>OY856186.1:68691661-68956167 GCA_963693315.1 Diogma glabrata
GGATAGCTAACTGCTTCATCTGCTTCCATGACAGTTTCTACAGACTTGTGTGTGACTTCCTCGCTTTGAATATTATACAGAATTAAATTGTTAAGTTCATTGACGTCTTTGTTTTTGTCCGCAAGAATGATTCGTTCACTCAGCCAATCGTGATTCTTATGATTAATTTGAATATCAGGAAATACGTTTTCAATTAATTCCTCTTTTGACGACACTAAATTGCAGAAGTTATGAGGCAATAAAATTCGTCCTGTTGTTGAATCAACCGGCACCTTCCCGTTACCAATTCTCAGCAATTGATATGAGAATATCTCAGCTGATTTATCTTTTTGGAGGAGAACACGCATGTTTGTAGATAATTTTAACCTTTTCACGTATCGCCACAAAGTAGAATATTTCAAGCAAGCATTTATTTCATCTGCTGGTGTCTATCGGGGAACTACAGCTAATGTTTGTCTGAAATCTCCTGCATGCAATATTAATGCATTCCTAAATGGTCTGGTATTTCCACGCAAATCTTGCAATGATCGATCAAGCGCTTCAAGTGATTTTTTGTGCGCCATTGTGCATTCATCCCAAATGATTAGTTTACATTTCTACAATACTTTTCCCATTCCCGATCCTTTGGAAATGTTGCATGTGGGCGTTTCAATGAATTGCATGTTTAATGGCAATTTCAAAGCGGAATGAGCAGTTCTTCCATCTGGTAGCAATGTCGCAGCTATGCCGGACGAGCAATAGCTAAAGCTATGCTATTTTACGATCGAATTACTGCTAGAATCGTTTAAGAATCGTTTTAGAAACGTTTTGCCAGTTCCTCCTGGCGCATCCAAGAAAAAGATTCCTCCAACCCCGTTATCAACATTTTGCATTAGTTGATCGTAAATTGTTTTTTGTACAAACGTTAGCTTCGGAATATTTGATTGCACATACGACAATTACTTCTGTAATCCTTTTATTTATTTATGATGGATGATAGCATGCAAATTCGTATTGATGTTATCAGCATTCAATGGTATTGCTACACTCGAATCACTTAAATTTAATGTTTTTAAGTACTCAGAAATACAGCTAAACTTACCATCTGATTCATTGGCACTTTCATAAAAATCAATAAGCGCAAGTTGTTAGTTTGTTATTCATGCACAGTCCTTTTTTTTTTTTTTTTTTTTTTTTTTTTATTTTTATTTATTTATTTATTTATTTCAAATTAAATAAGCATATATACATCTAAGGCGTAGCCTTTTTACAATCTACTTGCAGGCAAGTAAATTTTCTTATGTATATTTTCAATTATATAATATTTTTAGAATTCAAGATGGTGTAAATTGTATACTTAATAAACAAGAAAGTAATGTAAACTTAAAATTACCAGCAAAACGTAATACATTTAAAATTTATTAACATAGCAAAACAGGTTAAACTAATGAAAAATATAAACACAATAGAACCGAAAAAAAAAAACTGTTTTATATATTTAAATTTCCTTCAAAATGGTAAATTTTCTGTAGCCAAATGCTTTAATTTATAACAATCACAAATAATATGCAGATCAGCTATTTCATTTATAATACTAAGAACAGATAATTAGTAACAGAAGTTATTTAAATAAACAGATGTTTAACGGTGGATTGAATCCAAAATTGCTTAAACAATGGTTCACCACCTGATCGTGCGATATGGTAAAAGTAAAGATATTCACATATATTATAGAGCAATGTAAATTAATTGATATTGTTACCAACCTTGCGACACAAATTTTAATAATCAGTTACTTTGATATAAGTAAAGGTGCGATTCACGTGCGAAATCACGGTTTTTTATTTTCCTGATCCGTTTATGGGGAGAAATATGTAGCAAAAAGATCTATTTTGTTCAGTGTAAAATATTATATTACAGATTGCTTCAAGGAGAATGTTTTTATAGTAAATGAGAACTGAGGACATTTTTACTTCTACCAAGCACAGTCCTACCGAAAGGAGAACACGTTGCAACCTTATTGGTTTACAAATAAGATAAAATAATCGTTGGGCCTATCACTAAACGAAACTAATCGATTAAATTGAGCATGAAGTTAAAATCGACCATAAAGTTGAGTGATTTTAGCATAAAGCAGGTGAGACACTTGTAATTGTTGACAGCCTACGTTATAAAACATATGAGCGATTTCACGAAGATTCAACAACGTTTTGACTTGACCCCTTTTAATTTTGATTATTTTTTGTTTATAGATAGTCTTTGATAAATATAAAATACAAGTTCTCTTAGAATTTTTTTTTTCGACCAGGGGTCTTCACAGGGTGCCCCTCAATTTTGTTATTTTGTGATGTGAGTGCATTTTAAAGAGCAATTGTAGAAAAACTACTCAATCGATTTTCATAAATGATATGTCGTTGAATAGGTATTAGAACAAAGTTTTTAAAAATGTACACTGTTAATTTTTTGAAATAATTTTTAACGGTGTAACATAAGAAAAAAATGGTGTAATTGAAAAAAAGATGGCATAGCCTTTTTTTATTTTTTTTTTTTAAATTAAATTGAAGCTTATTTTATATCTAAAAACTTGTGAAAGTTTGGGACTAGCATCATTTTTTGTTTTACAGATAAAATTCGTTGTGCATATGACTGTCGGGAATCAGTTTTTTTTGTTCTGAAGGAAAATTATAAAAATGACGAATTTTAGATTCAGATTTTTTTTTAATGTTAAATATCAAATATTTTATTATTAAATGAACTTTTTAAAAAGCTATTTCAGTCAAGTTCAGCAAAATTTTGCGACAGTTTGACTCGACCCTTTTTAATTTGGTTTATTTTGGTCTATATTTAAAAAAATTCTACTTGAAGCCGTATTTTTCATTTATCAAAGGCTATCTATAAACTAAAAATAAACCAAATTAAAAAGGGTCGAGTCAAAATGTCGCAAAATTTTGCTGAACTTGACTGAAAGTGCTTTTAAAAAAGTTCATTTAATAATAAAATATTTGATATTTAACATAAAAAAAAAATCTGAATCTAAAAATCGCCATTTTTATAATTTTCCTTCAGAACAAAAAAAACTAATTCCCGACAGTCATATGCACAACGAATTTTATCTCTAAAACAAAAAAGGATTCTAGTCCTAAACTTTCACAAGTTGTTAGATATAAAATAAGCTTCAATTTAATTTAAAAAAAAAAATAAAAAAGGCTATGCCATCTTTTTTTCAATTACAGCATTTTTTTCTTATGTTACACCGTTAAAAATTATTTCAAAAAATTAACAGTGTATGTATGTATGTATGTAATTAAGTATGTATAACGAAAAAAAAATTAAAAAAAAAAAAACTATGTATAAACCTTCCTGTATTCGAATGCAACGTTGTGTCCAAATTTCAAAAGATTCGATCAAGTACTTTCGGAGATTACCTATTTTGAACAAACGAACATTTACATTCTTATTTATCTAAACTAGATAGAAGATGATATTTATTTCGTAAATATTACGACAGGTAATGACAAATTTCATAAAAAAATGTAGCATTTTTTTTAAGAATTTCATTATTTAATATTTATGTTAGCTATAATATATATGAGTTTAAAAATTTCACTAAAATAATAAAAAATCATAAAAGCCATGAAACTTTATTTAAAATCAATGTAATCTCTGTAACATAATTCTGATGTTATATTATCCTTACAACTATATTAATTATTTTTCTGAGTGCAACCTTGCGACACAAATTTCAGTAAACAGTTACTTTGATATAAGTAAAGGTGCGATTCACGTGCGAAATCACGATTTTTTATTTTCCTGATCCGTTTATTGGGAGAAATATATAGCAAAAAGATCTATTTTGTTCAGTGTAAAATATTGTATTACAGATTGCTTCAAGGAGAATGTTTTTATAGTAAATGAGAACTGAGGACATTTTTACTTCTACCAAGCACAGTCCTACCGAAAGGAGAACACGTTGCAACCTTATTGGTTTACAAATAAGATAAAATAATCTTTGGGCCTATCACTAAACGAAACTAATCGATTAAATTGAGCATGAAGTTAAAATCGACCATAAAGTTGAGTGATTTTAGCATAAAGCAGGTGAGACACTTGTAATTGTTGACAGCCTACGTCATAAAACATATACATATGTATAACGAAAAAAAAAAAGATTAAAAAAAAAAAAAAAAACTATGTATAAACCTTCCTGTATTCGAGTGCAACGTTGTGTCCAAATTTCAAAAGATTTGATCAAGTACTTTCGGAGATTACCTATTTTGAACAAACGAACATTTACATTTTTATTTATATAGATTATTATATAGATAAAGAATGCTTGGCTTTCAGTTAGTAATTATTTCTAAAATTATAATTAAATAGTTTCATTTTCAGTTAATTATGATTAAAAATAGAATTTCTGTAATGTAATAATTTTTTTTTTTTTAAAATAAACCTTATGAATTATTATCTAATTTAAGAATTTAACTAACACTATTAATTAAATTAAGCCGTCAGCTATTCCAGTAAAGGAAGGGAAGAGTACGTAGTGTCGAAGTATAATCAAATCATACAAACGAAACATAAACATGAAAATAAATATTGTTTTAAAATTTGTAATTTAGAGATTGTTGTTATTTTTAATAAGTATAATACGTTCATTGTACTATTTGAAACACAGCGTCGTTTCAATATAATAATAACGATAATTACATATACAACTAAATTTACATATTAACGATTAGCATGAATGATGTAAACATCACTAAACGGTGGGAGGTGTAGTGAGTCCTTATGAGCTCACTATATTTCATTATTAAAGAAACGTACAAGGTATATTTCTATAATAATATACCCATACAAGGTTGTACAACTGGTCCAGTAATAGTCCAGAACTGGCAGCCAGTAATGCAGCAATGGGCGAGTACTGGCAACCACGACTGGGCCATTAACATAATTCTACTGGATGATAACTTCGGACAATAAATGGTTGCCATTCTTGGGCCAAATACTGGCAACCATGACTGGACCGTTAAAAAAATATACATTATTATCATATGTAAATTTAAATAAATTAAATACAAACTAATTTAAAATAAAATAAAAATGACGGAAAAAATTCAAAACTCCCAATACAACTGGTTCAGTTGCAGGAATGACTGAGTAATGGCAAACTCTGCCCTGACTCCGCCATTGAAAAAAATATAAAATAATATTTTTTATACATAAATTTAAATAAATTATTTACAAAATAATTAAAATAAAATAGAAATGAAAATAAATTAAAACATATACCAACCTTTTCTATATTACCATAGTCTTTCAACCGACAAGGCGATTACTAAACTATATGTGAAATTTTTCAAACTATGTATTTCTAATAGGGATAACACTCTAGTGAAATTTAAAAAAAAAGACAGATCGGCAAATTCATGGCTACAGTACTGGCCCAATAACAATAGCCAAGTAATATTTACCATTCATGGGCCAGTGCTTGGCCATTCAAAGGTAACAATATAGTGGCTATTTTCTGTAAACCATAGATCGGCCGATGATTGGTTCTAGTATTGGCCCAGTAACAATAGCCAAGTACTGTTAACCATTAATGGACCAGTGCTTGGCCGTATGTCAGTGACTGGCAAAACCTACTTGGGTATGCAACGATAAGTAAAATATGCTTAGCGTGTGCAAGCGAGCATCGGAAAGCAAATAATAGATATGGCATGTGCGGTGTCAAATATAAATGCTTAGCTGGCTAGTCAATTTTAAATAAAAATATTTATTATTAAAATAAATATAGTATTTGATAAGACGATAAAGTGTACACACCTTTAAATATATATAATTCATATTAATTAATAAATCCTAATAAACATAATTAAAGTGTCTTTATTTTACATAAATAAAAGATTTCATAATCAATAGATGATGATTATTCTTATCCTAAAACGCCCCTAGATCTACCGAAACCGCCAACATTTCAATAACGCAACATTAAACCAGTTGAATCAATCTTAGCCAATCACCACGAAAATAACAAGTAGTGTAAACTTATTTGAGTTGGTTGTACTTGTACTTTAGGGTTGTAAATATTAGGTTAAGGAGTTCTAGAAAGTTTTTTAATTTTCCTTCATTTACCAATAATATATTCAATTCAAATAATTAGTAAAGATCACATTAATTTCTCGGTTGCAAAGTATAGTATATTGAACTACTAAATATTGACAATCAAAATATGTACTAAGAATTAAAATAAATAAAAGTAAAGAACAAAATTGAAAAAAAAGCCACAACTGATTTAATTAAGAATGCAGTTGGTTGATTTATCATGCAAAAAACTGCAACGCAAACCGAAACTAATATCTAGAATCTAGATGTGTTTTGATAATGAATATTATAACGTTAACTTTAAACTTGTTTTCTATCTAACTACAAACAAATGTTTCCCCAACCTATATTTACGTATAAATTTCGTCCGTGAATGATATGAACTTGAAGTTTTTCTTTTTCAAACGATAGCATGTTCGATTACAATCACAATAATAAAGTAGTTGACCAACCAACCTAAATTTCGTTTTCATAGAAGTTTAAAAAAAAATTCTAGAGCAAACCATAAACTCACCAAAAAAAAGCAACAAAATAAAAAAAGGAAAACCAAATCAATAAATCGATTTTACACACTTTAGTATCTCGTCTGTGGTGTTTTTCCATATATTTTTATGTATATATCAGTGGCGTTTCCTAAATATATTGAATGATTCCTGAATATTTCTTTAAGGTGTTTGTTTTTGTTGTATGTAGTTATATAGTTATAATATGTATGTATTTATAGTATGTCTGTAGTTATAATGTTTCGTACCTTCGCCGTGATCTCTAAATTCGAGTTCATGTTTACCCAATGAACAAACCATATATATTAACATCTTTAAAATTTTCTGTTGCGTCTGACAAGTTCATTGGGCTTTTGTATTGATATATACCGTTGCTCATCTAACATTAAATCGAATCTAATAGCCCTAAATGTTTTAAATTCCAACATATTCGTAATCTGAGTTCTACTTTTCTCATGCTTTTGTATTCCACTGCTTAAATGAAATCCGAAAATCCGTAAGAATTCTTTTCTTTTCTGAATGTTTGTAAAACAATACATAAGGCCAGCGTTTTGCTGGCCTTATGTATTGTTAAAAGCTTATTCAAAGGTTTGTTTATTCAAAAATAAGCTGCCCGTCAACCATTCAGGTGACTTATAACTGGAAATATTAAATCGCCGAGTGAATGTTCGTCGCTTTGTAGTACATTTGGTTTCCATATTTGGTAGTTCCGGTACAGGCTTTCCATTTAATAATATACAATTCTTTCATCTATAGTTCCCCCAGCAATAGATATTGCCTTTAAATCGTTAATAATGCAAAACGTCTCTTCCATGTCTTTGCATTAAAATGATTTTTAATTCCTCTTACAAATTTAAGAAAATCAACATCATCCAATTCAAATGATTGATTTTGGTTAAACAACACAATTTATTACTGCTTTGAAGGTAATAATTTCGCATTGTTGAAAAATATATTACCAAAAATTATACTAAACAAATCAATAAAGTTCTGAAATTTGATTTGTCTTTAGACAACTAATAAAAATATATAGCGTTAAAGGATTTAGCTTAGGTCTATAGTATAGTATATGTCTAAACATTAATTAAAATAGAACTTAACTGGTATGTAAATTGTGATGATTAACGGTTAAGTTTCTTCTCTGTTTCCTTATTTAAATCCATTATCGTAGATCGTTTTCAAACGTAGATCGTTTTCACGTGATCTACGCAGGTGAAAAAGTCGAAATTTGAACTGGACCATTTTTGATTTTCCTGAAACTTGGCATATAAGTAGTATGGACAAAATAAAACATGCAAATTATTTTAAAATTTTTTTAAAATGCATAGTTTGAGCACAGGGGCACCCCAACATGCATGCAAAATGAAAATTCTGCCAATCCGATGTAACTTTGAAACTAAATTGCTCAAGAACGGCTATACTGATTTCATCAAACTTTTTTTTGTTTGATAGATGATTAGTTAATCCTTTAAAAAAAAATTCATTTATTGTTTTTATGTTTAATTTTTAAATAAAAATATTAAAAAAACTATTTTAAAGATGGCGCTAGGGTCGAAGATCAATTGGAACTAAATTAATTTTTTTTCTGAAAATAGTTCTATCTTTACTCTAAAATAAATCAAATTAATTCAGAGGCGTTAATTTTCGTTCTTGAGATATTTAATTTTAAAGATTTTTAGTACGACTGAAATTCGAATTTTTCTTCATTTTTCCAAACAACTTCTGTTAACAAAAAATTTTAAAATCAATTAAATTTTATATTTTTTTTTTTAATATAGCTCTAACCTTACTTTAAAATATATCAAATTTACAAAGAGGCGTTAATTCGTGTTCTTGAGAAATTTAATTTTAAAGATTTTTAGTCCGATTAAAATTCTAATTGTTCATTATTTTCTCGAACTTCAGTGGTTAAAATTTTTTGATGATATAAATTGTTCGAAAAAATAATGAACAAATACAATTTTAGACGGACTGAAACTCTTTAAAATTAAATATCTCAAGAACACGAATTAATGCCGCTTTGTAAATTTGATTTTTTTTTTTTTTTATTCAAAGTTAGGCATGTTTAGTGTTAATTATAATAAATTATAAATTAACGTCTCTGAATATCCGAAGATACCATGCCAACTAGGGATAAGAATGGAATGCAAATTAAGATTCTCTGAGAAATTTATGAACGTTAACTTTAAAGCCTTGAGGATTAAATTCATCAGGGAAAACCCAGGAAGGTAAGGCATTCCAAAGATGAGATACTCTGTTGAAAAAGTCACGTTGGAAGGCTACAGTTCTACACCTAATTATTTGAACGGTAAAGGGATGCGCTGCTACGTTTGCTCTGTTGTGACGCGAAAGGTTTGATGATTTAGGTAAAATCGATTTGATCTCTTCAGAAGCTCGTTCATCCATAATATATTTATAAAATATAGTCAAATCAGCAACATTTCTTCTGTGCTGCAAGGAATCAAGACCGTTAGTAAGACTTGGGTTACCAATGAGTTTAATAGCTCTACGCTGTACAGAATCAAGGCAGTTGAGACTACTCAAGTAAGCTCCACCCCATATGTGAGAACAGTATTCCATGCAGGGACGTATAAAAGATTTATAAACTAAAAGAAGTTGTTCGCTATCGAAAAACTTACGACATCGCCCCAAAAATCCTAACTTTTGAACAGCATTCTTAGCCAGATTAAAAATATGAGAATTCCACTTCATATTATTTTCAATCTCAACTCCTAGAAGTCTGACAGACTCATTCTCTAAAAGATTTTTGGGGCCAAACGTTAATGGAAAAGGATTGGGTGTCGTTATCCTAGAAAAATGACAAACCTGTGTTTTGCTTGTATTGAATTCAACACTGTTAGCAATACCCCAATCCATAATTGTTTTAAGATCAGTGTTAAGGGAATCTATCAATTTTGACCTACACTCACTAAGCGCTAAGGGTGTATATAATTTAGGTGCTTCATGAGACGCATGAAGCGTGCTATCATCACCAAAACTATGTATAGGATGAACCGTTGAGTCCAACAAATCATTAATATAGATAAGAAAAAGAGTTGGTGACAAAGCGGAACCCTGAGGAACTCCTGCATTAGTTGAAAAAGTATTCGATGATACACCGTCAACATTGACCCGAAATTTTCGATCAGATATAAAGCTCTGTGTCCAAGATATAAGCTGCTCGTCTAAACCATAGGATCTCAATTTGCATATAAGGTTGTTATGCCAAACTTTGTCAAATGCCTTGGAAATATCAAGAGCAACACCGAATGTTTCTCCAAAGTTTTCAAGCGACTTATTCCAGATATGAGTGACAAAAGACAGCAAATCTCCCGTCGCTCTTCCTTTTCGAAATCCATATTGTCTCTCATTAATTAATTTGGAAGACTCTAAGAAGCTCATTAAATTAAAATTGACATATTTCTCAAAAATTTTAGCAACTACCGATAAAATTGAAATGGGTCTGTAATTCGTAGAATCAGTCTTACTGCCCTTTTTTGAAACTGGCTGTACACTAGCCATTTTCCAAATTTCAGGAAAAATTCCTTTCTTATATGACAAATAGAAGATTTTTGTGAGGATTGGTGCTAGCTCCCTAGCAAATGTTTAAAGTATAATCGGAGGAATAAAATCAGGGCCTGTTGCCTTGTTAGTATTGATTTTTAAAAGCATTTTTCGAACAATGTTTTTCCGAAAAATTATCCGCCTCATTTTATAAGAAACTTTAGAAATAGGTTTAGGTTAGAAATTAGGTTCTTTTAAAGTAGAATTTAAAGAGAAATAATGCCCAAGCAAATAAGCTTTCTCTTTTGGATCAATGATAGGGACATCTCTATTAACAAGAGGCGGTAGGGAAGATTTACAAAAGTTGCTTTGGACAGCCTTTGCGGCTTTATAGAAATTGCGTGAACCAGTCGGATGTTCTGCGAATTTAGATGCTTTTTTCCTATTAAATAGATGGTTCTCTTCATCTATTAACTTACGACATAAATTTCTCTCTTTACGGTACTGTCTAAGGTTTTCATCGGTTTTGTTTTGATTAAACTTTCGAAAAGCCTTTTTTTTAACTTTTATAGCTTTTTTGCATTTACTAGAAAACCATAGATCAGTTTTCGGAATGATCAATTTATTAGGAATAAATCTGTGCATACCATCAATTACAGTTTCAGAAAAATTTGATGCAGCTATGTCTGGGTCTTGGCCGGTAAGGCAATAGCGTTTCCAAGGAAAACGTCTAAAAAAACTTTTTAGTCCTTGCCAATCCGCAGCTTTGTAATCCCAAACATTGCGAGGATTCGCTTTAAATTGTTTTGGAATTTGTATATTTATTTGTGTGGAGATCAAATTATGATCTGAACCACCCAATGGTTCTGATATTTTAAATTGAACCAGATATGGATCGTTTGTCATAAATAAATCAAGTAAATTACTACTTTGACCAGGAATGTCAGGAACTCTGGTTGGCAGGTCTATTATTTGAGTAAAATTGTGATAAAGAGCAAACAACTCAGCCTGTCTACCAACCTCGTCAGTTTTAGAGCTGTGTGTAAGCCATTCTTTATTGTGGACATTAAAATCTCCAAGAACTATAAACTTTGCATTAGGATACTCAACCAACCTATCTATCTTCTCAGATAAGTCATGAAATAAATTAGAGTTCTCAGGTGAATTAGGTGAACGGTAAAGTCCAAAGACAAACAGCGTTTGACTTGGGCAACTAATTTTTAGTGACACCATATTGTGAAATTTTGCATTTAATTCAAATTTATTTAATCTCACATATGGTATAGTATCCCTAATATAAGCACAAACTCCATGCTTAATGTAGAAAGAGGATTCAAGTTCATAATTGGGACAAAGGTATCTGTTTTTATCTAAGGTCACAGCACGCGCACTGATAATCGTTTCCGTTAAAAACAAAATATCAGGTTTCATAGTTTCAAGAAAAAGATGGACTGAATTAAGGTTTATATTCAATCCTCTTATGTTCGCATAGCTGATAGATAATTTTGCCATTTTAATTCATAGAGAAATATCAATGAAAAACATACATACGAAAACCACAGTAATGCGAAAACAAACAAACTCAAATTGAAATTGAATAAACTCAAATTGAAATTGAAATTGACTACTTCAACAGCTGGACAACCTGAATCTAAGTCTAGGTTCACTGTTAAAATTGACAATTAAAATTATGAAATAATGAAATAGATAAATAATAAAATTTTACTTGAGTAGATAGGAAAGAAAAACCATAATTGCATTCAAAATAAAAACAAAATCTAAACTGACAAATTAACAGCCCAAAAACTTGAATCTAACTCTAAGTTCCAGCTGCCAAATCGACAATTCAAACTCTAAAATCGCTATTGAAGCAAACAGATTAAACCAAACCGAAAAAAAAAACGAAATAGGATTAAAAGGAGAACGTGAAAACTCTTACTCTTTAAAGGTACTACAGTAAGTATGTAATTCAACAATAAAAAATTGTTGCACCTTACCGCCCACGAATATTTTGATTTGATATTATTAAATTGATTAGTGTAAACGTATATAAACGTATATTTTATGTAAAAATAAACGTATATTTTAAAGTAAGGTTAGAGCTATATTAAAAAAAAAAGTTAAAATTTAATTGATTTTAAAATATTTTGTTAATGGAAGTTCTTTGAAAAAATGAAGAAAAAATCGAATTTCTGTCGTACTAAAAATCTTTAAAATTAAATATCTAAAGAACAAAAATTAACGCCTCTGAATTAATTTAATATATTTTAGAGTAAGGATAGAACTATTTTCAGAAAAAAATTAATTTAGTTCCAATTGATCTTCGACCCTAGCCCCACCTTTAAAATAGTTTTTTTTAATATTTTTATTTAAACATTAATTATAAAAACAACAAATTAACTTTTTTTCAAAGGATTAACTAATCATCTATCAAACAAAAAAAAGTTTGATGAAATCGGTATTCTTGAGCAATTTAATTTCAAAGTTACATCGGATTGGCAGAACTTTCCTTTTTCATGCATGTTGGGTTGCCCCCTGTGCTCAAACTATGCACTTTAAAAAAATTTTAAAATAAGTTGTATTTTTTATTTTGTCCATACTACTTATATGTCAAGTTTCAGGAAAATCAAAAATGGTCAAGTTTTCACAACTCTGTCTAGAACTTTTTTTCATCAATGGAACAGACTTCAGAAAAATAATACAAAAAGTGAAAAATAACTCAATTGTGGTTTAGAAACAAAAATTTAGTTATGCCTAGCTACAGCCAAAAAATTAAGCGTTTATACAAAATTATTATATTATAGAAGTTATTTGTTATTATAATTATTACAATTATTATAGTTGTTATAATAGTTATTATATTACTAGTTATTTTTAGTACAAAACTGTTGGATGTCGGTGCAAACCGGAGACATATTTGTAAGTTTTCGTCAATGTGGCACCGACTTTGATTTCCTCATTTTTAGTGTATAAAAAAACAAAAGTCTGTTAACAAATATGAGAAAGCTTTTTGAAGCAATATCGTCCAAATCGAATAAGCCGTTTTCGAAAAATTGGTGCATATGCATAAAAAATACAGTTTTTCTCGATTTTCTGAAAAACGGTATTTTTTACGACCGAAAAAATATGGAACCATCTCGGAACTTACTTCAATAGAATACAATTTAAATCATCCAAATTGAACGAACCGTTTTTAAATATCAATTTATTTTGGTTCTGCGAGCTCTCGTTCGATTTGACTGAAATAACTGACAAAAACCAACAATTTAATTCAATTTTTCAGTCGTATCAGTTGCTTCAGTCAAATCGAACACATTTAAAACCAATATAAAACGTACCATGTCCTGATTTTTAAACGAACATAAAACGTTTTTTTTAAAACAAATACATATTTAGTATTTACTTCAGTCCATTTGTTTTTTTGCTATTGGGTATTGTAGGTGAAATTTAATGCGTATGTATATGTTAGCGTTAAATATGAAAACATCTAAATTGAACATTATGCCCGACAAACATCATATGCATGGTGTACGAGAGGTGCACATTTCGTGCACATTTTATTTCGACTAATTTTGTATTTTTTGGAAATATTATAGTGTATATTTAAAACTAGGGGGTATCCCGCGGGCTCCGGCATGTATACATGTTAACTTTAAACAAACGTTCACTGTGTAATTTTATATTTGTGCGTTTGTTTATAAAATTCGTTTATAACATATTCATTTACAACATATTTACAACATAGTCGTAACATGTTTACGAAACGACCTATATGTACGTGTACGAAATATTTAAATTTCAGCTGGTTAAAATTCACTAGAGTTCTATCCATTTAAGATATACATAGTTTACAAGATTATATACTTTAGTTATCGCTTCTCGGCTTAAAGATAACAGCGGCTACAAGAGATAAGCGAGACAAGAAATTGCGTTCGGTTGCTTTTCTGTTCATAAATCTAATGAACAATTTTGAATATAAGGGGAAATTCTACTTTGTTTTGTACTACGCAGTTTAGATTAAATATGCAAATGTCTATTTCGTTATGGCTTACAGTGCCGGATCAAGGTATTTCAGCACCGGGTGCAGATTAGGTAAATGGCGCCCTCAAATTTAAATACATTGTTAGACAATGTAATAAAAAAATGCAGTACCTGTTTTAATATGAAGTGTTGTGTAATTGTAAGAAGAGGAATTAGAATATGTGTCACTGTCACAACAATACATTCAGCTCTTAGGATCTAGGTCCCCCAATAACGTACGGTCTTAAGTGTTGAACGTTTTTATAATTGAATCAACAATTTTTTCTTATTGTTTTTCAAATGTTGAATATTTAGACAATAAATATATCATATAATAATATATGACATATTAACATTGGCGATTTATGATAACATGTGGGAAATAAAAACAAACTAAAAAGTAAATTATCTTTTTTTAAATATTTAAAAATATAACTACAACTGGACTCCAGCTAGTGGAATACTCCTCATTCATGTGACGTACTCCCGTTGTCAATTATTAAAGTGCACAAATAGAGCTAGGTATATAGAGGCTCATTTCTTCGAGCAAGCAATAGCACAGCATCACCAAATAAATAAAAATTAATTATAATAAATAAAAAATTATGCGAATTTTCTTCAAATATTTCAAATATTTTCTAAATATGTTGTAACGATATGGAGTGCAATGTAAAAAATGCCGTGGGTGATTTTCTTTCTGGAAAGTAAATCCACTAAAAAAATATAACGAAATAACACCTAAATAAATATCTAAAGATTACAAAAACAAAATAGCACGCAACAGGATTTGAGTAATTTTATCTAATAGAAAAATAAAATAAAAACAACGCAGTCTATGATAAAGTATATATATATATATATATATATATATATATATATATATATATATATATATATATATATATATATATATATATATATATATATATATATATATATATATATATATATATATATATATATATATATATATATATATATATATATATATATATATATATATATATATATATATATATATATATATATATATATATATATATATATATATATATATATATATATATATATATATATACAGTGAAACCTCCTAATGTGACCACCCCTTCATTCTGACCACCTCCTTAAATAGACCACATTTTTACAGTCCCAACACATTAGCCATACAAATTTGTTCTAAAAATTATCTATAACCTGACCACCTCCCTATTCTGTTTAGCAACCAGTGTATTTGGAGTTATGCGAATTCAATCAACTCCCTTAATATGACCAAAAATATTTTTTTTTAAATGTAAACAGAGAAATACATCTTCTTTTTTTACTCTTTAGTCTCTTCTGTCCGCATGTCAAATCGTCATTGAATACGCTCGTCCAGCCTTACATATTTATTGTCTCCACGGATACTAATACATGCTAACACATATCCACCTTCTTGAGGTAAGTGCCGGTAATACAGTTATAATCGTACCATTGCTGTCGAAAAAGAAAACTAAGAACTTTGTTGTAATGGATGAATCTATGGATGTATGTGAGCCACCAGACACAGATGAATTTTTCCAGGCAATTGTTAATGAAGTGAGAGCCAAAAATTCAGACCCTCTTGTGGGAGGTAGTTCTGAGGAAAGTGCTGAAGAACCGTTAGAAAATGAAAAACCTCTGCCAACATATTCTGAAATCACCAACATTTTGGCAGCTTTAAAACATTAAGGAGTTAATATGAATAAACTTCACTTCGAACCCAAAATAGTCGCTAAACTTTTAAAGAGGTTAAACATTAGCAAAGCCTCAGGAGTGGACAATATTCAACCCATTATTTTAAAAACCTTTTCCAAAGAACTTACACCAACTTTGACTAAAATATTCTACCAATCCTACAAATCTGGTATATTTCCCTCGTGCTGGAAGTTGGCAAATGTCCAGCCCGTCCCCAAAAAGGGACCAAAATCCGATATCTCAAATTATAGGCCAATAGCTTTACTATCGGTCCTATCCAAAGTCTATGAGCATTATATTAATACACACATTTCAAAATTTCTGGAAGAAAATCATTTAATATCCGACTGCCAATACGGTTTTCGAAACAAAAGATCAACTACCGATCTATTAAACTATGTAGCGCATTGTTGGAACAGCATACTTGATAGAGGTGAGAAACATACGTTATCGCTTTAGACATCTCCAAGGCATTTTATCGAGTCTGGCATGCCAACTTAATCAACAAGCTTGTTGCGTATGGTTTTAATCCCAATGTTGTGAAGCTGATTCAAAATTTTCTATCCAACCGATACATTTCGGTTTCCTTAGACGGATTTTCTTCTGAGTCTAAACTAATTAACGCTGGTGTACCGTCAAGGCTCAGTATTGTCCCCAACCCTATTTTTGTTTTATATCAACGAATTGTTAAAAATCACAAGCAACCCAATAAATGGTTTTGCAGATGATAGTACTCTGCACAAGTCGTTCGAGCCTCTTCCTTCAAAAGGTAAAATGGACGAACGAATTAATCCCGCCCGGAGAGACGCTGCGACGAAACGTGAATTAAGACCTAAAAAAAGTCGCCGATTGGAGTGACCAAAACCTGGTCAATTTCAACTCTACCAAAACACAGCTGTTGATTGTTTCCAGATTAACCGAGTTCCCCAAAAATATTTTATTCAGTATGTATGATGAACCAATAGGTGAATGTAAAAACATTCGTTTATTGGGTGTCACAGTTTCAAATGACTTACTCTGGAACGATCATGTTATGGCGATGGCAAAAAGCGCGTCTAAAAAACTTGACCTCCCAAATAGATGCAAAAAACTTTCACTCTTTACCAATTGCTCCATGTTTATAAGTCCAATATTCGTCCCTGTATGGAGTACTGTTGTCATGTTTGGGATGCTGCTTCTGTTTCCATTTTGGCCCGCTTGGACTCTGTTCAAAAGCGGGCTATACGAATTGTGGGTGATCGAGCTTTGACATCAAAATTTGATTACCTACAACATCGTCGCACTGTTGCTGTTGCTGTTATTTTTCAAATATCGTCATCAACAGTGCTCAGATGAAATCAGCGGCATCATGCCTCAAACTTATTCTTACCCCCGTTCCACTCGGCAATCGGCTACCGCAACCAGTGAAACGGTCGAGATCCCGCAATGTCATACTGGCAGATCGCAGAGAGACTTCTTTGTCCAAACTGCATACAAATGGAATAGTTTGCCAGAACCCTTAGTCTCAGGTGGTTTCAACTCGCAGAGTTTTAAAAAAAGCGATCATCAACACCTTGGAACGCCAGTTGTTGTGGGACCTAGGCTTTTAAGACCTGTGTGTTGTTGTGACACATATTCTAAACCCTATTATACAGCACTTTGTGTTAAAAAAAATTAAAAAGTGTCCTCAAATGGTAACATCAATTCTTCAAACAGAAAATATTTTTCAGTCATATTTAGTTGAGAAAAAGACGTTTGTTTTATTTACCATTTGTCAAAACTTCTATAAAACGACCAAACTCCGAAAATATAATTTTGATCAATATTCAGAGAAGTTTCTTCATCCCGACCACCTCCGTAAAGTGACCAAAAATTTACAGTCCCATAAGTGGTCGCTTTCGGGAGGTTTCACTGTATATATATATATATATATATATATATATATACATATATATATATATATATATATATATATATATATATATATATATATATATATATATATATATATATATATATATATATATATATATATATATATACATATATATATATATATATATATATATATATATATATATATATATATATATATATATATATATATATATATATATATATATATATATATATTTATATATGTATATATATATATATATATATATATATATATATATATATATATATATATATATATATATATATTTATATATATATATATATATATATATATATATATATATATATATACATGTATATATATATATATATATATATATATATATATATATATATATATATATATATATATATATTATATATATATATATATATATATATATATATATATATATATATATATATATATATATATATATATATATATATATATATATTAATATATATATATTTATATATATATACATATATATATATATATATATATATATATATATATATATATATATATATATATATATATATATATATATATATATATATATATATATATATATATATATATATATATATTTATATATATATATATATATATATATATATATATATATATATATATATATATATATATATATATATATATATATATATATATATATATATATATATATATATATATATATATATATATATATATATATATATATATATATTGTAACGACTCTTCGTTGATTCTTTTAGATTATTGAACAAACACGACAGTAAAAGACAGATCTTTGGTTAACAGAATCTCAAACTTTATTTGTCAACAAATTACAGCAGCTTCCGTTTTTCCGTACAATAAATTCCAGGGTCTCCAATTTATGTACACTAAACTTCACCGCTTTTCCACAATTTGAATCAATAATATTCGGAATCGTAAAATTTGTATTTACTATTCCACTAAGTTCAGATTCTTTCACTATTAGTACCCAGGCTCAAGTACCACCGATTATTCCTTAAACTTGCGAATATTTATAAACACTTTTAATTGCAAAAGTAAAACTGACTATCTGATATTTTTGTTTGCTTATTTATATCGAAAAATAAATAAATCGAAACTTCTATAATCCACTAGAAATCAATACTACGTAGTCCGTACATCTGAAATAGGCCACACCTGTTTTCATTCATGCTTGCATTTGTATTAGCGAACTCAAATTTAATTTATGCAAAATGTATTAGGTAACTCCTTTTAATTCATTAATGTAAACATTTGTATAACAAATTTAATTTACATTAATTTATGCAATACAATTTGCAATACAAGTAAAAGATTGAAAAAGGAGTTAACTTTTAATTATTGAATGGTAAATAAAATTAACCCATTCTGGACGAAGTTTATTACATTGCCCTCCATTTAGTTTTGTTCGTCCCGAACAATATCAGCTATCACATTGGTGCTGTTACCTTGGTACGGTGCCAACCTTTGCAGATGTATCACTTTCATCTTGGTACGGGGTCCCTTTTGTATGCGGTAGATGACATCATTAATTCGTTTGATTATTTTATATGGGCCTTCCCAATCTGGCTGCAGCTTGGGTGATCTTCCCTTAGTTCTTCTGGGGTTGTATAGCCATACCAATTCTCCTTCTTGAAAACCGCCACTATTTGCATTTATGTCGTACCTGGTTTTCATTTTGTCACTGGCAATCTTAATGTGGTCTCGAACCTGTTGATGGATTTTATTCATCTTCTCCCTTAGTTGTCCCACATAATCTGTTTTCGTGGATACCAGACCTCCAGGGATGCCAAACTCGATGTCACTAGGAAGATGAAGTTCTCTTCCGAACATAATATTCGCTGGCGTTTCACTTGTCGTATCGTGCACTGCGCTACGATAGGCCATCAAGAATAACGGAAGATCCTTGTCCCAATTTCTTTGGTTGGCTTCTACTACCTTTGACAAATGTTCTTCCATGGTTCGGTTGAATCGTTCTACCATGCCATCCGATTGTGGGTTCATAGGTGTAGTTCGTGTTTTTCTAATGCCGAGTGTTCTGCACAGCTCTTCCATCAGTTGAGATTCAAAATTCCTTCCCTGGTCGGTATGCAACTCGAGCGGTGTTCCATATCTGCAAACCCATTCATTGACTAATGTTTCCGCGACCGTAACTGCTTCCTGGTTCGGTATTGCATAAGCTTCCGGCCATTTTGTAAAGTAATCAATGACCACCATGATGTATTTGTTACCTTTTGTCGTTTCCGGAAATGGCCCCGCGATGTCTATAGCAATTCTCTCCATTGGGGCACCCACATTGTATTGCTGCATCTCTCCTCGAGTTCTAGTCTTTGGTCCTTTGCTCGCCGCACAAGTATCACATCGCCGACACCATTGCTCTACGTCGGTTCGATACCTTACCCAATAAAACCTCTCCCTTACTTTAGCCAGGGTTTTATTGACTCCCAGGTGTCCTCCAGAAATACTTCCATGCAGCTTTCCCAGTACCTCTTCCACTCGACTTGATGGCAACACCAGTTGCTCTAACACTTTCTTTCCATCAGCGGACTCCCATTTTCTTTTTAGTATCCCGTTATCCATCAATAGCGAGTCCCATTGCGCCCAGTAGCATTTCACCTCCGTACTTAAAGGTGCTACCTCTTTCCACTCTGGTCGCCTTCCCTCAGTTTTCCATTTCAACATTGGAGCCATAGCTGGATCCTTTAGCTGCTCTCTTTTCATTGCTTCGGTACACCAGTCTTCAGGAGTTTGGAACTTAATTTGCTTCACTGTCATTGCCTCTTTTCTTTCAGTCCTGCTACATGACTTGCGCTCTTCAACACAGGGTCTTCTTGAAAGATCTTCAGTGTTACAATGTATCCTTCTCTTTCGGTGTTCAACGCGGCAATCTTCTTCCTTTTTGACATTTGCCTCCTTTCTCTCAGTCCTGCTACATGACTTGCGCTCCTCAACACAGGGTCTTCTTGAAAGATCTTCAGCGTTACAATGTATCCTTCTCTTCCGGTGTTCGACGCGGCAATCTCCTTCCTTTTTGACATCCACTTGCTTGTTTGAAAGGTTCATCAACCGGACTGGAACTACTCCTTCTTTTGCAGCTATTAGTGTTTTGCATTCCTGTCTAATGTGCCCTAACTGTCCACAATGCCAGCATCTCACTCTGCTAGATCTTCTTCGTTGATTTCGTACAGGTTTGTCTTCCAAACTTTTGACACGCATGATCACTTCATCAAGCGCTGCTTTTATAGGTTCTTCAGTAACTTCCATCTTACGTACTCTACCTGAGTCATACGCTCTTTTTCCAGCTTCCATTTGTAGGGCCAATGCTAAGACTTCTGCAGGTAGCTTCTTTCCGCTTAGATAAAGCTGGTTTCTCATTTGCACATCTCGAAGAGCATTGATAAATGTATCAGCTGCCAGTTCGTCTCGGTGTTCCGCGTTATAGTTTGGATATGACAGATTTACCAGTCTCACAATGTCAGCCTCTAATTCTTGCAAAGTTTCGCTGACTCCTTGTTTCCGTGTTTTGAGCTGCATGCGATGGAGAGCTTGCATATGACTTTCCCCATATCTTACTTCTAAAGCCTCCATTATCTTGCTGTAATCACGCTCTGTCGCTGATAGTGTTTGCAAAATTTCAGCAGCAGGTCCCTTCAATGCCAATATAAGCGCATTTGCTTTTTGCTGGTGATCAACCCCAGTTGTTGCAATCTCAAATTGCATCTTAAATATCTGATACGATGTAGATCCATCAAATGCGGGTGTTTTCACTCTAGCTGGAGCTGAAGCAGTTGATGGATTGATTATGTTACCTGACTTCACTTGTGCTATTTCTTGTCGGAATTCACTCGAAAGTTGGCGGAATTCACTCGAAAGTTTGCGTAATTTCTCTTGTTCTTCGGTAACTGTCCGCAGCTCCCTTTTCATGTTGTTGATTTTAACCTCCGCACTGGATATACGTGACTCGATTACTTCACGTAGTTGTTGTTGATCTAATTTTTGTTCCGCTGCCAGTTTCTCTTGTCGGGCTTTTTGTTCTGCTGCCAGTTTCTCTTGTCGGGCCATCATATCAGCAAGTTGTTGTTGTTGCTCTACTTTTTGTTCTGCTGCCTGTTTCTCTTGTCGGGCCATCAGATCAGCAAGTTGTTGTTGTTGCTCTAATTTTTGTTCTGCCGCCAGTTTCTCTTGTCGGGCCATCATTTCTTTTATCAACACCATCATCGGATCAATTGCTGGGGCATTCTGAGCTGGAGCTTCTTCCGACTCTACTTCTATGACCTCTGTGTTTTGGCCTGCTTCTTCTAAAACTTTACGCAGCCGAAATGCAAGTTCTGCCTTCGTTCCATGGATTGGAGCATTCCTTTTCTTCAACTCATCCTTCAGCTGGGTCTGGCTGAGATCACTAATATTTACTGTCTTGACCATTGTTTCAATAATCCCACTTCTGACACCACTGTAACGACTCTTCGTTGGTTCTTTTCGATTATTGAACAAACACGACAGTAAAAGACAGATCTTTGGTTAACAGAATCTCAAACTTTATTTGTCAACAAATTACAGCAGCTTCCGTTTTTCCGTACAATAAATTCCAGGGTCTCCAATTTATGTACACTAAACTTCACCGCTTTTCCACAATTTGAATCAATAATATTCGGAATCGTAAAATTTGTATTTACTATTCCACTAAGTTCAGATTCTTTCACTATTAGTACCCAGGCTCAAGTACCACCGATTATTCCTTAAACTTGCGAATATTTATAAACACTTTTAATTGCAAAAGTAAAACTGACTATCTGATATTTTTGTTTGCTTATTTATATCGAAAAATAAATAAATCGAAACTTCTATAATCCACTAGAAATCAATACTACGTAGTCCGTACATCTGAAATAGGCCACACCTGTTTTCATTCATGCTTGCATTTGTATTAGCGAACTCAAATTTAATTTATGCAAAATGTATTAGGTAACTCCTTTTAATTCATTAATGTAAACATTTGTATAACAAATTTAATTTACATTAATTTATGCAATACAATTTGCAATACAAGTAAAAGATTGAAAAAGGAGTTAACTTTTAATTATTGAATGGTAAATAAAATTAACCCATTCTGGACGAAGTTTATTACAATATATATATATTGTTATGATCGTAGATCATTACAAATACTACCCGTATTTACCATTAATCTAATTAATTAATTTCAATCGATTATATATAATATGTATATATAAAAGTTTTACATTCGCTGAAATCCTATCGAAATCTATCTATGCAAATTTATAAACAGGTAAACCTGATTGTTGATGATGAAAATTCTATCTAACGCTGCATTTCCCGTTTTATTTTTAATTCCAAAATTAAAACAGGAAGAAAATTTGATTTTATCACTTTGAACTTTTATTTAATCAAATTTAACTCGAACGTTCAAGTGAAAACATCTTTAAATTAAAATAATAAATTGTAGTTTAACTTAATGTTGCAGATAGTAATTTGTTAACATAATTTTTGTGATCCGTGATTTAGTTTTTTTATATTGATATCATAGTGCTTTACAACTACGATAAGTAGTCAAATATTTTCTATTGAGAACACGGAAGAGGTAATTGATTCTACTTTTAATTGTTTAGTTGTTTAGGTTGTTTCTTTTGGCCTATATAGTGATCATGTGTGTTTTCTTTTATTATTAGTGCAAGCAATTCTACATATTTTGAATGATAACAATACTATAAATTGTCATAAAGGGGATCACAATTGCACACTTCCAAATCTTAAGGAGGAATATTCCTTGGTGTTACCTTGGTGTACATCTAAAAATAAGAATAGTTATTCATTTTTCCTGCTTCCTGATTTTACACAAACGTGGATTTTTTATTTGGAATTAAAAATAATAAGCACCGTTATAACGGTTTCAATTTTCACTACCAACGGGAAATCAAGGGAATATCAAGAATCAACAATACGGATTTACCTATAAGCTAAGTGCACATTTATATTAGTTTGTTACTTTTTTTTTCTATAATAATTACTATATTGGTGAACAAGTACGTGTTCCTTTTATTACTTCATTTAGGTATTTAAATACTATTTAAACTACTAATTTATAGCATATAGCACATAAAGCATTAGTATAGAAAATATAGCATTAGTATTAGATCAGGAACCGGTTCTATAGTTGTGTAGATTAAGTTGTGAACTATATAGTATAAAAATTATATCATATATTATAAAAGCATAATTGTTGTTTTGCATAGATAGGCGTCGCTATGAATTACCTATAATATTGTTTCGATTTCGTATAAAATTTTATTCATGATGTTTGATTCTCTTGAGCTTAGTAACGTTATTTTCGGTTAAGTTTGGTATGATGTGGAATTAAATAACAGTGGTTGAGCGGTGACGTAACTTCACAGAAGGCGGGAAACATCTGCATGCAGATGTCGAATTAGTGGGAGGAATGTGACGTACAGTGATCACAACATCGATGATCGTCATATGCTAAAGCAATGAGGTAAGTGTAGTGTGTTATGCGTGTTATCAACCTCTATATAAAGTCCGTATAATGCGATAATGGAGTCGAATTACTTTTAATATGGTTTAACCTTCACTTTTTTTTTTCTTTTTAAACCTTTATTTATATAACCTTATGCAGCACTAGCAAGCTTCCTAAAATTGATGGCACCCCACGACCCACGACTGCTACCTAGCGGCAAATGTGCTGCAGCCATCCATTTAAAACATTTTAGGGAGATTTTTCAGTTACTAGCACCTCAAACACCTAAGACCAAATTTTTTTTGTAATACCATTTTTTTTGTACCATCCAAGAAACCGACAGAGGATGCTACGTAACAGATGGCGCCCAAAACGATTCAAAACTACTTCAAGAGACATTATTTAATTAAATCTTATTTTCCCGTTAAAGTCTTCGACTCTATAATCGACCTAATCATTACTAATTTTTTTTTCTTCTAGTTGATTCATTTGTTCGTTTATATTTACCTAGATTGCCATATCAACTTCCGTTTTTATAAGAAAATGTTGGTGGTCCTACCACTTATGAGTTTTGATATATGGTGTAGATATTTCGAATATTATTTTCGTTGGTCAAGAGGATTGTATATTCGCCTATTTTGGTTTTTGATTTACAATGCTTCGTGGAACCAACATTCTGTTTAAATTAAATAGCAAATTATAGTTTGATATCCACGGTAGCGTTGATGATTTATAATCATCTATTGAATTCATTCTTAGAAATGCTATACCTAAGTTTAATGATAACACGTCATGATGGGCTGACTTATTGCTTTAGTAGTATGTTAAAGTACCATTCTGTGAAGTTGCATTTCCGCAACTGCATATCAAAAATTTATTATCGTTTTTTGCGCTGAGTATATAGATAAATCCTATTTTTTTTCTATTTATATTTGTTTATAAGAGTATTAAATTATTTTCTATTTATTATATTATATATTATCGCTATAGAGCTTATTAATCCAATCATATTTATTTATTTATTTCGTTATTTATTTATTTTATAATTTTCATATATTTTATTTTTACAATTAAATTGATAAACATGAATGTTCAATACTTGGACATTGATGAAATCGCAATTGAATGTCGGGTAAGAGATATCATTGGACCCATAAGCACTAAGTTGAATGCCTTACAAGAATTATGGGATAAAGAATTATCTGGAGCACTTGAGTCTCCAACGCTAGCACACCCAACTGCTATACGGTCCCCAAAGCGCGAAGTTACTTTTTGTGAGTCGAAATTGCAGGCACTCCAGGAAAATTTTGAAGCAACCAATTGTAATAGTACTGGCGATATGAATCAGGTTATCACTCTATTATTTCATATAATGGGTCGTTTGAAAAGAATCCGGAATTCAAAATCGGTTACTGCAAAAACGGAAAAGTTATTGGAAATTTGTGAAACTTTGATGAAATGCTTTAAGGAGATACAATCTCAACAAACTTCTAGTCCCGATTTAGAAACATCAGTTAGAGAAGCCTTTGCGGAAGTTCAGACCGTAGATATATCAAACGAGCTACGTGAACTTGATAATGAACCAGGTCAATCCATTCCTACAAAAGCACTGGATCACTCCACTGTATTAAACAATGGTGATATCCCAAATGCCTCAGGAAATTCTGTTAATAGTTCCCCTGTTGATCAAGATCTATCTTCCGGCACAACAGAAGAAGATCGGATTAGTATAATCTTAGACAAATTATTACAAAAATTAAGTTCCGATAACGGGAGTGTTAAAGATACTTCAAACATCAAGCCATCCAAACAAATTGAATCCAATCTTGGATACTATCCTTGTACTAATACAACAAAACAGTTTTTAGGCCGTCCCCCGAAGGAGTGCTTAGAGATTTACAACTGGAAGTTATTTTTTTTCGGTGATGGGCAAGATGAGATTCCCGTAGAGCGTTTCTTATACCGAGTTGAGAGCATGGCTAGCTCAAATGGAATGAGTAATGAGCGATTGGCTGCGAATTTCAGTGTACTTCTGAAGGGCAAAGCATTAGAATGGTTTTGGGAGTATAGGGAGACTTTTGGTCAAGTTGCTTGGAAAGACATTCGTGAAGCTATGATTTTACGTTTTCGAATTAGGAGAACTGATGAAGATATTCGTCAAGCCTTGGAATCCAGGAAACAGAAAATCAAGGAACCATTTCTTGATTTTTATCACAAAATTCGTGGCATGACACTGTCTCTAATGAAACCATTATCGGAGCAAGAACTAATACATTTGCTTATTCGTAATATGAGAGGTGGATTACAAGCAAAACTAGCTGGAGACGTATTTCAGGATATTTCTACCTTTGTAAATAAATGTATTGCTATTGAAGACGCATGGATAAAAATTGGCTGGGTACCGGAAATTGTGTTCCAAGGTAAACGACAAATTAATGAGATAGAACACGTCAGTGATGAAAGAGTTGACTACTGCAACAATGCCGGTACTTCGGAATTGCCTAATAATTCTGATTTTGTGTGTGCATTTTATGGTGGGAATACACATTCGCCACGACGAATCAATAATACTGATAGAACTGCGACCAAGAATTCAATCGGTTGTTGGAACTGCGCATCAGTCGGACATCACTATAAAAATTGTCCAAATGCACTGAACCACCGATTTTGTTTTGGATGCGGCGCTCATAATGTCTTAAAACCCCAATGTGTGAGTTGTAATAACCATAAGGGAAACTACCGAGGGGATTTCAGGAGCTCTGGGGTTCTGAACTCCCAATTACTTCAGACATCAACACCCAGAAAGAATACCGAAGAAGTAGCATCCAATACGGATCCCGAATTTTCGTCGATCCTAAGGAGAGAACAATCGCGCCACAAATAGAGGTCTGCTGCAAAAGTATTGTATCCCAAAGCACCCAAACCTCCAGCAAACGTTGTTCCAGGATAGATAGAGCGCTAAGATATTTTAAATTAAGAAAACTCATTAAACAATCAGTGTCAGAGTCGGTTAGTTCATATATTTCAGGTGATAGTAGACCTTATGCAAATGTGTTATTAAATGGCATTCCCTTTAAAGGACTTCTCGATAGCGGAGCCAGTATTTCGGTACTAGGGATCGGTTGTGAAGAATTTGTCAAACATCATAATTTTACTGTACATCATCTCCAATCTGTGTTAAAAACTGCTAGTGGTGAGTCACAAAAAGTGATTGGTCATATCCGGGTAAAAATATCATTTCTTGGGAAGGTTAAGGTATGTCGGTTACATCTTGCACCTAGTTTGAGCCAACCTTTATATTTAGGAATTGACTTTTGGGATTCATTCGGGTTAGCGCCAGCAATGATTAATGAGCTGGATATTAACAATGTAAATCAATCTGCAACGACTGACCAGAATCAACATGTACTGACAATACACCAACAAATTCGTTTAAGTAGTGTCGTTAATCAGTTCCCATCGTGTGAAAAACTAGGCCTTGGTCTAACTCATCTTTTAGCTCATAAGATTAATGTAGAGGATGCCATTCCTATTAAGCAACGACATTATCCGGTCTCGCCAAAGAAACAAGAGGAACTCTATGCTGAACTTGATCGGATGTTAACGCTTGGTGTTATTGAGGAAAGCCAAAGCTCCTGGTCGTCACCTGTAGCCTTGGTAACAAAGTCAAATGGAAAAGTTCGCTGTGTCTCGACGCTCGTAAGGTGAACTCGGTTACGGTTCGAGATGCTTACCCTCTTCCTCTGATCGACGGACTACTAAGTCGATTAGATCAAACCAGATTTATTAGTTCCATTGACTTAAAAGACGCATTCTGGCAGATTCCGCTTGATCAGGGATCGAGGGATAAGACAGCTTTTACTGTGCCAGGACGTCCACTTTACCAGTTCACGGTAATGCCATTCGGGTTGTGCAATGCACCCCAAACGATGTGTAGGTTGATGCACAAGGTTGTGCCTCACCAATTGCATGATCGAGTGTTTGTGTATCTCGACGACCTTCTCGTTGTCTCTGCAACTTTTGAAGAGCACATTACATTATTAACTGAGGTTGCACGATTGCTTTCTGCAGCAAACCTGACTATTAATGTTGAGAAAAGCAAATTTATGCTAAAAGAAACCAGATATCTGGGTTATGTAATTGGTGATGGCTGCCTTAGAGTAGACCCTTTAAAAGTGCAAGCCATAGAAACCTATCCTATTCCTCGAACAACAAAACAGGTACGACGTTTTCTTGGAATGACTGGATGGTACCGTAGGTTTATTCCCAATTACTCCACTTTCTCGGCGCCTATAAGCGATTTATTGAAAAAAGGAATTAAGTTCCATTGGAGCTCAACAGCGCAAACAGCATTCGAACACCTTAAGGAATCCCTTATTACGGCACCGGTGCTTGTCAACCCTGACTTTACCCAGCACTTTTACATTCAATGCGATGCAAGTTCCACTGGAATAGGAAGTGTTTTATTTCAGAAGCGTGATGGCAATGAACACCCAATTTCGTTTTTGTCGTATAAACTAAACAAATCCCAACGCAATTACAGTGTAACCGAATTGGAATGTCTAGCCGCAGTGATGAGTATTAAGAAGTTCCGACCATATATTGAGGGATATCATTTTACGTTAATAACTGATCATTCTTCGTTAAAGTGGCTTATGGACCAAAAGGACCTAACTGGCAGGCTTGCGCGGTGGTCCTTGAAACTGCAATCATTCAAGTTCGATATCGAATATAGGAAGGGGACCCAAAATGTAATCCCAGACTCGTTATCGCGAGCTAACATGGAAGTAATAGCTTCTTTAGAACTACCGTTACATATTGACCTAAATTCTGAAGCCTTTCTGGAAGATGAGTACGTTAGTCGCATTAAAGCTATTGAAGAAAACCCAAACATACAATCTAATTATAAAACTATTGATGGTAAACTCTATATTTTACCAAATGAGTCACTTCAATATGTCGACTCCGATCTACCACAGTGGAAATTAGTTATTCCAAATAAAATGACCCAGCAAATAATTGTGCAAGCTCACAATCCTCCAGCTGCTGCTCATCAAGGAATCGCGAAGACCTTAGAAATAATACGGCGGTATTTTTACTGGCCTTCTATGGCTACTCAAATCAAGGAATTTATTAATAGTTGTGAGACCTGTAAGGGTAGCAAAGCCGCAAACTATTCCATGAGACCATTAATGGGTCAACCGGTGATAGTGCAACGGCCATTTCAAAGATTATTTATTGATTTTCTGGGACCCTATCCAAGGACAAAGAATGGGTATACATATATTTTTATTGTCCTTGATCAATACTCGAGATTTACTATTCTTGAACCTTTTCGGTCAGCTACTGCAGCGAGGGTTGTAGGATTCCTGGAGAATAAAATATTTCAATTATACGGTGCCCCTGAAAGCATATTATCCGATAATGGGTCACAATTTGAGTCGGCGATGATGGCACAGCTTTTTGATAAATATGGAATAATTCATGAGTTTACTGCCAAATATTCCCCGCAAGCAAATGCCTCTGAACGCGTCAATCGTAGCATACTCGCAGCCATTCGATCATATTTAAAGGAGGATCACGAAAATTGGGACCAAAACCTAGATGCAATCGCTGGAGCTCTCCGCAACACAAAACATACCTCTACAGGTTTCTCGCCACACTACTTAATTTTTGGGCAACACAAAATTAGTCATGGCTCGCATTACCAATTGCTACGACAGTTGGACCAACTCAATGACCCCAATGCTATGATTTCTGATAACGCTGTAAGATTATCGATGGTACAACAGTTGGTTTTGAAAAACTTACAGGAAGCATATAATCGAAGCTCAAACAACTATAACTTACGAAGTCGGGATCGAATATTTATTCCAGGACAAAAAGTATTCGTTAGAAATTTTGTCCAAAGTGACGCCGTAAAAAAATTCTCATCTAAGCTAGCACCGAAATTCATTAAGGCTATTATACTTAAGCGCACTGGCAGCGTAACATATCAGGTAAATGATCCTTCAGGGAAATATTTAGGCATTTACCACGCTAAGGATATTAAGTAACCTTTATAATAAATAACTCCAGTTAATTCTTCATTCTCTTCCTGGCATCATTCAATTATAATAAATAGACGGTTTTCGTTTTATTTTCAACATAAGTCTAAGTTGATAAGACTAAAGTAGCGTTTTATGTGTTATTGCAAAAGTTATTTGATAACATCTTATGCCCGGCTTATGAGACCTTCTCATGGGTGTGGGACTGCCCCACGATTGTTATGATCGTAGATCATTACAAATACTACCCGTATTTACCATTAATCTAATTAATTAATTTCAATCGATTATATATAATATGTATATATAAAAGTTTTACATTCGCTGAAATCCTATCGAAATCTATCTATGCAAATTTATAAACAGGTAAACCTGATTGTTGATGATGATATCTAACGCTGCATTTCCCGTTTTATTTTTAATTCCAAAATTAAAACAGGAAGAGAATTTGATTTTATCACTTTGAACTTTTATTTAATCAAATTTAACTCGAACGTTCAAGTGAAAACATCTTTAAATTAAAATAATAAATTGTAGTTTAACTTAATGTTGCAGATAGTAATTTGTTAACATAATTTTTGTGATCCGTGATTTAGTTTTTTTTATATTGATATCATAGTGCTTTACAACTACGATAAGTAGTCAAATATTTTCTATTGAGAACACGGAAGAGGTAATTGATTCTGCTTTTAATTGTTTAGTTGTTTAGGTTGTTTCTTTTGGTCTATATAGTGATCATGTGTGTTTTCTTTTATTATTAGTGCAAGCAATTCCACATATTTTGAATGATAACAATACTATAAATTGTCATAAAGGGGATCACAATTGCACTCTTCCAAATCTTGAGGAGGAATATTCCTTGATGTTACCTTGGTGTACATCTAAAAATAAGAATAGTTATTCATTTTTCCTGCTTCCTGATTTTACACAAACGTGGATTTTTCTTTTATTTGGAATTAAAAATAATAAGCACCGTTATAACGGTTTCAATTTTCACTAACAACGGGAAATCAAGGGAATATCAAGAATCAACAATACGGATTTACCTATAAGCTAAGTGCACATTTATATTAGTTTGTTACTTTTTTTTTCTATAATAATTGTTATATTGGTGAACAAGTACGTGTTCCTTTTATTACTTCATTTAGGTATTTAAATACTATTTAAACTACTAATTTATAGCATATAGCACATAATGCATTAGTATAGAAAATATAGCATTAGCATTAGATCAGGAACCGGTTCTATAGTAGTGTAGATTAAGTTGTGAGCTATATAGAATAAAAATTATATCGTATGTTATAAAAGCATAATTGTTGTTTTGCATAGATAGGCGTCGCTATGAATTACCTATAATATTGTTTCGATTCCGTATAAAATTTTATTCATGATGCTTGATTCTCTTGAGCTTGGTAACGTTATTTTCGGTTAAGTTTGGTATAATGTGGTATTAAATAACAGTGGTTGAGCGGTGACGTAGCTTCACAGAAGGCGGGAAACATCTGCATGCAGATGTCGAATAAGTGGGAGGAATGTGACGTACAGTGATCACAACATCGATGATCGTCATATGCTAAAGCAATGAGGTAAGTGTAATGTATTATGCGTGTTATCAACCTCTATGTAAAGTCCGTATAATGCGATAATGGAGTCGAATTACTTTTTAATATGGTTTAACCTTCACTTTTTTTCTTTTTAAACCTTTATTTATATAACTTTATGCAGCACTAGCAAGCTTCCTAAAATTGATGGCACCCTACGACCCACGACTGCTACCTAGCGGCAAATGTGCTGCAGCCATCAATTTAAAACATTTTAGGGAGATTTTTCGGTTACTAGCACCTCAAACACCTAAGACCAAATATATTTTTTTTTGTAATATTTTTGTCGGTTATCTACCATCCAAGAAACCGACAGAGGATGCTACGTAACAAGGAGCCCAGCTGAACGTTATTAAACAGAGGAATACAACATCAGAAATCACTGAGAAACGAGTGATCACGGCATCGGGTGAGTGGTTTTAACTATTGGTTTTAGTTCATGACTGGTTACAAATTTTGTTTTGTTTTATTGATTTTTTTTTGTTGTAAATATTAAAGTGATGTGGTAACTTAAGTTTAGAATAGAGAGAGTTGTGGCATAGCGGATCTCCCTTCTGGAGATTCTAGGTGGCGTTTTAGGCACGCGAAATTTTTTTGTTTATTTTAAATTTCTTGTTAGTGAGGTTGGTCTAGAACCTTCACTCTACGAGCTAGCGGCAGGGTTTTTTGGCGTGCAAGACAAAATGGTAGACTTTCACGGTCTACCAGATAAGCCTCCCATTACAAATAGTAATAAGTTAAGTGAACATTCAAAATATAGTAATAGTAACAATAAAAGACATTTTTCTAATAATTTTAGATCTAATTATCAACCTGGAAGAAAAATGATTTTCAAAGAATATACAACAATATAAGATGTAAATTTTGTTTACAAACTCATGCTGTGGCCAAGTGTCCAGCTTTTTCAAAACAATGTTTAAACTGTGGTAAGCTTAATCATTTTTCCTCTGTGTGTTATTTAAAACGCGTTTAAGAATTAAATTTAAACTTTGATGAACATTTATATTTAGATGCAATTAAAAAAGCAAATTGCAATGATAATTTTTTTTTTCTGTCAGAAATTTTATTTTTCATTCATACAAACTATGATATTTAAACAGTAGGCTTTGTTTTAACTGTCGGCAATTCTTCTTGTCGTCGATAATTTTGCTTTGTCGTTATGAAAATTCTTTGTTGTCCTTTTTTCTTCTAACAAAATGAAATATAATTTCATCTTAGTAGGCGCATAAATTTGTAATTTATTTTTCACAAATAAACAAACATGCATATATTTATGAATGAAAACGAACATTTTTATTATTTGCATTTTTATATAATTTTGTATTATTGAATAATTTGTAGAAAAATTTTATTTAGAAACTAATAATTATCTCTAAACAAAATTGTAATTAAAAAAAATTATCTCATTAAATACCACTTTTCATTGAAATTTTTGTCTAAAATTTTTCAATTTTACTCATTAAATTATTTTTAAGCAACACTGCTCAATCAAACCACTACTTAAACCACTCGTCCTTCGGACTCGTGGTTTATTGTGCGCTTTGATTCGCAGTGTTGCTAAATAATTTAATTCGTAAAATCAAAAAATTTTCGAAAAAATTTCAATGACTCGTGGTATTACAACCGAAAATTCGTGGTTTGAACGAATTCGAATAGAAAATTATTTTGTAAACTTTAAACTTGACACTGGGTCGCAGGCTAACGTATTACCATTTATTTATTGTAAAAAGCTAAAGAATGTCGAACTAAAAGAAAGTAACGTTAAATTAGAAGCGTATGGCGGTGCAAATATTAAATTATTCGGAGAATGCGAACTTGTTTGTACGTTGAAAATGATATTAGAATGCTGAAATTTTTAATTGTTGATTCTGATTCAATGTCCATTCTTGGCCTAAAAGCTTGCAGCGAATTAAATTTAATAGAAAGAATTCATAGTATAAAAGTCGAAGATAAAAACGGATTTATCGATAAATATATAGAAAATTTTTCGGGACTAGGATGCTTTGTTGATAATTTTAAGCTAGATTTGAAGGAAAATGCTGTTTCTGTAGCGAAACCTGTTCGTCGGATTCCTCTTAAACTTATTAAACCATTGAAAGTAGAATTAGAAGATTTAGAAAAAAGAACAATAATCGAACATGTTGATGAACCTGCAGAATCGGTTTCAAATTTGGTTATAGTTAAAAAACCAAATAAAAGTTGCGAATTTGTCTTCATTCTCAAATAATGAACGAGTTTTTAAAAATGAAAACTTTCTAATTCCAACATTTGAAGAGATAAGTTCAAACTTACTAAACAAAAAATATTTCTCAGTCCTTGATCTTAAGGAAGGTTACTGGCAAATAAAGCTGGATGAAGAATCGTCTAAGCTTTGTACATTCAATACTCCATTCGGGTGCTATCGTTTTAAAAGACTGCCATTTGGAATCAAAACTGCACACGAAGCTTTAAATTGGCGTAACGGCGTTACAATTTATATTGACGATTTATTGATTGCAGCTCGAAGTTTGGAAGAGCATGATAAAATTCTCGATAGAGTAATGAAGAGAGCTAAAGAACTAAATATAAAATTAAATTTAATGTTAATAAATTGCAATATCGTGTGAATAAAGTCAAATTTTTAGGACATATAATTCCGGAGAATGGTATCTCTTGCGATCCTAATAGAACTTCAGCCATTTCAGATATAAGTATTCCTAATAGCAAAAAGGATTTGCAACGGTCGCTAGGTATGATTAATTATGTCAGAAGCTTCATTCCAAATCTTTCTGATATATCGAAACCCTTAAAAGAATTATTAAAAAAGAATACCATGTTTAGCTGGTTTTACCACAGCACACTACCTGTCTAGATAAAATTAAATTCTTTAAAATAAACGCTTCCACATTAAAAGCATTTGATAGTATTAACGAAATAACCATTCAAGCAGATAGTATTAAAGATGGCATTGGTTGTTGTATTATGCAAAATGGTAAGCCAATCAGTTTTGCTTTACGAAGCCTAACTGACACAGAAACAAGATATTCTCAGATTGAGAAGGAAATGCTGGCTATATGCTTTGCTTGTAAAAAGTTCCATAACTGGATATATGGTCGAAAAATTTCTGTGATCACTTGTTATGCCCGCTAAATTACGTGTTGTAAATCATGTATCATTTACGATTAGAGAGTCAGTATAGGGTGTATTGACTGGAATTTAAGGCTTGACAGTTCAAACAACTAAGCCGGTTGCGCTAACAGCAAAGATTAGATTCTCGTTAATTCATCCTATAATTTCCATCCCTGACCTACCCAACTACACATTTTGCATTGTCGGAATTTTACATTTAACAGATCACCTTACAAATAACCTTTTGCCATTTGTCTATGGCTATTTGTCTAATAACTGGTTATAATAAAAATATTTATTTATTTATTTATTTCAATTTAAATACTAGCAAACGGAAATATTTCCAATAACATGCTAGTTATAAAAGTAATACAAATTAAAGACAAGATTTAAAAAATAATATAAAAAATTACAATAAAAAGATAATTTTAATGTAATAAACCAAGAATGTTTAACACAAGATAAAATAAATAATATTAGAATTTAAAATATATAAGAAAATAATAATAATTTAATTTAATTTAACAATTTGTAAAAGGCTTCTTTTAAACTGGACTAAGTTGGAGCAAAACAAATTGATTTGATTAAATTTAACGTTGTGGCTGTACTGTAATCTAATTAACGGCGAATGAACTCTTAGATTAGTTAGAAAAGTATTGTGTTTGTCGGGTTTGATGCGTAATACATACTTCTAATATAAAAAATTTCAAATATTGTATTTACGAAAAAAAAACGAACCCATACAAACATCGATAGCAGCAAAAACAAAACAGAGATTTGGTATATCCCAACCAATAGATTTAATACAGAATATTGCTTGATTATATCACAAACGTATTCAATATCACTATTTTTAGTCTAATTTTTAATTTACCACGTTTGTAGTCAATTGAAAATTAAATCAACCACGGCAATCGGCATTGTTGCTCGAAAATGAAATCATAGTTGACTCAACTACAAACATGGTTAAATCAAATATGTTTGTGATACTTATAAAAAAATTTATCAACAACGGTTAAATTGTTAATTTTAATACAGAGCGTTGGTTTATTCAATCACAAACGTATGTATTTAATTCACCAATTTTCACTTAATGCTCGATTAACAATACAACATGTTTGAATCAACCAAGAATTTTTCTTTCGTTGTATTGCCACTAGGGAGAAGGTTAAAGTCTTACTTTTTTACTTCTTACTTGGAACTTGCTTTGTATCAATATAATATCTAATATTTTGTTCTCTGTTGTAATTTTTGCTAGACCGTACATATTTCTTCTCCGTCTTCCCTCCGTTCCCTTGTCGTGCTTGTCGTTCTTTCTTTAAAAATCGGGATTTTTCTAAAACGCCGCGCGCGCCATAAATTGTTAAAAACGTGGTAAGGACGTGGTAGATTTCGACTGAGGTGGTTTTAGGAAAAATGTGGAAACATTGGACATTATTTCACCTGGTTAAACGGATGGCATTGGAGAATTGATTTCGAATTGGAATTCAAGCGAGTATTTGTTATATGGAGCATGGGCTGATATTTCCATTGACACACCTGTCATCTTTTATAGGCAAACGACAAACTTCCGAGTTAATCGCATCATCTACAGACAGCTAAAGCAAGGTGTTAATGAAACTGTGAATTCTCTTCTCCCAGCTATATCCTATTATTTGAATGGTTTACACTTTGTATGACCAGTGTTTGCCTTGGTTAGCTTATATATCAATACCAGCCCCTGGAGTACGCGGGGTTGTCACCCAGTAGACCAAATCAAAGAAATTTGAAATTCAACAAAAACTGATCGCTCCGCATGCGAACTAATGTTACGCATAGAAATAATAAAAACTTTTTGGTGTACAGATTGACAAGATTGATAAAACATACGCATAATCAAATCATTATATAAAAATTTAGTTACTTTTATTTTACTTTCCAACCGTAATTAATGGCTTAGCAATTTTTTTGTTTGAAGTTTGATTTGTAATCTTTTGCACAAAGCATTACTCGTAAAAAGATCTAAAATTACAAGAAACGTTATTATACATAAATTGAAATGCATCAATAAAAACTATTATTATTTGTTACAATTTTTTGTTTTGATTATTTTAATAATAATTGAGGTTGATTATAATCGCACATTCTACCCCTTTTATTACGTCTTCAGTTAAATTTTTTGGTTCTAATATATATTTATATCTAATCGTTTGGTTCAAAATCTAAGCCGATTTTTTGATAACACGCCTACGTTACATACATAAATTGAATATTTCCCTCTTATGAAAATCATTAGTTTTCCATTACCGTGCTTCTGTTAAATTTTATATAAAAACCAAAAGAATTTAGGGAAAATAAATTACGAAACTTCAATATGTTAAACTTGTTACATTTCGAAACAACACCCGCATAACTTTTGGTTAATTACTAAACAAATCAAAACCTAAATTGTAATACATATGTAAGTATGTATATGCAATAATTTTTATATACATCGTTAAGATCGACTAAAATAATTAGTATACAGTAAATGTTAATATAAATTTAAATTAATATTCTTCATATATATGTTTCAAGATAAGAATGTTTATATGATTTTTCTAAATCAAATTTATAAGTTTGGTAGTAATAGACATAAACTATATAGGCACATAAATGCAATTAGTTTTTAAGGCAAGTAGCTAGTTCATATATACGAATGACATGTTTAAGTTTAACGGTTGTAAATTTAAAATGATTGACGTTTATTGGAGTTAAATTGAAATCAAAAGTTTATGATAAATTTATTTCCATAAAAATTAGTATGGTCAAAAAATTAAAATTGTATTAAATCCTGAATTTCATTTATAGCAGAGAACAGGGAGTTAATAAAATTACAATTGATTAAAGATTTGTTTTTCATGTGTGATCTGTATGTGTGATTTATGTATAGTACAGAAAATAGCAAAATTTAGTTTTTGTTGTCTTGAATTGGTGGAAAATTGATCAGATTTTGATAGACGCATTTAGGTGACCCGTAGGTCATTTTTCCCATTTATAACAACGGAACTCCGCACAGAAAAAAACTGTATCCTTTTATATAATATTACTGTCCTTAAGAGGAATATAGCTTCAACCTGTATTCAACTTCTGTATGTCAACAAAGACATAGATAATTCTGTCTGCGTTTAAGAGTTTTTGTCCATCGACATACTCCAACAAGTGAACTGAAGTATTTTAGTTGGTCTCACTCTTTATGGTATACATCCATCATATATCGAAAAAGGCAATTTAGTGAAATTATTTCTTTTATGTTATATCAATATATGAACAAAAACATACTTAGAACTTCTTGTCGGTCTCTGTGGCAATTAAAATGTTGGATCCTCCTTCGGAATGGGTGATCAAAATCGACACACGAGAGATGGATGAGTCAGAGAGAAATAATGAGCTTTTGTCAGTACCTACATTTGGTCGGCTGAGCTGCATTATGGTGGGATGCACAACCAATTCCTACTGGAAAATTTCAGTTAACTAAAGGCTCAAATAGTATTAATTATTCCCCTATGAAAAATTTTAATATCAAAATTTAATATGCGAAGTTGTAAAACTCTTATCTCATCATTATTATTCAAATAATCCCTACCGATTATCATATCGACAATAGTCCATCACTTTCAAACAAACCCTTCATACATATTTCTGTGTCTTTATCAGAATATTTTTTTTCCAAATTAATGTAATAAAGTTATCTGGATTTCGTCACCTTTCACAATTGACCAACAAAATCATTTTTCATTTAAGTAACCAGAAAAGAAAACAAAATACGTATAAGAACAAGTAGATGATGAAAGTTTGATGAATTGATTGTGTTTTGTGGTTAAAATGTTGGTTTCGGTATGATAGTTTATATTTTATTTTGTGTAATAAAAAAAACAAATTTTACTAATGATTTTATGTTGACAAGAACATATGGAAAGTTTATGGTTCGAGGATTCTCAACATATAGCAAAGCAACAAATGCTTATCGATCGAAATACTTATAATTTTAAGATGCTTTACAATAGTTTGTAAGTTTATCTAGATGATTATGAGGCAACGAAATAATAGGCAACAAAAGCGAAGTTCAACTGTGATTTACAATCTTACAAATGACGAGTTTGCTGTCGTCATTCGTCAATGCAGCAAAAACATCGCAATTCTATTTGCACTGACTATGTAGTACAAGCTCTGTTGCTTTACAAAATATATTTGGCCTATTAAGGACCTCATATTACAAGCTATCTAGCATGTACTGCTGTTTCCAACAATATCCTTTGTTTTGTCAACTCTATACCGATTTTGTGAATGACTGTAAAAAATTAAGCCATAGATAGGATTGTAATAAACATTTTTAGTAATATTTTTGTAAGTTCACCAAAATATTGTAGATAAAAAAAATTATTTGAAAAAAACAAAAATTTATTTGATTTACAAATTATTTTTGAATTGGAAGGAAAAAATTGTAGTTTTATCAAAGAATTTTGTGATATATATTTATAAAATATTTATAATAATTTATATATTAATTAAAAAAATTATATTTTTATTTAAAAGAGAATATTTATAAAAATTTTGTAAAAGTTGTCTTTACTTTTTTGAGTGCACAAACCAAATAATGGCTTCTCGCCCGGGAAAATCTCTATGAAAAACAAAATTCAATATTTCATATTGACCTGATGACAAAAACAAAAAAAAATGGAAAAGAATAAATTGTAAAACAAAAGTAAAAAAAACTTAACTTAAATGAACGTTGATTGCAGAAGTTGAATTAATATCCATATCCATGCTTAAATTAATCTATTTGTGGAAGTTTGCAGTTTCACGACCAATGCTTGTTATAATATCACGAATCACGACTAACGATGTATATTTGATTCTGGCTCACTAAATTCTTTTATCATAACTCACAGCTAATTGGTATGATTTTGTTTCACAGTAATTGGAGATAATCTAAGCGTTGTATATTGTTAACTTTCTTTGTTTTCACCAATTATTATGTTTCACCAATTATTTGTGAAATAATCAATTTACAACTATCCTTTTATTTTTCTAAGAAAGCAAAACTTTGTCAAAGAAAAACTTGAAATCAATATTTTTCACACAGTTTTACAACATATATTTCCCTATCTATATATATAATACACAAAAAACGAAAAAGCGTAGCCATACCATTGAAAAGACGACTGAAGAGTATACGGTAGGGAAAAATAAAAATAAAAAACGAAACAAATGAAATTTATTAAATTTCTATTTAGTATTTTATATTTTGATTTTCTCTTCAAATTTCAATTTAGTTTATGTTTTGCTTTCGGAGTGGATAGACGTATTATTTTTCTTTGTTTTTTTAAATATTATTATTATTATTTTTCTTTGATTTTCTTTCATTTAATTATTATTTTTCTTTGTTTTTAAATATTTTCTATTGATTAGAAATTAAAGAAACAATTCATAAAATTGATTTGTTCTTTCTTTGCAAAACAAGATAAGCAGGCTCAAATGTCAATTTGTCAATCAATTGAAAACGAAAATAAACGAAATAAAATTTAGGGGATTTTTACACTAAATTTTATTTCGTTTATTTTCGTTTTCGAATTGATTGACAAATTGATTGTAGGTCTTACAGAAATATAGAAATAGAGAAATATTTCATAATAGCCGTGTTCGATTTAACTGAAACAACTGAATTATCTGAAAAGAATATATTAAGCATAATATGTAAATTGTATTTTAGCTAGAACATAAAAAACGTTTCGTTGTCATTGTCGATGTAGTGGGTTGTGCGAAAGGTTCGGGGTTCAACGCGGACCCTATATTGATTTTTTATTGTTTTGTCTTTTTTTTATAGAACATTAAAATTATTCCTTTTTATTCATAAAAACTCCACTTACGGCATTTAAATTTTTCGATAAAGTAGTGTTTTAAAATTATTGCTATAATGCCTTTTATAGCCGTTTCGTTCAAATTTATATCATTTCGATATTAATAAGAAAATTACTTATTTATATGACAGATAGTGCTAAAACTCATATAATATTTGTTTTCTAGCATCATTTTTGCATAGTTTCATTTTCTGTAAATAAAATAAGGAAAAACAAAAGCTACTATTTCAGTATGTATTATTAATAACTAGGTTATACCCCCTTAGTTATTAATAATACATAATGAATTTTTTTTTGCATACAAGAATTTCCTTTCAAAATTAACCCAATAGAAATTCATATTATTAATAATCTTTCTTTTCTTTTAATTTGCCAATTAACTTTTGCTTTTAATTTTTTCAAAAATGAATTTAAATCAAATATCACAAAAAAAGAATTTAAATCAAAATAAATCACGAAAAAATCACCAAAACCCAATTGATTTGGAATGAAAGATATAAATAACAGTGGAGCGTCATAAACCGATAGATGTTATTTGTGATAATACGGAATGAATGTACGATTAATGTGAGGGCTGTCTGTTTTAAATTTTAAAAGAAAATGTACTTACTGAACAAATTTTTACTACACAAACTACAACTGTTTCATATAAACTAAGATTAGTCTTAAGCAAATCAGACAATTATAAATACTTTAAAAACTAATTATAAATGTCATATTCAATCTGTAAAAATGCTCAACAAATTAAGACATATGCAAAACAATGCTCTGATCTTGGACTATCAAATGACACCATAGTAATTGTTATAAGGAACACAATATTCAACGCTGTCGGCATTGATTTTGTGAGAAAAATAATAATACAATTGTAGTAGGTTTGGTTATGAAAAACATATCTTTGTATCGATGCCCACTTTTAGGTTGCCAATTTCAAAAGCAATCGGGTTGTTTTGGAGTTTTCAATTAACTGGTCATCAAAATCTGTAATTAAATAAAAATAAAAGACATTTCAGTGTAGTGTAAAAAATTCATAAAATCAAAATTTAAGTGGGAATAGAATAAAAAAAGCGAAATTTTAATTTGTTATTATAAAAATTTGCTTTAAGAAAAATTAAAAATAGATTATTTCCTATAAGGCCAGTAAAAATAGTATTTAAACAACAAAAAAATTCGTTACAGAAATCTAACAGCGGGATATTATGGAACACGATATTGTAAAAGAGGGAAACATAAAACGAACCGTTTGCTGCTATCCGGGGGAGGACGGGGTGGGTTTTTAGGGGCTGAAAACAGTTTTTCGTGATTTCTGTCTAAACCGTGCATCTTATCAAAAAGAGTTGTGCGTTAAAGTTGTAGGGAATAAAAAGATCAACAACTTTTGTACGGACTATTTTTACCCTAACCTCAAAACTTTTCGAAAAAATGTGCAAAACCGATTTTTTTCATTTTTTTTTCTTTGATAAAAAAAATTTTATGAAGATCAAACGTTGACAAAAGATACTTCTATTTATTAAGGCAATAATAAAGGCCTAAAGGCAGTAATTTTTTCGGAGAGAAATATTTAGACATAGTTGTTGTTAAATTTAATTTAAAAAAAAAAAATGTTTAACTGCGATTCCTCTTAAAACTACGACTCCTACAGGGTTCTGTTTTGGCTCACTTACTCGTTGTTACGTCTAATTTTGATAAGTGGATAAAAAAAGATATTTCGAAGAAATAATCAACAATTAAAATTTCAGTCGTCCTAAAAATCTTTAAAATGAAATAACTCAAGAACACGAACATTAATTAGCCTCTTTGTTAATTTGGAATATCTTAGAATAAAGATAGAACTGTTTTAAAAAAAAAAAAAAAATTAAATTCCAATTAATCTTCAACCATAGCCATCTTTAAAAACGTTTTTTAATATTTTAATTTTAAAATTAATAACAAAAACAATTAATTAATATTTTTTCAAACGATTAACTAATCACCTATTAAACAAAAAAAAGTTTGATAAAATTGCAAAAGCCGTTCTTGAGCAATTTGATTTCAAAGGTACATCGGATTGGCAGAATTTTCATTTTTCTAAAACATTTAATACTTATTTTAGTTTATAATATATGATAATTAATATATGATATGTTTTAAATTAATATTAGTTTTTATTGTAATTGAAAAGAAAATTCACTATCTATTTGATAAATTTCAGCAAAATCTGCAACTGGCATATTTTTGTTAGCAAATATTCGCATGGGTTTTCATCGTCGAACAAAACGTCTGTAATTTGAGTATATTTTGGGTAACAGATTAAACCTTCAGAAAACCCAAAAAACTCTATTTAGTACCTTCTTTAAGCCTCATTTAGTACCTTCTAAAACCAAAAAAAGTTTAATAGAATCAGTAAGCTTGGTTTTAGTGTATGGCACAAAGTACAAAAAAAAAATCAAACTATATTCAAACGTCTTTTTCTCAAAAACAAAAAATAACGATTGTCCTTGGGTTTAGTATGTTTTGAGTAAATAACAAATCTGTAAAATATAAAAAACCTGAAAGAATACAAAAAGGTACTTTTTGGAATCGCCATGTTTGAAGAATAAAATTTAGTTTTTTGTTACTCAAATAAGCTAAAAGTATTAATTAATTATTCATAAATGTATTTTCAATTTATTGTCGTTTACGTAATCATAAAATTTTTTAATGATTTTATTAATTAACAACGTTTGTTCAACGGTAAATATGCAAATTACCACGAAAAAGCGATTTATTCGTTTTTTTCAATTTTCCCGCCATTTGTTCCTTAGCAGTATACCTTTTTTTTACCACTTATCAAAATTAGACGTAACAACGAGTAAGTGAGCCAAAACAGAACTCTGTAGGAGTCGTAGTTTTAAGAGGAATCGCAGTTCAAAATTTGTTTTTTTTTTTAAATTAAATTTAACAACAACGTCTAAATATTTCACTCCGAAAAAATTGCTGCCTTTTTGCAACAAATAGAAGTATCTTTTTCCAACGTTTGAGCTTCATAAAATTTTTTTTGTCAAAGAAAAAAAGAAAAAGAAAAAAAATCGGATTTTCGCATTTTTTTGAAAATTTTTGAGGTTAGGGTAAAATTGGTCCGTACAAAAGTTGTAGATCTTTTTATTCCCAACAACTTTAACGCATTACACTTTTTGATAGGATGCACGGTTTAGACAGAAATCACGAAAAACTGTTTTCAACCCTGGAATGTTATGTCATCGTAGTATTTTCTAAATGTTTATGGATACTCTCCATTTAATATGTATATACTTAAAGGATTTTATCTCCACTAAATATTGACGTCTTATATTTCACTCAAACGTTACAATTCTTAACATTGATACTACCACACAAACCAAACCAGATGCATTTTAAATAAAATTCAACAGTGACAGAAACTGTGTAAACTGTGGATTATTGACACTTAGATTGAATTAAATCAATTTAAAACCGTTTCTCCAATTAAAGAAAAAAATATCCTTCTATTTATTTTAAATTAAAATTTATATCGAATTAATTTTTGTTTTCTCTAATTAACATCACCACATTTTATTAATAAAAGAATAAACAATCTTGTTAGATTATTTTATTTTTCTTCCTTTTATTTTAATCAAAATTAATAAATACCCGTACCTTGTCTTGTTAACAAATAAATAAATAAAATAAGTAAAAAACACAACTAAAGGAACAAATCATGAAATCCACGAAAACATGAAAACCACACACAAATGTGCTGTTCTTGCCGTCAAGTTTTATATTTTTTTAAATTATCTCAAAATCTACCAATATTTAACGTTATGTGAACACAGTAGTAGTTTTCTTCTAAATTAATAATAATAACAACAGGAGGAAGAAGTCGAGGGGTGGAAGAAAATATAAGTAGATATATAAGAATAACAGACAAATAAATATTTGATGTGGACAATTTAATTAAGTAATTTATTGCTGATATTTGTCACCGAAGAAACTTTAACATTATAAATGTTTTTGTTTTCTTTTCGTTTTTAGATTATTGTTTTTTTATAGGATGAGGAGAAACAACAACACGAAATTGTTTTGAAGTCAAATTGAGATGGTTGCTGAAAGATACTAGAATTGGAAATATCATATGTTTCTGGTTTGGCTGGTTTTGTTACTCCTTTTTTACTACAATAATTAATTAAAAAACGTTTTCTCCTTTTTTATTTTCACCAACGAAAATTGTATTTAAATATTACAAAAATATAACTAGTTTTTCAACATTTAAAAATACAAAATATGACAAAATTTTTCAAGGAAAACTTAACGAAAATAGTAATACAAAATTTAAAAGAAAACTAAACTTAGAAATTATACAATTGAAAATAAATTGGAAGTAATATTTCCCCGATCAACATTTATCAAGATTTTTAGAAATAAAATAGCTTTCAAATGCATCCAAATTGGAAGCTTTATTAACTTCTTTAATTAATTTAACATTTTCCAAAGAAACTCCCAAATGACATTCTGTCAAAGCATGATGCACAACGCATGATTTTTCTGGCCGGTTAAATCTAATATGGATGGCTTTTATGTTCTTTAAATCTTGTTTTTACACTTCTTTTTGTTTGGCCAATATAAATTTTAGAGCAATCACTACATTTGTATTCATAGATTCCTGATTTATCCAATTCTTCTATTTTGTCTTTTGTGCTCCCTAAAATATTTTTTAATTTCTTTTGGTTGCCGAATACTGGGAAAAAAATGTGTTTTTTACAAACAGATTTTAACTTATTTATAATTTTCCTTTGAGACATCATGTTTCTACGCAAGTAATGCTCCTCTAATTCCACTTGGTGTTTTCTCATTTGATGCTCTGATTACCTGATATAATCATAATTCTAACACCAAACTCCATATGAAGGGTGATAAGACCTAATCCTGTGGACGTCTTTTGGTTTAAATATAAGACTTATTTTACACTCCCTAATTATCTTAGTTGCCACTACTCTATAGTTCTCAGCATCTCACACATTCAATTTGTTGTGGTGGTGGTTTTTTCCATTGAGAGTTTGCTTGAACGAACAATGGGGGGTATTGTCAAAGGCTTCTTTAATGTCTAGAAAGACACAGATAGTGACTTACTTGATGTTTACTGTGTCCACTAATTATATCTAGTCACTTTCTACAGCGGTGTTACAATGAATATCACATTCGTCATAATCGATTGCTATGAAATAAACCAAAATACCTGACTATTTCTGAAAATTCACACGAGGTATATGGTAATAGTCACTTCTCCTCCCTTTGCAAGAAGGCTGCGAATATTCTTTTCTTTTGAATGACAGGGCTGTGTCCTTAGCCCACTTGTAATTATATCTTCCGTAAACAGTATGCGGTGATCACAGTTGAATCCATTGGTTTTGGTCTTACATTTCATTTATTTAAGGTGGCCAGATTATTATCAAACTCAAAAATAACATTTTTTTGTCAAAATAAACCGCTCCCTCTCCCTCAACAGTCTAGTAAAATTAAAATTCCATGTAAAATTAAAAAAAATATTTATTTTAATACTTAATAATCACGCATTGATTTGGTGATTGATTTGGTCATTTCATCATGTAAGTCATTCTTATAGAAGTAAGAATAATAAGTTAACAGATTTCTTAACCTAAAAATAAAGATATCACTTATTAAAATAATGCTGATCGGAATTTAAGTTTGGGTTACAGATTTGGAAATGTGATTTAAACTTAAAATTGGAATATTAATTAATATTTAAGTTATTTATTTAGATTTGTGTTACGAGAACAGTTAATGCTCGTGCACAACACTGCAACCAAATTCTGTAACTGTGAAGTGGTTAAGTAAATGAACTAAATTTACAGTTTCACGATGGAAATTATATTTCAAAAAGTAAATATTATTTATAAACATAAAACTGATAATTTAGCAGTTTCGATTACGATGACATAATATCGTAACTCATTTAATTTTAATTGCTTTTATTTATGTTGAAAGTAAAAATAAAATTGTTTTTAATTTACTGTACTGTAGTCACTGACGGCACTTGGCAAAACATGCTTAACAATTTAATTGAAATAAAACACTTGTAGTTGTTTTGCAGTAGTTCGTAAGCTTCCGTAGATTGTGTAACAACCGAAATCGATTGAGCGGTTAAGGTTAATTTAAATGTAATAATTATTTTTAATCATTTATTTTGTATATTAAACTTAACAGATACTATTTGCAAAACAACAAGTGTTTTATTTCCATTAAATTATTTTTTTTTGATTATCAAATTTTAGCAATGAAATTTGATACGGAATGCACTTTTTATGACATAATTCCGAATTGTTTGTTTTGATTTTTTTGTTATAAAAAAGAACGATTATGTCATGTTTTTGTTTTTAGGAATTTGAAATATTTAAATGTTTTGATTATGTAATTTTTTTTGAACATATTATTATTAAGATGATATGACATGTGAAATAGGAAGTAGGAAATAAGTATAAATAGGTTAGTAATTTTTAAGAAGACATTAATTATGTAAGATCAATTAGTTGGATAAAGTAGATCAGCTATCATGATCAGTTGTGTAAATAAGATCAAAGACTAAGATGGAGAGCCTATTATAGAGATAAAAAGGGAAAAAGAATAAATATATATAATATACACATACAAGGAGAAATAGTATTTTATTTTGAGACATCATCATCATCATCTGTGTGTGGAGTGTTGATAAGAGAAGATCAAAAGGCACACCGAAAGAAAAAATCTTGCTTGATTCAAACATGTTGCATTGTTAATCGAAAATTAAGTGAAAATTGGGGAACCAAATACGTAAGTGATTGTATCAACCAACGCTCCGTATTTAAATTAACAATTTAACCGTTGTTGATATATTTGTTTATAAGTATCACAAACATATTTGATTTAACCATGTTTGTAGTTGAGTCAATTATGATTTAATTTTCAATTGACTACAAACGTGGTAATTTAAAACTTAGACTAAAAATAGTGATATTGAATACGTTTGTGATAGAATCAAGCAATACGCCGTATTAAATCTTTTGGTTTGGTACATCTTTGTTTTGTTTTTGCTGCTATCGATGTTTGTATGGGTTCGTTTTTTTCGTAAATATAATATTTGAAATTTTTTATATTAGAAGTATGTATTTCGCATCAATCCCGACAAACATTTTTATGCATAAAGCTAGCGTTCATATATTTACGTTCTAAATAGGAAATGTATGAGTGTGATTTTGTTTGTAAAGGATGCGTCCATTTTTTCGCCATTTTTTTAATCATACGATTTAAAAGACCAAAATTCAGAAATCAAAAAATTTAAATATTTGAATTATGTGTAGAAAATTATACTAATGTTCCATAATTTTCTCATTATTATGAAAAATTAAATTAAAATATCGATAAATGGACATGAAACAAGACAAATAAAAAATATTAAAAAAATATAATAATTTTTTTAAATCACCAAAAGTAATTATAGAAAGGGCCTGTTTCACTAACGATATTTTTGTTATAACATTAACTGAAAAATTTCTTTCGCACATAATTTTATATGCAAATAATATGAAAATTATTTAAATAAATTAAACACATCTAAATTATTTCCTAAAGTAAAATGTTAAATAAAACCAGCCATGTTAAAATATATAAAAACTTTTTATTTTTCTATTCTTTTGTTTTTTAGTTTCTTTTCTCCTAGTTTTTTATTTTAACAAACACAATAATTTTCAAACAAAAACATGAACAATCTGAACTGAAAAATATGAACAAGAAAAATTGATCACGCCGTGGTTGATTTAAATAATGATAATTGTTACGTTTTTATAAATTAAATTGACAATGCTACATTGGTTAAAATAATTACGTTCGTATTAGACGCAAAATCAAACAAGCTTTGTAGTTGATTCTACCAACGTTTTTTTTCGGTGCAGCTGTCTACGATCAGGAATGACCTCCGTTTGGTCATCCGCTTCTCTTATTAATTTCTCACCTAAGGGGATAACCCACGAGCAGTTTAACTGACTTCAGTTTCAATTGGAATTTGAGTCTTTTCAAATGTCCGTACAACAATCATTAATAAATAAAAATGCCCTTTCACTGATGAGTTTGGTCCTGCTGGTAGACCAAAAGAGAATTGTAATAAGTTGAAATTTTGGAATGAGCAATGCTTTCTGTATTAAAATGATTGGATATTTCGATCCATCGTTGGACATTCTATATAAAAAAACCAATTCTTCATATTGTGATTTTGATAACCACAATATGAAGAATTTAAATTTTTATAGTAAAAAACTAACTGAAAACTGAAATATTACCCGAATCCTTATTGGGAAATCTCTTATAATTTATAAATGTTAACCAAAAAAAATAAATGTTGAATACAACCAAAGTCCAAAAATAAATAATTTAATAAAAAAACTTAACAAAAATTATATAAATTAAATCATAAGCTTATATACTTTACTGAACTCACTGTATAGTCACTCATAAGCTTACATACGTCTGTGCTAATGGTCCACTTGAAATCCGAGATAGTGGGTAGCATCTCCATTCTTTTTTCTAACTCTAGAATTCTATTGAACTTACATCAGGTGTTAATTTTCCATCCATTATGTCTCCTTTTCCATATTTGAATTATATCCATCTCTGGTATTGACTGTAATATATTTTATAAATTTCCTTGTTTCCTTTTGAAATTATCAAACCCATGCAAATCCATATCAAACCCATGCAAATTCATGACACACTGGCAAATGACTTTATCAATATCACATGGGATCTTTATTAAATTCCAATTTTCGTATGAGTTTCACTTGATGGTGTTTATGATAACTTGAGCAAAAAAACAATTCAAAACAAATAAAACAAGGAATATCTTTTGATAAAAACATTTCGCATTTTATTAATTAAGTTTTCTACTTATTCTCTCAATCGATCCACAAAAATTACAAAAAGAAACTTCCACAATGAATTCTACTTGATTTTTTTTAAATGAACATAATAGTATTAACTTACACAAGTGGCACGATAACTCAATATCTTTCAATTTCCATTTACATTATGATACGGTATAACATTTGATCGAGTATAATAGTCAGTTTCTCCATCTCTTATTTCTTTTTTTTATTATCTTCTTCATCGTAGACATATTAGAAATTTCCCCATATAATCTCAATATAAAATGCAACTCAACCATTTTCATATGTCATCTCAATAAATACCGCACAACCGTATTATATCTACATATAATATTATGACTAAGCTTTACATAACACAAATTCTTATTATTTATGTAGATGGAAACATGTATGTACCATTAATTGACATTTAGTGACGCAACAAAGCAGTTAACTGATAAAATGATAAATATTGGTTGATTGACCTGTAGCACACATAAATATTTTATATTTGACGAAATGAATTATTTTAGGTTAAAGGCTGGAGCCAAAATGAACGAGCAAATCATTAGAGAATTTCTTTAAATATGATTGATTCTTCTTGATTTAGAGTAAGATTCGAAATTGGTTCGTTGCTACAAATACATATTAATTTTTCTAATTTCATTAATTCATAATTATGCGATATTTTTTTTTTAATAAAATGTGTTGTGTAGTAGGAATTACAATATGTGTCACAATAACACATAAAAACCATTTAAGACCAAGGACAAATATGACATAGGCCAATATTTTATGATATAATAGAGAAAATAAAAGTAAATTAAAAAGTAAATAGCAAATTTTTACAAAACTATGATGAAACAAAACAAAAATGTAGTTGCCAATAATTCAGCCGGTTGCATATTCCTTGATCCTGTGACGCACTGTCTTTCTGGAAGATTAAAGCCCACACATTATATGAAGGCTCGTTTTCTCAAGGAAGCAATAGCGTCTGATCATCAAAGATTATTTAACAGCTAAGATTGAGGGTGCTACCGTTGACTGAATACAGTTCATCCGCCAATACCCCTAAGATGTCACCTTAACTAGTGATATCTCATTGCTATTGTCAGTGGTATGTGATATCTCACGTTAACTCATTTGCCAATAGCAGGGACTGGAGTACGCGGAGTTATCACACCCGTAGATCAAAAATAAAAAAAATTAAAACAGATACACAAGAAATAATAAATATAATAACCGAAATAACAAAACAAAACTATTTCACACATAACAATGAGTATTATCAACAAACAGAAGGATTACCTATGGGGGCTTCCTATCTGGAACTTTAGCCGAAATATATCTAAATGATTTTGAAACAAAATATATACATAACAACATATATTTTTTGTACCCGTAGATGAATGTATAACATTCGAAACGCGTCGAATAAATACTATATTAAAGATTGTTTTGTGGAATTATTTGACAGTAATATATCAACATAAATTATTGTTTTAATTTAAATTATATAACAACTTGGAGACCAGAATAAAATTTCTTTTATGTATTTTTATAATAAATAAAGGTTTATTTTAAATACACCGAAAAAAAAACGTTGGTAGAATCAACTACAAAGCTTGTTTGATACGAACGTAATTATTTTAACCAATGTAGCATTGTCAATTTATTTTATAAAAACGTAACAATTATCATTATTTAAATCAACCACGGCGTGATCAATTTTTCTTGTTCATATTTTTCAGTTCAGATTGTTCATGTTTTTGTTTGAAAATTATTGTGTTTGTTAAAATAAAAACTAGGAGAAAAGAAACTAAAAAACAAAAGAATAGAAAAATAAAAAGTTTTTATATATTTTAACATGGCTGGTTTTATTTAACATTTTACTTTAGGAAATAATTTAGATGTGTTTAATTTATTTAAATAATTTTCATATTATTTCCATATAAAATTATGTGCGAAAGAAATTTTTCAGTTAATGTTATAACAAAAATATCGTTAGTGAAACAGGCCCTTTCTATAATTACTTTTGGTGATTTAAAAAAATTATTATATTTTTTTAATATTTTTTATTTGTCTTGTTTCATGTCCATTTATCGATATTTTAATTTAATTTTTCATAATAATGAGAAAATTATGGAACATTAGTATAATTTTCTACACATAATTCAAATATTTAAATTTTTTGATTTCTGAATTTTGGTCTTTTAAAACGTATGATTAAAAAAATGGCGAAAAAATGGACGCATCCTTTACAAACAAAATCACACTCATACATTTCCTATTTAGAACGTAAACATACGAACGCTAGCTTTATGCATAAAAATGTTTGTCGGGATTGATGCGAAATACATACTTCTAATATAAAAAATTTCAAATATTATATTTACGAAAAAAACGAACCCATACAAACATCGATAGCAGCAAAAACAAAACAAAGATGTACCAAACCAAAAGATTTAATACGGCGTATTGCTTGATTCTATCACAAACGTATTCAATATCACTATTTTTAGTCTAAGTTTTAAATTACCACGTTTGTAGTCAATTGAAAATTAAATCATAATTGACTCAACTACAAACATGGTTAAATCAAATATGTTTGTGATACTTATAAAAAAATATATCAACAACGGTTAAATTGTTAATTTAAATACGGAGCGTTGGTTGATACAATCACTTACGTATTTAGTTCCCCAATTTTCACTAAGTTTTCGATTAACAATGCAACATGTTTGAATCAAGCAAGATTTTTTCTTTCGGTGTATAACAACATAAATCCACACAAAGAAAAAATCATTTATTGGTATCGCTACGTTGATGATATAATTTTATTATTCAGAGGAACGAATACACAGCTTAATCTATTACACCAATACATAAACAGCATAGAACCTTCCATTAAATTCACGTTAGAAAATGAAGAAAATAACACAATAAATTTTTTGGATTTATTAATCAAAAAGGTAGATTCAAAACACACATTCAAAATATTCCGAAAACCAACCCAAACGGATTAAACAATTAATATTAAAGCACATCATCCATACCAACATAAACTAGCTGCATACAACCACATGATCAATAGATTGAACAATGTACCAATAAATGCCGAAAATTATCAAGACGAATTAAACAACATAAAATACATAGCCAGTAAAAACGGATATAAAAACGAAATAATTGACACATTAAATAGAAAACATAAAAACAAGAAAAATTTGCAAACCCTAACAACACTGAAGAATGAAGAAAACTTAGCAGGCAAAAAATACGAAGGAATAACATATAAGAAAACAACATTCAAAATAATGCAAAAAAGTTTAAAAAAATATGGATATATTGAAGCTAACAAAAACAAAAATAAAATAGAAAATTACCTAAAAACTAAAAACCCAAACCTTAGACACAGGTGTTTATAAAATAACCGGTGATGACTGTAGTAAGTTTTATATAGGCCAAACAGGGCGGTCCTTCACAAAATAATTTATTGAACACCAGTGAAATTAATAAAAGTGATCCAAAGTCCAGGTATGCCCAACATTTAAAAATAGAAAAACACAAATACACCAATATCAACACAAATTTAACCATATTACATAAAAAAAGAAAAGGACAACATCTAGATAGAAAAACAATAAAAACATTAAAAACAATAACAACATTTTAAATGATAAAATCAACACCAAAACTAACAAAATATATGACATAATAATAAAAAATAGCAGCTGAAATAGTATATTAGACCATAGTTTAAGCAAAAATTGTAATAATAATTTAAGAACTGAGGATGACGTAAGTCGAAATCGATATTCAATAAATAAAAACTAAAATTCAAAATTGTTACTATAGAAGATTATATTATTATTAATTAAAAAAAAATAAAAAATAAAAAAGTAAAAAGTATATAAAAAAAGCATATTTTTAAATATTGCATTTTAATAAAAACTGATCCCTCCATGCGGGAAATATGATAAAAAAGATGACAAACGATGCTGATTTTTGTAAAAGATGACAAACAAATGGCATTATTTTACCATTTATTACCCGTGGAATATAGGGTCAACCATAAAGTGTGTTTCTAGAAGAAAATGAGCTCTGCAAGAAACGAATTTGTTGTAGCTGGGTAACACCTTCGTGTAGTCTTCCACGGGTTATTTAGTATTTTTCGATAGTCACCGTACTTCTGTTCTTAAGTTTAAGAAAATCTGGCCAACCATAATCACATCCAATTCTGCTCTCACAGTGTAATTAGGTAGCTGGCTTTGTATTCTTTTGTGATATTTTGTTTTTTTAACTGTTACAAGCTGTTGGGTTTCTCTAAGGTTCTCCTTAAATAGGTCCCAACTTGTTTTGCTAGAGTTTCGAGCAGGTGGCATTACCATTGTTATAGCGGAAGGGTTAAAGGTGAAAGTTGAACGTGTAAGATCGAATTTTACTCTATAGTAGAATTAGTGGGGTCTGTGTTGTGTTTTTCAGCTTCTGTGGGAGTGGAAGTGGAAGGTAAAGACTTGAAAGTGTCCGAGGAAGTAGATTTTACTTTGTCTGTAGAACACAGTATTTCGTCTTCTCCACTAAGAGTTGTACTGGAAGACGATGGATTTTGAGTCAAAATTGCTTTTCTAAAACAAGGTTTTAATCTGTCGTGTTGTTGACCTTATGCGATCAAAAAGCAGATTGACGAAATTGGTTTGGTATAAAAAGGCGTGCATTACCATACAATTCAAAGATCGGAATTAAAGTGTGGAGCTAGTGTCCATTAATTTCTTTAGTTCGCAGTCATCGAACTGAGCATCAGCAATTTTGTTATAATAAGTACATTCTGTAATTGATATTTGATCGATACGAGAAAGAGTAGATAGGAGGCTTATGATTAGGTTTTGCGAAAAACGTTAATAAGAAGCTTATGATTGGTGAAGAGAGTGAAGAGTCTATCTTCAAAGAGATACCTAAAGTGTTGAATAGCAGAGTAAGCTGCTAGAAGTTCACATTCATAAGCGCTATATTTCGTTGTATAAAAACGAGGCTTGCTACGTTAAATTGGTCATAAATCGACAATCACAAATTTTACATTCAAATGAAAATGTATGCTGCCATCCCTAGACCCAATAAAAAATGCCTTGCTCGATAAAGCCCAAACTTCAGCACGGTAAATGTTATGGTCCCATATTTCAATTTATATGTCACTTGCCATAGATTTGCGATTACCCGTTTTTCCTATACCCAGATTTAAAAATGGTAGGCTAATACTCGTATATTTTGAAAATTTTTTGTCAAAAAAAAAAAATTAAAAAATATGATGAAATCTAGATATCCATGTAATCGAAATTAATCATAACACGATGCTTGCTACGATGCATGTTTTGGTCCCACTTGAGACTCGTTGAGTCGAACAGAGAAGAAGCTGACAGCTGTCCAACAGATGATATTTTTTGTTGAGTTGCCGCACCAAGTGCTTTATCAGAAACGCTAAACATTTCAGCAAATTGCGTAGTCTGCGAGGGATGGGTAAGAGTTGTTGCCGCGGCAAGTTGCAGTTTGCATAGGTCGTAGGCTTGAATGGCGTCTTCCAACCATTAAATGACTCGTTAGGAACTATATGTTACGAATCAGTTGTTCCTGAAATACTTCCTAATATCTGCGTAGATATATTAATTGTACCGATTCGATGGTATCGAATATCGATGAACCTCTTGTTGTTCGTTCTATCCATAATAGAAAAATTAGTTTAATGATTCTTGCATTTTTTTGTGTTTGTTTTTGTTAATTATTGCGTAATATATACTTGTAGAAGTATATAATTCGTGGCAGTCGATCGGAATAAATGAAAAATAACCAATTCATATAGTATACATAGTGGCAAAAATATATAAAATATACTGTTATTATAAAATTTTACATGGTGTGGCTATAATTTAAAAAAAATAAAAATTGATATTTAACTTCGCTGTTAAGTTAATGGGATTAGTTTATATATAAACCAGAAAAAGTTTTTTTTATTCAAAGTTTTGAAATTAAAAAAAAATTTATGAAAAATAGTTTAAATTATATATAGAATATAATTGCAATTTTTTTAAAATATACTATGCCGTTACAATTTTAAATAGTTTTATTGATTCAAAATATAGTTACGGTATACGGTATAATTTCAAGGACTAAGGATGTAGCAATTATTTTAAGATATCATAAAAACATAAAATTTTAAATTTACGTTTTAAGATGGTAATATAAATATAATTAAAAAAAATTGACTGTATGTATCCAATATCAATGTACTAAAATAAAATAAATTTATTGTTTATTAAAATTAAATAAAAAAAGAAAATCTATAATAGTTATTTATTTATCAAGAACGAAAAGTGACACTTTAAAGTACGAGCTAGTTGTTTACGGCCGAAGCGTCTAGCCGAGGCCGAAATTACTAATGAGTAACTTTAAAAACACTTTTCGTTTGAGGTGAATACAAAATTTTATTTCATACTGGAAATTTATTAAAATAAAAAGAAAAGAGTTTTAAATTTTGCTCAAATTATTCGTAATAATAAAGTAAACGGTAACCAACCTAATATTTAGTAAACAAACAAAATAACATATAGCAACCAAAAAGACCCGTCAATTGTTTTTGAATAATTTGTTATTTTTGATAAATTTGTTTTCAATTATTTGTGTTAAAATGGATGTAAATTAGATTCGCCGTAAAGAAGAATTTGCTGCTAAATAAATCACGGAATCAATACGAAAAGGAATACGAGTTGTTTTGTGAGTGGAGAAAGGAAAAACGCATTCTGATTGTAAATGAAGATCCCCATTTAGCTTATTTTTCTAATAAGGTAAGTACCTAATTTTGAAAAGTAGAAAAATAACATTTAACATTAACAAAAAATTATAATAATTATAGTCAAAAAAGTTGAAATCTTCCTCATTGTGGTCAAAATTTTCTATGCTGAAATCAACACTACGTGCTAAGGATGATATAGACATTGCCAATTATTGTAAATTAAAGGCGTTTTAAAAACGAGCAATGGAAAATGTTTTCTAAAAGTTTGAATTATTGTTATGGCAACAACTGACGTATAATTTTATAAAGTCCTAGTACTTTAAAAAAATTTTAAAGTACTAGGACCTTAAAGTTCAACTTTTTGTACAATAAATAATCCGAAAAATGTCGTTTTAGATATCAGTATGAAATAAAAATTTAAAAGTTACCATTTTGTCTTAAATTACTGTTTTACATATTTACATTATATATATTATACTTTTTCAAATGATTAAATTAAAATCAATAAAATAAAAATAGATTTATTTCCTTGAATACCTTGAAAAATTTAATTAAAAAATAAACAGTCATTGAAAGCGATCCAAGGATTTTTTTGATTCAAATGCATCAACTGTTCATCTATTCATCTCAATTTTAATCAGCGATTCATTTACCTAAATGTTGTTCAACGAGTTATTTAGATTATATTACACTATGATTGGCTAGTAGTTGGAGAGTTAGATGGTGGGGACGTTACAGAAATCATTGGGCTTATTAATTATATATTTATTAATTATATATTTGATGGGGTGATGGTTTTGATTCTTTTTGCTTTTGGAGTTATCAGAATCCCTTTCTTTGCGCTATCGATTCCGTTCCCTTTTAAAACTTATAGCGTCCATTTTAGAATTTGTTATGAGCTGAAGAACTATAGATACAAGCTCACGGTTTGAAGCTAGTTGGCATCCCTTCTAGGCGCGCAAGTCGTCGGCAGTTGCAGATTGTTATTCAATGTTCAGAAATTAACTGCTGCACGTTACACAAGTTGGCCTTAAATATGTGAGAGAAATATAACTTAAACGATTGGGGTAGTCCATTCAAATGATCTCCTTTATTTGATTATTTCTTTACTTTCCTCTAATTTTTATGGCTATCTGTTAACAAATATTTGAATTGAAGCAAAAACACATCCTTAAAATGACAGCGACTGCATGTAAACAAAGTGTTAGTTCACAAATTCTAGTTTCGATAACGACACGACAGTAACACAAAATAAAACCATGTCACGACTACAATCTCATAATTCAATTACAATTAACAGCAGATATAATTGATTTCAAATTTCGTAAAATAAACGTTTGACATTTAATTGATTAATTTCAATTTAAACTTTGTCCGCCTACATCCTTACAGTATATCAATTTAAAATTAATTTTAAATCAATTGTTTTTAAAGAAGAAACAATTACATGTATTATTTCATACAACACAATCAGATGGGAACAAAACCAAAACTATTTCAAAACTAAATTTCCAAAAGTTGGATTTATGGTCGATTTTTATGAATGGATTGCGTGTTTGTATCAATCAATCCTATAACAAAATCGAAACACAAAAATCATTCAAGTTATGAGGGCATTTGTGTTGTTGTTTTAATAGATAATTTGTAGAATTGAAAATATTGAACCAAAACTAATCAATTATATTTCAGAAATTAATTTTTTTCAACTGCAACAACTGTAAATATGATTTCAAATAGTTTATGTTTAATGGTGGAATCTAATTTTAAATTGGTGAGATATTGTGTTAGATTGTGTAACTTTTTTTTACTCTTAGCCCTTATTTTTTAATTTAAATAATAGCAAACATCGGTAACTTGATTGATGAATTATGTATATGTATGAGAATGTGTATTGCGAAAATTAATTTTAAATTTGTTTGATTGATTAATCCAAAAAAAATTTGTACTAAAATTAAATTGTTCTTCATAAGAACTTACCATTCAACATTAAAGATCTTAACTCTTACACATTTTTAATATAAAGAACTTTAATTTACGTGTTACCTGAACATAATGCTAGGTTTCTCTATAAAAATTAGAAACAATTTAACACTATTTTCATGAAAGTAAATGACTCATATTTTCAGAGAAAATCAACTGCAAAGTTTGTTGATTCTCAACAAAAATCAACAAAGCCCTAAAAGTAAGATTTAATCTTACTGATTGTCAACTAAACTTAATTAAAAGCTATCCAACCGGTCACAGTTATTGTTTAAATCCAAGTAATTTACCTTCTCCAAAACAAAACAAATTAATTCTCAGCAAGGCAGAATTTTTATAACCATATATATATATTTTAATCAAACCTTTTCTTTCAGCTTAATTAAAAATAATTTTTTTGTTTATAACTTCTTATATATTATTTTGAAAATCAACGAACTAAATAAAAATATTAAGAAAAATATTCTCACATTATAATACATATGTACGTACATCCTTTTGTGTTGACTTTACTTTTGAAGCATTAATACAACAGGGTGTGCATTGTGCAATAGCAAAAGTAACATTGAAATTTATTGTTGCGAATTTGTGGTGCTAAGTCATGCACTTATCTTATTTAATATTCAAATGAAAGTTTAGATTAACTCGTTGACGACATTCATCAGTTTGACATAAGTGGTTAATGTCGTCTACGTACTTTTTCTAAAGGCTAAAATTTTATCTACATAATTTTGCTATAAAATCTTTTCCTTTACTTTTACTTGGATTTAAACTTCGACTGCGACTTTGACTTCGAACTTCGACTTCGACTTTGACTTCGAATTCGGCTTCAATGAGTTCAACTTCGACTTAGACTTCAACTTCGACTTTGACTTCAACTTCGAAAGGGACTTCAAATTTGACTTCGAATAAGTTCGACTTTTACTTCTACTTCGATTTAACATCGAGTTCGACTTACATTTCAACTTTTCTATTTCAAGTTTTACTTTGACATCAAGTGTGACTGTTATTTCGAATTCGACTGTGGCTTCGACTTCAACTTCGAATTCGACTGTGACTTCGGCTTCAACTTCAGCACATTCGACTTTGACTATAATTTTAAGTTTTAACATACAATATGACTTCGAAAGTAATTTCGAATTCGACTTTTACTTTGATTTCGACTTGTCGTCAAATTCGAGTTCCATTACAAATTTTAAATTTCATGTTTCACATTGACATCAACTTTCACTATAATTTCAACTTTTGTTTCGACTTCAACTTCGACTTCAGATGTGTCTTCGGCTTCAATTACAGCTTATTTTACTTTGACCTTAATATTTAATTTTGACACGAAATACAATGAAACATCAATAAACAATGATTTCATTCATGACCACCCTTTAAAATACAAAAACAAATTAAAAAAATGAAAATGTTGGTTTATTTTATTTTCGTTTTCGCTACATTTAATTTTTCTTTATTCACTTAAAAGAAAATTCAACAAATTGTCAAAAAATTAGAACTTTTTGGTATTATTTTTAATTAATTTTTTTGTAGATTTATTGATAAATGACAGTTGGTATAAAAACAAACCAAAATATTCATGAAAATTTTGCAAATGTTTGTAATTTAATTTAAAAGAAATCAATCTTTCAAATTTTATGATTGAATTGTTTGCCAATTTTTGTAAAATTTGGAAAGTATTTCTTTAAGTTTATTAATAATAATAGATGAATGTGTCATACAACCATGTGGGAATTGATTACAAAATCCCAAAATGAATTCTTGCCATTTTCTAAAAATTTTACTTAAAATATTGAGTTTTAGTATATATAATATTATATCAAAATAAAAGGCAAACATAAGCTCAAATTGTAAGTAGAAGTCAGAAGTCAATATCAAAGTCGAAGTTAAAGTTGAAGTCGAAGTGGAAGTCGAAGTGGAAGTCGAAGTCGAAGTCGAAGTCGAAGTCGAAGTCGAAGTCGAAGTCGAAGTGGAAGTGGAAGTCGAAGTCGAAGTCGAAGTCGAAGTCGATGTCGAAGTCGAAGTCGAAGTCGAAGTCGAAGTCGAAGTCGGAGTCGAAGTCGAAGTCGAAGTCGAAGTCGAAGTCGAAGTCGAAGTCGAAGTCGAAGTCGAAGTCGAAGTCGAAGTCGAAGTCGAAGTCGAAGTCGAAGTCGAAGTCGAAGTCGAAGTCAAAGTCGAAGCCGAAGTCGAAGTCGAAGTCGAAGTCGAAGTCGAAGTCGAAGTTGAAGTTGAAGTCGAAGTCGAAGTCGAAGTCGAAGTCGAAGTCGAAGTCGAAGTCGAAGTCGAAGTCGAAGCCGAATTCGAAGTCGAAGTCAAAGTCGAAGTCGAAGTCGAAGTCGAAGTCGAAGTTGAAATCGAAGTCGAAGTCGAAGTCGAAGTCGAAGTCGAAGTCCAAGTCGAAGTCGAAGTCGAAGTCGAAGTCGAAGTCGAAGTCGAAGTCGAAGTCGAAGTCGAAGTCGAAGTCGAAGTCGAAGTCGAAGTCGAAGTCGAAGTTGAAGTCGAAGTTGAAATCGAAGTCGAAGTCGAAGTCGAAGTCCAAGTCGAAGTCAAAGTCGAAGTCGAAGTCGAAGTCGAAGTCGAAGTCGAAGTCGAAGTCGAAGTCGAAGTCGAAGTCAAAGTCGATGTCGAAGTCGAAGTCGAAATCGAAGTCGAAGTCGAAATCGAAGTCGAAGTCGAAGTTGAGGTGGAAGTCGAAGTAGAAGTTGAAGTCGACGTAGAAGTTGTAGTCGTAGTGAAAGCTAAATTTCGAAATCAAAGTTGAAGTTGAAGTTGAAGTCGAAACTGATGTCGAAATCGTACTGACGAAGTCGAAGGTGCAGTCGAAGTCAAAGTCGAAGCCGAAGTTGAAAAGTTGAAGTCGAAGTTGAAATCGAAATTAGAATCAAAGCACAAGTTGACCTAGAATAGGACTACAGACTACAACCAAGTTGCAGTGGAAATTGAAGTCCAAGTCAGGCCATGAAGGAAATCTTGAAGTTTCTCTTGAAACCAAGCGTCTAGAATCTAGATGGAACCATATGTTCTAAATCGAACCTATGTAAGCTTAAATTATTTTTAATGGATATAATACTATCCTAATTGTTGCTGATTCTCAGTTAATTCATTCACTAAACGATGATGTAATGTAAAACATTAAAACATTTCTGCATTATCTGAACTTTGTACATTATAGTTATTTTTTCAATTTCCACTTAAACGAGAAAACAAAAAGGAAGAAATCATTACAAATCTGAAAATTTAAGAATTCGTATGAGGTTGGGTCGATAAGTAGCTAAATACGAGTTTGGATTACAACTTTATTGGATCTTAATTCTCCTATAGTGTTATGAATATTCAAAATTTATTCGCTCAACGGTCTATATACTTTTCAACTCAATTAACAAATGCAACATATTAATATTAAAAACTGGTTAATATGGCTTTCGCAAACGACTGATCAGCTCTGATATGCGTGATTGAGCGAAAGCAAATATAGACCAACAACAACAAAAAAAATTTGTGTTGAATTGTTTTGATTATTGTGTTGTTTCATAAACATTTTTTAATGTTTCAATTGTAAAAGTTAAAGCAAAACAACAGTTGAAGGGAAATTAGTATAAGTTTTCTTTTTAATATTAAACACACATTTTAGAAAAATTAATTTTTACAAATTAAACTTATGTATGTAATAGCAACATATGTAGTTAGATTGAAGAAGATGATACCAGATGAGTCATGTAATGTAGACAATTTTTTTTTGTTCCAAGCTTGTAGTACAAATAAACTTAGATTTAACCCAATTTAAAATAGTTGAATTAGATCATTTAGATAAAATATGAAAGAGAATTAAAATTATGTAGTTTGAAAAGAATGATGCGGCGAAATGTAAAATAAATAATAGAGATCTGTCTGATGTTAATAGCAACCGTTTTATTTAATTACATCTATGATAGTTTAGAGGATTTTAATTTAATATATTCATAGACAGTTTTTACACAATATCAAAGCTTTCATTTAAAATAAATGTTATAATAAGTTAAATTAGGCTGGCTCGTTTAATTTCGTATGATGTTCTTTCCGTTATAGCTAGGCACAACAAGAAAAATTGGTTTAATAATTAATAAACAGTTCCTAAAGTCTATCAACTTTTGACCAACAGTTAAGTTGACGATAGTAAATTTGTATTACGATTAACAGAAAATCTGAAACTTACTTCAAAATTTCTGTTTTTTTTAAATTTCAATTAGACAATACAGTTGAACCTGTCGAGGATCGATCTATCCTAAACTTTTTATCGATAATTTCTTAAATTTATTGTTGAATAATATAACGGATAGAGCTAACCATCCTATTGACACCCTATCTCCTTTTTTATTTGATTAGGTTGAATGAAGTTCCAAATCTTAAATGTCTTCTGAGAAATAATATTGTAGTGTCCAAACCATGAATGCAACATCAATCAAAACCCAGTCATCCCTCAATTTTTTGTCGTTTGAAGACCATTTGCGAAGCTCTAATCTCCCAGATAACAAAATATTTACTATAGTTTTTATTTGAAAATTTCCTACTCCAATGATTTAGCTCCAAAACTATCCGGCTCGTAGGACCATAAAAATTTTTCATTTAATAAATAATAATGGTTTAAGAATTCGGGTAAAAATGAATATATGCTAACTAGTATTTTTCATTGATAATTAATAATTTTAAGTTTTACTTCATTTTATCTAGATGGAAAAAAACAAACGTTACAAAATAGCTATCACTTGATATACAAAGATAATTCGGAAAAAAGCATCCATATCTGCTTATCATACATTTATACTATTAAATAATTAATTGTCAAGCCACCCTCAACCATAAAAAAATTAAATTATTATTATTAGGAGTTTCAAGACAGAGATATATAGTTCAAAATATCAAATTACGTATGCAAAAAGAGGTCTAATAAGTTAAAGTCTATCACCATTTTACCTTACCTCGCTCATTGATATTGCAAGACCGTTTGGTGCACAAAAAAACGTAGCATCTAGCATGTAAATAATCGATACTTAGTATGTAAACAATGCATCATGAACGTCTTCTACATATATAAGCCATCTTTTTCTGTTTGCTTCGACTTCGACCCTCATTTTTCTGTCGGAGAATATACGAAAATTTCGGAATAAATTTTTCCAATCTAATTAAAAAAACTTAATGCTTTAACCTACCTGATTTGTCCGAATTGTTGGATTTCCTTGACACAGATTCATTGAAACTAAATTAGGAAAAATTAGGTGGTTTTAATTAATTGTATGCAAATCGATGTAACAATCTGCATTAATTATTTGATAATGATCCAAAGAAGAAATTGTTTAGAAAATAGTTTGATACGAAAACTGTTACGTTGATTTGCGTAAAACTAAAAAGAAATATGTAATTAAATTTGTAAACTTAGAAATTATAACAGAAACTTACCAAAACAATAATCATCTAAATGTAAACAAAATTAATTCTTTTTAGGTTTGTCAAAATCATGGACTCCGATATATTTCCTCATATAACGTATTAGGGAAATATAATTTATAGTAGTCTTTCTGCTATCTACTGGCAAAAAAGTTACTGAATAATAAAACTTTCGAAAATGTCGGAAGTGGAGACAGGACAGACTCATGAAAAATAGAGAAGGCTCGATATATGAAAGATATATATTGAGGTTTATCACATGAAAAATTTCAATTTTGTTGTAACTTTCAGTTGTAATTATTCCAGATCGGTCATTTTGACCAAACGAAAATTATTTCAGTAGATATATGTAAATGTAACTATGTGTTTTTGTTTAGAAATCATAAAAAATAAATAAAAAAATTGCTGTGTTGTAAATATTTTTGCATATTGAATAAATTAAGTAATAAATAAAAATTAATATAAAACAAAAGTAAATGTTCGCCATATTCGATTTTGGCACTTGTGGTTATAGTGAAGTAAAAACAAAATCAGAAATATAATACTATGCGGGAATTACACGTAAGAGATTTTACCAACCTGTAAGATTTTACCAACCGTTGTAATGGACACTGATCCGGTCGGTATGAATACCAACAGGGAGCAATCGGACATCGTGCCTTGTGAGGTTATATTCCGACGAGCGACAGTCATGTGAATACGAGAATGAACGTCCCCCAATCCAGCCCTAATTAATCAGTATCCGCGCGTTTGAGTCAGAGCATACGCTTAAAGACAAATTGGGTGATATAGACTCTGACGACCCCAAAATGTCAAGGAAGCCAAGATAATCACACCCACACCAATGCTAGTACTACGTTTAACTTTAAAAAAATTTAGCAAATATATAAGTCACTGTAATGAAGAGCTTCTCCATTGGCGAACCAATAGCAGGCTGCGTACCTAGAGATTAATAACGCCGTATCGACTAAAGCTCAGTCATCGTGGATTTGATAGATTAATACCTGCTACTTCAACACAAATACAGAAATGTACGCAAATTACGGAAACATACCGAAATGGATACAAGACGAATGAAAAAAAATGAGACTCTGGCGACCCCTGTGGCGAAAGAACCGCGATCAGCCGTTCAACCCCACTTTCACTCCCGCACACCCACACTCCCACGCTTCATGCACGCTCCCACACCCACGCTTACATTAAAACAACCAGATCCACATACACGCTCATATAACGATGCAATGTCCTACAATTCGTAGGAAAATTAATTACATAAAATTAATGATAAAGCAATAAATGATGGATGTCGTATGGTACTACAAAGTCGTCGTAGTTCGGGTGATTGATAAGACATCGGTGTATTAAGCTTATTCAACTCGAAAACAACTTGTTTCCATCCAAGAAGTTCAGCTAAATCCATAGGTATACTACCACCGTAGATTGAAATCCATGCACAAATATGAACTTTCATATTTTGTCCAATAAATGATGTTATTATTATCTGTATTGATGAACCAAAATGTAAAGGATGATGTGTGACGCCAGTTGTCGATTAAAACCAATAAAACTCCAGTCGTTGCCATATAAAGACATCGGTCTACACTTTCTGAAGACAACTGTTTTCCAGATATTTTCCCAAAAAACTCAGTTTTCATTAACGTAGGTTGTAATAAAAATAATATAATTAAAATCGTATCAGTCGATAATTCGTATATAATATTTTGCAATAAAAACTTATTACTCATTAAATTATTTAATAGAATTGGCACAACAGTTATATTCGATTTCGGTTTGGATAGAAACAACATTAACTTCCCAATTGAATTAAAACGATAAACAAAATGTGATTATTGATATAATAAATGAAAATATATTCTTTAATATCGCCATTGTTGCAAGTGGTATCTTAGTTTTAATATATAAATATACCTATAAAGTTAATTCATCAAAAATCAAACTGACTTTTTCGTGTAGTACTTGTTCTATGATGTCTCGCATATCTTCACTACCTGACTTCGCACACGCGCATCGACAGGCACTCCCACATTCATTCACATGTACACCCATTCACGCGTATTCACACCTGTACGTTATAAAAAGTAAAAAGACTAATTAAGGTTCACTTACCCCATGATTATGTCCGGCAGGCATCAAAGCCCCCGCGTCTAGCCATCCATCAGCAGTGAACAATCCCACAGGTAAGGCATTATTGTTAAAATTGCATAAATAAGATGTAACTGTTGCGCCGCATTAGCTAAGGCGATTATTGATAAACTTGTAAAAATAAGTTGTAAATGTTGGGTCGCAATAGCTAGGCGATTGTTGATTAAACAAGAAACCGGATAAATATTGCATAAATGTTGATATCTGATAAAATCGTGGAGATATTGTACCAATGTTGCGCTGCAATAGCTAAGGCGATTATTAATAAACTTGTATAAATAAGTTGTAAATGTTGGGTCGCAATAGCTAGGCGATTGTTGATTAAATAAGAAATCGGATAAATATTGCATAAATGTTGAAAGCTGATAAAATCGTGGAGATATTGTACCAATGTTGCGCCGCAATAACTAAGGCGATCGTTGGAACGAGAAGAAACAGCACTCGAGATATTTTCCTCATAAGAAAATGGCTTGTACACACAAAAAAATATTTTCCACTACAGGTTTACAACAAACACCGAGTAATTCTTAATTAGGAAGAATAATATTTATTTTACAAAAAAAACTTGAACATTACAGTTAAATACCAGTCACTAATATCATTGATTAATTCACTAAGTATATATTTCCACCACTAATTAAACTAGGAACAGTTGTTCTTTCATTCTTTTATGACTGTGGCACAAAAAAATTAGAACGTTAAACACTTCCAAATAAAATCATTATTATCATTATTATTATAATCATAATTTACCAATTTAGAAAGAACACTTACATGATAGTCATTTTTATTTCAGAATCTTGTGTTTTTCCTAATGCCTTGGCATCCAATTCTTGTAATTTATTTCTCTTCTTCAATTTTTTTTATTATTTTTTTTTTTGTTGAAGTAACAGTTTCCCATTACGATTATAAGAGAACTATAATATCAAGGTCAGATCGTAAACCTTATAGATAATGTGCACCACACGGAACAACACAAAAAGTGGTAAAATTGAACTAAAAAAATTTAACTATCTAACCACGAGCATTTATAAGTTAACAAATAAAAAAATCACAAAATGACAGCTAGTAATTCAAGGGCACTAGTACGGGACCTTTAGCTATTTAAAATGCTGTTCACTACTTTTAACATCTCCTTCTCACACAAACATATAAAATTTCTTTTTTTATAAATGATTCTAATGGCACTCAAATTTTTTTTGGTTTTCTTGGATTTTATTTAATAAAATTAATTTAATTGCACTGAATTCTTTCCTCTATTTTATTGTATCAAAAAAAGAAATTTATTCCAACTCAGGTACGATTGAAAAACCAAAAAATCGCCACACAACCAGCAAACGTCAACAGTGAAAAAATCCAATCATCTGATCAGAAAAACAAAAGAGAGAAAACGCGATATATTCATCTCTTATATAGGAATTTAATATCGAAAATTGAGCTACAAAGTTTTTCGAAAGTGAAACTTACAGAACAATGTTAGTACATTTTCCGTTTTAAAAACAAAGACTGGTTGTTATTTTGTAATACACAAACTTGTAAGATAATTTCACGAAATAAGTGATTTACAACGCATTTGGAAGAAATATCAATATATTGCGATATTAGAATGGATTAAACGTATGTTCAACCGATTTTATGATGATTACGTAGTATGAAATTATAGCTTACAACCGTGGTACAGTAAAATCTAGATTTAGAACGGAAAGAGAAATTGATAAAAATACCTATATAAGAAATATAATACGCTTTGAAGACAATTGCTAAACTGATTGTAGGATAATAATTGATAGATAGTAAGACGATTGGACAAATATGCACAGCTATTTGAGGTTTGAACATATTTAGAGCAATTACGGTTAAAGGTCCGGAGAATTCAAATTCATGTAGTATGGTGAAGCAACGCTGGTGGAAACGCAGCGTGAACCAATAATAGGGGATTGTAAAATAAAATATTATAGTTAATTGTGTTATGCTAAGAAGGACTATGTGTAACGGAAACTATACGAAAATATGACTATAGATTATGGATGAACGAGAAATGGTTGTGAACTACGCGTGAGATGTAAAATTGTGAGATGTAAGGAAACGGAAACTACATGAATCTGGGACTGTACTACACTACGTCACCATATGCGTCACTCACCCCATGATTATAGCGATTATAGTCCTCTTCATCTTCTTCACACCTAGCCTATCGTCACGCGTATCTTAACTAAGTAAAATTAAATGTGTGGGTTGCGCCGATTGTAACGGCGATTGTTGAACAATAATCATAAAAAATTCAAATCAATGGAATCTGTTGCGCAGAATTTAAAGGTGACAGTTGAATAATAATCATAACATTACATATATCCAAATCAATGCAACTCGTTGCGCCGATTGTAAAGGCGATAGTTGAACATTAATCATAAAAATAAATTTAAAACCAATGTAATTTGTTGCGCCGAATTAAAAGGCGATAGTTGAACAATAATCATAAAAATAAATTCAAATCAATGTAGTTTGTTGTGCCGAATGCAAAGGTGATATTTGAACAATAATCATAAAAATAAATTTAAATCACGGTAATTAATTGTATTAATTGTTTTGCTTGATGTTCTCATTCAAATTATAACCCGACTTTACAAACAAACAATAATTTTTTTTCTCTGATATTTTCTTCTTTTATTCTCTGTTTCAACCTACACGAATTTTACTAACCTAAAATAATTTTTTAAACTAAAACAATTTTTCTAGTAAATTTAAACACACAAATTTCTTCAATGATTTTCCTACTTTTGCCTTATTGGAACTATATGGAATAAAAGATTTAATCTGTCTTATCAGATTACATTACCAAATGGATACTAGGTAGGCAATTTCACTTATGCAAATCTACTTAAATTTTTATTTAATTTATTCATGCACTGCAGTACAAACACATAATAATTTTTTTTGCTTTTTAGATTTTTTCTAATATAATTATTAATTTGACTAGGAAATAAATTTAATTTAAACTAAAAAACAAAAATTGTCTACTTAGCTTACAAAGAAAAAAATGAGATGTATGAAAAAAATTAAGTAACTTAAGTAAAGTAGTAGTAGTAGTAGTAACTTAAACAAAAAATAATTTTAACCAGAGATGGTTGAGTAAATTTACAAGACTCTTTGCATATCAAAAAATTTCACACTAAATTTGTTCTCAATGGCATGAGCCAGCAGCATTTTTAAATGAGATAGAATAATAAACACGTTGAAAAAATATATATCGACAAATGTCGATCAGGTAGATTGTGCACGTCGACTCATACATTAAGACCGACAAAGTGTACTGCACGCGTCGAGTCATGCAAAGTGGATTGATTTATTCGCAACTAATTAATTCAAACAAAACAAAATGGTTCATGAATATGAAAATGTAGTAAGACAAAGAAATTTTATTTTCTTACGGGGGGAGATCATATTTGTATAAATTTCAGACGAGTCCTCAGGTTTTTATTTTGAAATTTTTGTAGCTTACAAAACTGTTACTTTGTATCTGTCCCTCTTCATCCAGAATTAGCTTCAGCTATTTAAAAACTTGAAAGGTTTTAAGGGTCTTAAGTCTTATTTGTTTCGTTGTTTGGAGTTACAATCGTTATAGAAATAATACATTTAGGGCTGATTGTATGAACAACTATCCATCGAAAAAAATCCGAGAATAAAGTTATATCTTTATCTGAGAATTTTATTTTTCGTCGGTTGTATGAACACGGATAGCATTTTTTGTATTTTTGTTGTTATTGCATTTTTATCTTTTTGACAATACTTTAAAAATACTATTGCAGTATATTTTTGGCAATGCTTTTTCTTTTGCTTTCCTATTAAATATAAATTTAATTATAAACTACAAAAATTATTTGAAAACTTAAACTAATTATATTAAAATTATATTCGAAATATTATTTATTTTACTATTAATTTTATATCAAAAAACAAATTTTAGAAACGCACAAATTTAAATTAAAACATAATCACAAATTCAAAAAAAATTTGCCTACTATGCGCATGTCAGGAAAAAAGCAAATTGTTTTATCCACTGTTCTATACAAGAAAAACAGCAGATAGAAACAGGGAATAGAAGAAAATCATTGGATACATTTCTGGTTCTATCGTAATTCATACAATAGAAACGACGTTATATCCGAGGTTATATCTTCTATTCGCGTTCATACAATCGGCCCATAGTGTTTTTGATAGAATACCTTTTTATTGATTTTTCGAATAAGTTTTTCTGTTTTATTTAAACATATTAGACGAAACACCTAATGAATTTGATGAATCATTGAATGATTTAAAAATGTAATTAAATGAATCAAGGAATATAATTGTATGAAATAGATATTTTTGTAAATGAATTAGCCAAAAATAAAATGATAAGTCATCTAATTTTAACATAAGAGTTTTAACGAAACTAAACGTTTTAAACATTAAAACATTTTAGTAAAATCTCAGAAAACTTTGTATAAATCTTACATTTTCAACTCATATAATTTAAATTAGATGAAAATGCGACTTTATTTTTTTCTGTGTTGTTGTAAGCCCTCCTTCCCGTCCTAAAATTCTGCTTTTTCTTTCTTCCATCATTTGATTTTCATGTTGCTTCGAGGATTTTGTGTAGCGTAATATCTGTTTACAATGATAACAAAAGAAATAATATTCGAGCATGTTGGATTGATGATGTTCACTTGGACAAGAACATCAGAAGAGATGCTCATTGCAGAACTAAATACTTTTAGGTACTTTGGATCCTCGCCTAGAATGTCGAAACTGTCCTACATTTACATACTCAAAAAATCAACCCAAAGTCAATTTTAATCAGCTTCTAAAATAAAAATAACGAATAAAGTAAAATTTCGTTTCTATATGGTCACACAATTGACTAGCGTACATATATGCCAACACAACAGACAACAACAAAAATTATTTACGCGTGAGATGTAAAATTGTGAGATGTAAGGAAACGGAAACTACATGAATCTGGGACTGTACTACACTACGTCACCATATGCGTCACTCACCCCATGATTATAGCGATTATAGTCCTCTTCATCTTCTTCACACCTAGCCTATCGTCACGCGTATCTTAACTAAGTAAAATTAAATGTGTGGGTTGCGCCGATTGTAACGGCGATTGTTGAACAATAATCATAAAAAATTCAAATCAATGGAATCTGTTGCGCAGAATTTAAAGGTGACAGTTGAATAATAATCATAACATTACATATATCCAAATCAATGCAACTCGTTGCGCCGATTGTAAAGGCGATAGTTGAACATTAATCATAAAAATAAATTTAAAACCAATGTAATTTGTTGCGCCGAATTAAAAGGCGATAGTTGAGCAATAATCATAAAAATAAATTCAAATCAATGTAGTTTGTTGTGCCGAATGCAAAGGTGATATTTGAACAATAATCATAAAAATAAATTTAAATCACGGTAATTAATTGTATTAATTGTTTTGCTTGATGTTCTCATTCAAATTATAACCCGACTTTACAAACAAACAATAATTTTTTTTCTCTGATATTTTCTTCTTTTATTCTCTGTTTCAACCTACACGAATTTTACTAACCTAAAATAATTTTTTAAACTAAAACAATTTTTCTAGTAAATTTAAACACACAAATTTCTTCAATGATTTTCCTACTTTTGCCTTATTGGAACTATATGGAATAAAAGATTTAATCTGTCTTATCAGATTACATTACCAAATGGATACTAGGTAGGCAATTTCACTTATGCAAATCTACTTAAATTTTTATTTAATTTATTCATGCACTGCAGTACAAACACATAATAATTTTTTTTGCTTTTTAGATTTTTTCTAATATAATTATTAATTTGACTAGGAAATAAATTTAATTTAAACTAAAAAACAAAAATTGTCTACTTAGCTTACAAAGAAAAAAATGAGATGTATGAAAAAAATTAAGTAACTTAAGTAAAGTAGTAGTAGTAGTAGTAACTTAAACAAAAAATAATTTTAACCACAGATGGTTGAGTAAATTTACAAGACTCTTTGCATATCAAAAAATTTCACACTAAATTTGTTCTCAATGGCATGAGCCAGCAGCATTTTTAAATGAGATAGAATAATAAACACGTTGAAAAAATATATATCGACAAATGTCGATCAGGTAGATTGTGCACGTCGACTCATACATTAAGACCGACAAAGTGTACTGCACGCGTCGAGTCATGCAAAGTGGATTGATTTATTCGCAACTAATTAATTCAAACAAAACAAAATGGTTCATGAATATGAAAATGTAGTAAGACAAAGAAATTTTATTTTCTTACGGGGGGAGATCATATTTGTATAAATTTCAGACGAGTCCTCAGGTTTTTATTTTGAAATTTTTGTAGCTTACAAAACTGTTACTTTGTATCTGTCCCTCTTCATCCAGAATTAGCTTCAGCTATTTAAAAACTTGAAAGGTTTTAAGGGTCTTAAGTCTTATTTGTTTCGTTGTTTGGAGTTACAATCGTTATAGAAATAATACATTTAGGGCTGATTGTATGAACAACTATCCATCGAAAAAAATCCGAGAATAAAGTTATATCTTTATCTGAGAATTTTATTTTTCGTCGGTTGTATGAACACGGATAGCATTTTTTGTATTTTTGTTGTTATTGCATTTTTATCTTTTTGACAATACTTTAAAAATACTATTGCAGTATATTTTTGGCAATGCTTTTTCTTTTGCTTTCCTATTAAATATAAATTTAATTATAAACTACAAAAATTATTTGAAAACTTAAACTAATTATATTAAAATTATATTCGAAATATTATTTATTTTACTATTAATTTTATATCAAAAAACAAATTTTAGAAACGCACAAATTTAAATTAAAACATAATCACAAATTCAAAAAAAATTTGCCTACTATGCGCATGTCAGGAAAAAAGCAAATTGTTTTATCCACTGTTCTATACAAGAAAAACAGCAGATAGAAACAGGGAATAGAAGAAAATCATTGGATACATTTCTGGTTCTATCGTAATTCATACAATAGAAACGACGTTATATCCGAGGTTATATCTTCTATTCGCGTTCATACAATCGGCCCATAGTGTTTTTGATAGAATACCTTTTTATTGATTTTTCGAATAAGTTTTTCTGTTTTATTTAAACATATTAGACGAAACACCTAATGAATTTGATGAATCATTGAATGATTTAAAAATGTAATTAAATGAATCAAGGAATATAATTGTATGAAATAGATATTTTTGTAAATGAATTAGCCAAAAATAAAATGATAAGTCATCTAATTTTAACATAAGAGTTTTAACGAAACTAAACGTTTTAAACATTAAAACATTTTAGTAAAATCTCAGAAAACTTTGTATAAATCTTACATTTTCAACTCATATAATTTAAATTAGATGAAAATGCGACTTTATTTTTTTCTGTGTTGTTGTAAGCCCTCCTTCCCGTCCTAAAATTCTGCTTTTTCTTTCTTCCATCATTTGATTTTCATGTTGCTTCGAGGATTTTGTGTAGCGTAATATCTGTTTACAATGATAACAAAAGAAATAATATTCGAGCATGTTGGATTGATGATGTTCACTTGGACAAGAACATCAGAAGAGATGCTCATTGCAGAACTAAATACTTTTAGGTACTTTGGATCCTCGCCTAGAATGTCGAAACTGTCCTACATTTACATACTCAAAAAATCAACCCAAAGTCAATTTTAGTCAGCTTCTAAAATAAAAATAACAAATAAAGTAAAATTTCGTTTCTATATGGTCACACAATTGACTAGCGTACATATATGCCAACACAACAGACAACAACAAAAATTATTTTCGTATATGAATGAATGAGTGATGTGAAGATTGATATGATGTATGAAATTCTCATATGTTCTCATGTGTGCATGGAAAGAGGTTTTATGTTTCTTCTTCTTGTTATTGTTATTTAAGTGTTTTGCTGAGAATTATTTTTCTCTATAATTTACAATACACAAATGTGATATACAATGTGACTTGTTCTATTCTTCCTCTGTTTTAAATTTTTGGTTTTTAAGTTATAAAATTTGCATTCTAAAATATGATTGTTGTGTTTGTTTTAGAAAATTATTTGACAAATTTTGTGGTTAACAATTTAACTTAGGGAATATGGTTTTTCAAATTTATGTAAGATCTGTTTAAATTTCACATAATTGTGTTTTAAGTATACACATGAATGATGTTATCCTTAGAGATTTTGCTTTAGTTATAATTTGTTATGTCAAATCTTTTGATTGAAGATGATATGATAATTTTCATGTTGCATTAAACATTATCGTTTACTAAATATGTACATTAAAAATACATCTATATTATGAATACGTAAGAACTAGTTTTGTGGCACCATTTAAAGTAATTTGCCCCAACAAATATGAGGCAATATATGTTGTTAAAAGAGTTTTGGGCAGTGGCCTGATTTTATTTTGACAGTTTTTTTTCGATTATTTTGTTTGTTGCAATTTTTTTAATGGGAGTTCTATTTCTAATTTCTATTTACAATGACCAAATTTCGGCCACCGGGCAATATACTAGTTCAGAGAAGTACTTTGGAAAATTATAAGCTTTCCTCAACGAAAAATAATTTTTTTCGGCTAACGGCTGTAAAGTTTAACTTTACTGCCGCTGGGGAGTAGCTAAAGTCTTACTTTTTAGCCGGCGGCTGCAAAAGTGACGTCATTTTTACTTTTTCTGACGGCGGCTGTAAAGTAACTTTCATATTTTTACGGCGGCTGTAAAGTAATTTTCATATTTTTACGGCGGCTGTAAAGTAATTTTCATATTTTTACGGCGGCAGTAAAGTAAAATAAAATGAATTATTAATTTGTTCAAAACAGAATGCATTTCAGTTCATTTTAATGAATAAAAATAAAAAAAAATTAATTTCAGAAAATTTATTACCTAAAACATATTTTTAAAAAATTTGATGCATTAATTTCATATTTTTAAACAAATTTAAACGTTTGCCGAAAAAATAGTGTATTGAATTCGGAGCTAAAGTGACTTTTTGTGTTTCGTCTATAATTGTCGGCCTCCCTACGGTCGGCCGCCAAACTATAGACTCAACACAAAAAGTACGACTTTAGCTCCTAATTCAATATTATACTATTCTTTTACTCTAATTGTGCAAGCACAATAAAATAATCGACAATTTAAAGAAAAAACTTTTAAGTTAAAAACAAACAACAATTTAACGTTTTTAATTAAAGTAACGATTAGTCACTACTCACTAGTCACATTTAATAATCATACAAACGCAAAAAAAAAAACAAAACAATAATATATAAAAGGCCAAGTGTTTTGTTGTATTCTGATCTCTAAACTCAATCTTCTATAAAAATAATTTTTGTTGTATTTTATTTGGTTTAGAGATGATTTTATATTTTTAATTTCAAATACACTTGATGGGTAAATTGTGAATTATTTATTATTTTTTTGATTTGCAAAAGTTACGAAGGATAGAGGAATAAGCTTTTATGGTGCAAGTATAGTGTTATTTACTTTTGCAGTTGGATAACATTTAAACTCAAGCAACTCAATTTTTCCACCAGTCAACATCTTATGATAATATTTTAGCTATATTGAAGGACTGTGGTAAAACTTCATATATGATAAAAAGCCTATTCTTATAATACTTTCAAACTTCGGATTCGACTGTTAAAAAAATTCGTAAGTCATTATCCACTCGAACACATTATTGAAGTTAAGCATTGTCATTAATCTATTGATACTAGGGTACCAAGTATTTTCATTGAAAGAAAGCTTCGTAGGTACTAACGAGCGAGCATTTCGTACCCAATTTGAGTAGTAGAACTGTAATTTCCAAGCAGGTGATCTTTTGATGATCTAATTATTAGATATCTATTTTGGTTCAACCGTTGGTTATAGCAGATTTTACACATATAAATTGAACATTGCAGCGACAAAACTTATCCTTGTGGCACACCTGTTTCTTATTCTAGTTTTTTGATTTGTTGTTGTTCTCTTTGTAATGTTGAGGCTTAAGGGTGGCTCGGCAGATAAAGCAGATTACTACGAAAATTTTAACGATTCCCTTAATCATTTGAGTTTAATTGATCACAAATATACTAGATAATTGAATCATTTGCATTCTAGTGAATTATAATGCTAAATTCATTGAATCATAACTAAATTAATTTTAACTGTGACTTTTCTTCGTCAGTGTACAATTATCTTGCAAAAACAATAAGGTTCAGTTTTTTTTAACATTCTCACGCCCCCAAAATTATTAACAGTAGTTGTCCGTTTGTCAATGTATTCTGTTATTCCTATTATAACGATAGTTTTTGATACATATCATAAAAGGCGAAAATTACTGTGTGAATTTTTGTTTATTTGACTTAAAAAATTTGTGATATAAATTAAATATTATTTTATTATTTCATACAAAACTTATACTTACACATAAATATTTGTTAGTTTTTTTTTATCCAACAAATCAGACTAATTAGTCTTGATATGAATCTATCGTTTTTAATAAAAATTGATGTTGATGATTGTAAAAAATTAAAAGAAAAAAAATCCACTTAATTCTTTGTATTGTTGTTGGTTTTTAATGTTGAGAAGAAAAACTTTTTATGTAAGATTTCAATTGTCAGAACGAACAGCTTTTGTTTTAATTACTTAAACGAGAGAATAAATATGAATGTCAAAGGAAATAAATTGATTATAGTTATTGATTATGATTTAGCGAAATATTAAGAAATTAATTTTTGACCATGTCTATATGACAATTTTGTATCTTGATTAATGGATCACCATCACTAGTGTTGAATAATTGAATCGTACAAATCGAAATCACTAGTTCTTTTTCATACTAGTTTCCCTTTGATGATTTGTTATTTTACATAACAATAAATCACTAAAATATTCCAAATTTAGCTTTCTATTTTTATTAAAAAATAACAACAAATAAAGTATTGTTCAAAATGTCCACGCTATCTAAAAAAGCAATGATGGCGACCTTCATATTAAAAAAAACACATCAAGCAATTCAACTTCCTGTTGTGGTTTATTAAAATTGCTATTTTAATTCAAATTATTCAGATAAAATATATATACTAATCCGTCAAAAATAAATATATTAATATTCTCGATCCTGTATCCACCAATTAAAATACGTTAACAATTAAGATTAACTGGTTAAATTTTTAATAAATTTGTCTAAATTTGTACAGTGTTTCTTCTTTTTCATTGTTTAGTCTAGTCTAAATAAAAATAAAATGCACAAACCTAGAAGGCATAAAATAGGGTAAAACTGAAAATTGGTACAGATCTTACCATCATTATTATAAACAAAACGCTTTTATGGTCAAAAATAAATTCAAGTTCAAAGAACAAAAACGTCTATACATATATTATATCTTTACCGGTCAATATAATCGTTAGATAGAATTGATTCTCTGATGACTGCAGATTGAAAATTGCTTCTGAAAGTGCAATAGTTTTGACTTTAAGTTGACTTTAAGTTGACTTTGCTTACAATTATATCTGTTTTGTATTATTTAATATAGTAAACAAAAACTAAACTCTCAAGTATATTCACAAGTTATTTATTTAATATAATATTTTATAATATTTATAATGTTTAAAGTGAAAAACTGGATTAACTTAATTCGATGAGTGTCAAAATATAATTGAATTTATTTGAATTTATTTTTACATAACAAAATCGATTTTTACCACAATACATCAAGAAATTACAATATATCAAGGAATCGACTTTTATTTATGTATCAATTGGCTTGTGTATCAATTGTTAGTGCTTTTATGCCAGCACACACCCAACCTCCTAAAAACAAACGCATTTTGTTCCTGTGTTTTAGGTGTATGTCTATACTCAGGTGTCTGAGAAAATTCTTTCTTTTCATTCAAACAAATTATTTAGCGATATTTCAACTTGATAAGATTTCCGGATTTGGATATACAATATTTGGCTGCCTTCCCTATAAAATTTGTATAAAAACATTCATTTTAAAACTTTTATTTTATCAGTTGGGTTTGATGTAGGTGATTTTACAACTAACAGTTTATGATATATGTCATTATTTCTGGAACATCCTATACCAAAGTTTTCTCTAAACTCACAACCCTTTTTTACAAGGTTTTGCCCCACATGACTATATCCCGTAAAGCAATTTTGAAAGAAATACATAAAATGTGCATTAATTGTGCATGTTACAAATACATAGTACATATCATGCACATGACGTACACCATACCATACACATATCGTAAAACTCTCTAGCAAATATATTCACAAACATGTCGGCCGCACGTTTTACGGATGATAAAAAAAACGAAAAGAAACAAAATTTATTTAATGATAATAATAATAAACAAAAGAGGGTAGAATAAATTAAAAAAATAAAAATTGAAAGTTTTTTAAATTTTCTAAAACGGCAGGGTCCATTAATCTTTTTATAAAATAATACTTCCGTAATATCAAATTGATGAATTTTATTTTATTTTCATCTAAAATTATATGCGAAAGAAATTTGTTTATGAAGATGATGAAAACAAAAACAAACGGACACTTTGAGTAATTAAATTTAGTGATTTAAAAATGTCTTATAGTTTTCTAATATTTTTTGTTTACCTTGTTTCACGTCGGTTTACTGATATTTTAATTTATTTTTTTATAATATTAAGAAAGCTATGGAAAGATTTTTTTTGTGACGTTCATGCTCCATGTAGAAGCGAGGATGTAGAGGATGGATCATTTACAAATGCAATCACACACATACATTTTCACTTTATATTTTAAAAATGCGACCGCTTTCTTCATTTGTCGTGATGATGTTACCAAAAATATTAGTCTAAAAGATTTATCAAGATTTATCACGAATCAGGAGAACATAGTAATACATCAAAGTCATACATTGTGTTTATTTCTGAAAAATCTATGCAGAATTTGTATACATTTTTGCATGATTTAGAAATGTTAAAATAAAGCGATAGCATCACACTAAGCTTCTAAGATTCAACTAAATTTAAAATATACACTACAAAATATTTAAAAAAAAAAACTTAAGAATTAGTAAAAAAAAAGTGCACGAAATGTGCACTCGTGTACCATGCACATTATGTTTGTCGGGATAGTTATCAAACTACAATTAACTCCAACTTTAATTTTTTTTAAATAGTATTAGACTGAGAGCCAGTGATCGGCAGACTTACGGTATGTTAGCAAGCTCCATATTGATGCTAGGTATACTTTTTCACCTGCCGTAGGTGAAATGGGTATTCACTATCCCCGTCGATGGTTCCCTTGGGCGTGTCCGGAAGTCAAAAAACGTAAAAGTTTTATTATCTTGAAGTATTACACCAGGGTCGACAATTTTTGAAAACAAAAAAAATAATAGTAGGATGAAACCCATTAAAAAAGGAGGAGAATATTATAAAAATGAAAGGAAAAATAATTTACGTGCGATTTCCGGCAAAACTAAAAGTCCTATGGAAAAAAATTAAATGACAAAGTTGTAGGTAATAAAAAGATCTAAAACTTTTGTATCAACACTTTTTTCACATAACCTCAAAATTTATGTGAAAAATTCAAAAAACTAAGTTTTTGGTTTTTTATTTTTATCTTTTACAAAAAAAATTTTTTTTCACGAAATTATAAAAACTTACCTTTTTATGTCCCAAATACGCTGTAATTTATTTGATTCGAAATATTTATTTTTCACCTTATTTTGAATTAATATCGAAAAAGCACCCTAATTTTCAATCGAAAATTCAATTCATATTTTGCATTTTATGAGAAGATTTACTATAGTAATATATTTTTTTTTCACCATCGGAAAGTAGAGATTTCAACAAACAGAGAACATACCAACTTTTTGAAAAAAAACTGATATTTTGACGGGTGAATTGTAAAAGATAAAAATAAAAAACCGAAAACTTGGTTTTTTGAATTTTTCACATAAATTTTGAGGTTATGTGAAAAAAGTGTTGATTCAAAAGTTTTAGATCTTTTTATTACCTACAACTGAAATCGAGATAAACCGTTTTTTACCCTTTCACCCCTTCCCCTTCCCGACCTCAGATAACTAGTAAATTATTTTTCCTTTCGTTTTTATAATATTCTCCTCTTTTTCTAATGGGTTTCATCGTACTATTATTTTTTTCACTATTTATTATTTTTAAATGCTTCTACCCTGGTCTATATACAATCTTTTTTTGTTGAAAAATTCAATGGCAGACACTTATTCGGGTTCCTAGTATTTTTTTTAAATTTCAAAGTTCGAAAATTTTATGAAAATTTACGTTATTTCAGCAAAGCTGAAATTTGTGTATGTTATATTTACATTATTATTATACATATATATTTTAAGAAGCAGACACATAGGTCGGTTCCAACATGCGGGAAGACGGTCTAAGGCTTGCTTTGTCTGAATGGGAATGAAATACACTCTCATACATTGTAAATAATTTTTATAAATGTTATAATTTATTAGTCAGTTAAGTAATATAAAAATATAATTTCTTCTAAGGAAATAAACAATATAGCTATTTGCATTACTAAGAAGAAAAGTGCCACTTTTCCTCCAGTAGGATGTAGGTAGTAAACGTCCAAGGGAAGAAAAGGCACTTCACACCCGTGCAATGCATATAATTTTTCCTTCTACCCTGAATTGAGAGGGTGGAATAGTACTTTTCCGCCCTAGAGAGGAAAATATGATTTTCCGACCTGGTTTGAGGGATGAAAGTGAGTACTTTCTATAGAGATAGAAGAAAACATTTTTTAATTTTCATAATCATACGATAGAGAAGGTTTATTGAACATACACTATACATTTTGAACCTTTTTTGAATGATGTCTTTCTTTCCGATTGAATCTCGAATTCCGACGAAATTTTTAAGAAACGTGCTCATAGCTCTGAAATGTAAACAAAATGTCAAGCTTCGTTTTTTTCGCTCATACTTTAGATTTTAGAATACTCAACGGAAGAAAAAAGTATTCACATTTGTGGACTTTCATAATAATGGATATTCATTATTTGCGAATTTACTGTATACCTGGAACGGTTTTCTGCTCTATGCCATTTCGTTCTCAAATTTTTTAATAGAAGCACGTGTAGTGTATTTTGTATTTAAATTTGTGAGTTTTTTTTTAATTTCACTGCATATTTCAAATCATGGAAGATGAATTAAGCTGTGCATTTTATAATTTAAATGCTGGTGAAAGTGTACATATCTTTTTAGAAGAAACTTTGAAAAAATGTCAGACTATTTTGCGTTTACGAAAATTTCATAATTTAAGATATACTTTATAGTGATGTTATTTTACCACGTGAACATTTAGTTAGTGGCTATCATCGTACTTGTTAGAAGACATTTACAGCATTGAAAAATATTATTATCATACAACATCAAAAATTGTAGAAACGTCTTCATCACCATCTCAGTCAATTACACACTCGTTGCCGCAACCAGTGCAACAGCCGTCAAATTCTGTCTGTATTCCTATTTTAATTTGTAACGCTTTGTTAAAATAAAATTATAGCCAAATCTGTATGAATAAGAAAATTAAAAAGTTTTGTTTATTTAGAAGAAATTATAGGTTTTCGAAACAAAAGATCAACTACCGATCTATTAAACTATGTAGCGCATTGTTGGAACAGCATACTTGATAAAGGTGGTGAAACATACGTTATCGCTTTAGACATCTCCAAGGCATTCGATCGAGTCTGGCATGCCAACTTAATCAACAAGCTCGTTGCGTACGGTTTTCATCCCAATGTTGTGAAGCTGATTCAAAATTTTCTATCCGACCGATACATTTCGGTAACCTTAGACGGATATTCTTCTGAGTCTAAACTAATTAACGCTGGTGTACCCCAAGGCTCAGTATTGTCCCCAACCCTATTTTTGATTTATATCAACGAATTGTTGAAAATCACCAGCAACCCAATAAATAGTTTTGCAGATGATAGTACTCTGCACAAGTCGTTCGAGCCCCTTCCTTCAAAAGGTAAAATGCACGAACGAATTAATCCTGCCCGGAGAGACGCTGCCATAAACGTGAACAAAGACCTGAATAAAGTCGCCGACTGGGGTGACCAAAACCTTGTCAATTTCAACTCCACCAAAACACAGCTGTTGATTGTTTCCAGATTAAAGACCGAGTTCCCCAAAGATATTTTATTTAGTATGTGTGATGAACCAATAGGTGAATGTAAAAACATTCGTTTATTGGGTGTCACAGTTTCAAATGACCTACTCTGGAACGATCATGTAATGGCGATGGCAAAAAGCGCGTCTAAAAAACTCGGCCTCCTAAATAGATGCAAAAAATTTTTCACTCCATACCAATTGCTCCATGTTTATAAGTCCTATATTCGTCCCTGTATGGAGTACTGCTGTCAAGTTTGGGGTGCTGCCTCTGTTTCCATCTTGGCCCTCTTGGACTCTGTTCAAAAGCGAGCTATACGAATTGTAGGTGATCGAACTTTGACATCACAACTTGATTCCCTACAACATCGTCGCACTGTTGCTGACCTCGTTGTTTTTTACAAATATCGTCATCAGCAGTGCTCAGATGAAATCAGCGGCATCATGCCTCAAACTTATTCTTACCCCCGTTCCACTCGGCAATCGGCTGCCGCAACCAGTGAAACGGTAAAGATCCCGCGCTGTCATACTGGCAGATCGCAGAGAGACTTCTTTGTCCGAACTGCGTACAAATGGAATAGTTTGCCGGAACACTTAGTCTCAGGTGGCTTCAACCCACAGATGTTTAAAAAAAGCGTTAATCTACACCTCAGAACGCCAGTTGTTGTGGGACCCAGGTCTAGACCTAGGTCTTAAAAGGTATTTATGTGTTGTTGTGACACATATTCTAAACCCTATTACACAACACATTTTATTAAAAAAAAAAAAAAAAAAAAATTATATACTTTACCTATCGCTTTTTTTTAAGAATCGGGCAGTCGCGGAAATTTTCAAAATTTTTTTTTACAAATTTGGTATCAATCGATCGGGCTTGGCCGTCTCCCGAAAGCTTTATGAGATTGGGGTGGTATGACCCACCCCTACCCCTTTACACCCTCTTTAAGTTTTAGCATATAAAAATCAATATAAAATAAATGGGAACAGATAAAAAAAATTTAATGGCACCATTATCTTTTATTCAGACCGGCGCAACTTTTGAGTCCAAAAGTTGGTTTGCACCCCCAGCTCCAACCAACCCCGTGGGTGGGGTTGACACATTAAATGAGTAAAATATGTCATTTGGGGTATCGTTAGAATCAGAATTTTATAGCAAATACAATCTCCCATATTACCCCCTGACCGGTGACATAACCATTTGTTAATCCCAAGGGGGTACCCTTGTAGTAGAAAAAAAGGGGGGGGGGGGTCTGGTCATGAATAGTATCAAAATTGTCGTCATTAGTGTTGTATTCAACATACTTGAGGACGCTGAATCCAACAGTGATGTTTAAATTGGGATCAAAAATATAAGGGTGTCACTAAAGGGTGGGAGTTTGGGCTGAAAGCCGAAAATATATTATTGGTACCAATTTTGGATAAATTGAGGGTACTGAATGCAATGGTGATGCTGAAATTAGTATTTGGGGTCCAGGCAAGAAACTAGAGGATAAGAGTTTGGGTCTAAAATTAGGGAAATGTTCAAATATATATAATAAATATTGGTTTTTCTATGAATCGAGGATACTGAATCCAATGGTGGTCTTGGAATATGCAATCAAGCAACAATAGGAGCAAAATCAGAAGCTGGAGGATGGCGTGGAGAATAAAAAAATGTTCAAATATTCATTATACTCCAAGGCTAGAATTACTAAGCTAAGGAGCCCCTTAAAAGTGGGTTATTCGTAAATGTTAGTTGAATTGTCAAATGTCAAATTGATGTATCGTCGAAACATGGCAGAAAAATATTTTAAAATTATTTTAAATAAGAAAAATAATAAACTAAAATAGCAAATAAACTAAAATGTATCAATAAATCTCTTGATAGAACTGAGAGTACGGAACGAAACACAAAATAATCGAAAAAAAACATTGGAAGAACTAGATTTACTCTCTATCGATTCTCTGAATTTTCAGAAGCAAGAAAATACATAATTTCAAACCGAAACTTACGAAATTTTATCGAATAAGTCAGAAATGGAAGTCGAGGAAAATGTTGCAGAAAACAATTCTTCAATGAAATCTTTGAAATGTTCAATTGAGCTTAAAAAACTATTAATAACGCAACTCATTAAATTCAGAGAAGAAAAACAAGTAAAATATGAAATGGGTTCTACAAACTTATCCAAGCGTGTTGAAAAAATGAAAAGACTAATTGTCGTAGAATATCAGGAGATGCAAAATATAATGCTAAATGAGAATAAATCAAGCCTCCAGAAACGACAAAGAGATGCAGTAGAAATATAAGAACAACAAAATCAACTCATTCAACTGAAAGAATCGATAACAAACAATGAAAGCAAACGTAGAACTCGATCTCGAACCAAAAAAGAAATACTCCTTGATTAGTTTTTAAATAGAATAGCATTATCATTGATATTTGAAATCAATCAACAAGCAATTACCGAAATAAATAGCAAAACATTTTCGTTCAATTTGTAATACATAGTGTTTTTCATAGTACAAATTTTTTATTACGTGGTTCTGCATTTCAACATCGCCATTGGATTCAGCATTCTCGATTCATAGAAAAACCAATATTTATTATGTATATTTGAACATATCCCCAACTTTAGACCCAAACTCTTATCCTCTAGTTTCTTCCCTAGAGCCCAAATACTAATTTCAGCATCACCCTTGAATTCAGTGCCCTTGATTTATCCAAAATCAATACTCATAATATATATGTGAACATTTTCGCTTTTCAGCCCCAAACTCCCACCCTTTAGTGACACTTTTATATTTTTGATCCCAATTTAAACATCACTGTTGGATTCAGCGTCCTGAAGCATGTTGAAATCCACACTAATGACGACAATTTTGATACTATTCATGACAAGACCCCCAACCCCACCCCTTATTGAACTACCCTGAGACCGGTCAACATTTTTACCATCACCATTGAACTCAGCATCCTGGATTATGTAAAAATCGATAATAATGATAATAATTTCGATACTTTGTGTAACCGACCCCCAACCCCCCACCTATTTATTATTGGACTACCTTGAGTCCGGTCCCAATTTTATTATCATAATTGAACGAAGCAACCTCGATTATGTTAAAATTGATAATGATGACGATAATTTCGATACTTTGTATAACCGACCCCCCAACCCCCACCGCACCGGTCTGAATAAAAGATAATAGTGCCATTAAATTTTTTTTATCTCTTCCCATTTATTTTATATAGATTTTTATATGCTAAAACTTAAAGAGGGTTTAAAGGGGTGGGGGTGGGTCCTACAACCCCAATCTCATAAAGATGTCCGGAGACGTCCAAGCCCGATCGATTGATACCAAAATCACAAAATCGAGTCAAAAAAATTTCCAAAAACCACATTTTCTGCCCGATTTTAAAAAAAAAACAATAGTTAAGATATTAAAACGGCAGACATGCTGAAATCACGTTTTAAAAGTCAACTTTTACGTTTTTTGACTTCCGGACACGCCCAAGGGAACCATCGACGGGGATAGTGAATACACATTTCACCTACGGCAGGTGAAAAAGTATACCTAGCATCAATATGGAGTTTGCTAACATACCGTAAGTCTGTCGATCACTGGCTCTTAGACTATATTGTCAGCGATTAACATCAATCGAAAATGTATCGAAGGACAGTTTTTTCCGAAGTATGATTGAACGAAGTATGAACAGGTTCGTTATATTTTCGATTCTTACATTAAACGAATCCTTTTAGTACAGAGTTACTAAATCAAATCTAAAAAGTTGTCAAATGAAACGGCAAAACATTTTTATTCTTCGGTTTCAGTTTTTTTTTTTAAATAAAATGTGTTGTGTAATAGGGTTTAGAATATGTGTCACAACAACACATAAATACCTTTTAAGACCTAGGTCTAGACCTGGGTCCCACAAAAACTGGCGTTCTAAGATGTAAATTAACGCTTTTTTTAAACATCTGCGTGTTGAAGCTACCTGAGACTAAGTGTTCCGGCAAACTATTCCATTTGTACGCAGCTCGGACAAAGAAGTCTCTCTGCAATCTGCCAGTATGACAGCGCGGGATCTTTACCGTTTCACCGGTTGCGGCAGCCGATTGCCGAGTGGAACGGGGTAAGAATAAGTTTGAGGCATGATGCCGCTGATTTCATCTGAGCACTGCTGATGATGATATTTGTAAAAAAATAACGAGGTCAGCAATAGTGCGACGATGTTGTAGGGAATCGAGTTTTGATGTCAAAGTTCGACCACCCACAATTCGTATAGCCCGCTTTTGAACAGAGTCCAAGAGGGCCAAGATGGAAACAGAGGCAGCACCCCAAACTTGACAGCAGTACTGCATACAGGGACGAATATAGGACTTATAAACATGGAGCAATTGGTATGGAGTGAAAATTTTTTTGCATCTATTTAGGAGGCCGAGTTTTTTAGATGCGCTTTTTGCCATCGCCATTACATAATCGTTCCAGAGTAGGTCATTTGAAACTGTGACACCCAATAAACGAATGTTTTTACATTCACCTATTGGTTCATCACACATACTGAATAAAATATCTTTGGAGAACTCGGTCTTTAATTTGGAAACAATCAACAGCTGTGTTTTGGTAGAGTTGAAATTGACAAGGTTTTGGTCACCCCAGTCGGCGACTTTATTCAGGTCTTTGTTGATGTTGATAAAACATAATTTTAATGACGAGTTCATTTTTTTATGATTATGGATTGCAATTTCACCAAGAAATTTCAAATGCAAATCAATTTTTCCCAAGTCAACTACCCATTTAGAAACATTCCATATCACCAGTGACCGACCAAACATTTCAGCTGAAATGGCATACTACTTTGGTATATATTTTATTTTTAGGGTTCATAAATTTTTTGCTAATAAATTCAATTTTTTCTTCTATTTATAACTTTAGTATTATTTTTACACAAATGCATCATTTAATTTTATAAAATGTACCTATACATTTATTTTAGTAAACCATATTACTTATTATTTAATAATATATTTGATTGAGTTACCATGATACTCCTTTCTCAACTTTATCATTAAAGTTGAGAACAGAATTGAATAATTTTGTATGGTGGACCTCAATATACATTCCTCACTTAATGGTATTCCTCTTTTTGAAAACTCCTTCTCCAATTCTAGTATTTTGGAATGATCTATTATTCAATTAATTATTATCAGTAGATGGCACGCATTGTTTGCAATGGAGCAACCACAACCTGTGCCATAGTTCGGCAAGCGCCAATATGTAATTTATTTTTATTCTCGATTGTATTTTCATTGATATAAATGTCTTCTGAAGATATAAAACTGTAAATATTACTATTTCCGTGTTGTTACCATTGTTGTTACGATTTGTAATATTTTGCTCTTGCTGCTAAGTAATCCTCGTGCAAATTTTGCGCTGTCATGATGAGATTTCATTCGGTTATTTTGTCTTGATATTTTGGTTTTGAAAACAAAACAGCCGAATCTGAGGTTATTTTTTGAACATTCATTTGGCACAAAATTGCCATTATTTTTTTTCCAGTGTATACTCAATACCACTTAATGCAAAATACTACTATCATTTGTGCATTTTGCTCATTTATTTAGGGTGACATACTGTTAAATTAGTTGGGCCATCCACGTTTATATTTTGTGGAAAACTAAGGAAAATCAGGGAAAAGGGTCCAATGAAAATTACCAATCACGTACTAATCTAATACGGGAAATACTAATAACACTAAAGACAAAACGTTTACACAGCAAAATTTCAGGTTTTACTAAATAAGTTTCATTGCGAGAAAACTAAACTAAAATATTCAAATCTCAAAGTCTCCTATCGAATGACAACCCATCTATTAGTAACACGCAAAAAACTTACACTATTAGTTAAAAAATGTAAATGTTGAATTTATTTTAACTGACACATCGACCTTCTTGTCCTTTATAATATTTTTTTATTATAAATAAAAGGTTTCGAACATGTTGTATATTATATGTATCAATCACACATGATTTTTTATTTTAGCCTTTTCGTGTGCATATCATATTCTCACAACAGTAATTAACTGTTGATGAACCTTATTTTCAATACACTAGTTAAATTTATTTTGAGGGTAAATTCCCAATTGAAATCAAACTAATGCGTTTACCTTGATAAAATATTTAATTAATGCAAAAATAATAACAACAAAAATCCAATTAATTTGAATAAAAAATAATAAACACCATGAGATAGCGTTGATTCAGTATTCTATTATACAAATATTATAAGACTGGGTTGAAAAGTTTCAATCAAAAGTTTAAGGAAATCGCGATTTTAAAGCTTTTTATTTTCAAAAAAATTGAATATCCATCGGTTAATAACACAAGTCACAGACATTTTTGCTAAAGTTTATTAATTCCATATACGATTTTATAAAAAATAATGTCGATGATTAAATACTTATCAACACACTCCATATAAATTTTATAAACGTTAAAACATATTCAACGTTGACATAGTTCTATATTTCAACATAGAACCAATTATCAGTTTTTGTTTTACATTCGACCCCTAACTTTAATAAATCCAACGCGTAACACTTTCGTTTCATTTCAAAAGACCAAGAAAGAAGGGAGGTTAGTTAAATCAGAATTTGATTATCTAATAGTAGTTTTTGAAAGGTTTTTTTGCGTTGATTTATGTCATATAACCACACGCTATCTTTGTCACATTGGAAATGTTTTAAAGACGTACGATTTTATTAAGATAACAAATCATTATTGTAATGAATTTTAATAAAACTTCTACGTTAATTAATAATTGATAATTTGATTCTTTAATATGTTTTATGAGGGAACAGAAAATTTTTGAGATCTAAAAATTATTAAGATGATAGATTTAATAGATTTGAAACATTTGAAACATTTTGAACATTTGATACATTTGAAACATTTGAAACATTTGAAACATTTGATTTATTTGAATCATTAGAAACGCTGAAAATATTTGAAAAATTTAAAATGTTGGAACCACAAGAAACATTCAAAACATTTCTAGCATTTCAAACATTTGAAACACTTGAAACACTTAAAACATTTAAAACATTTGAAACGTTTGATACATTTGCAGCATTCTTAACATTGGAAACATTTAAAACATTAGAAATATTTGAAACATTTGAAACATTTGAAACGTTTGAAACATTAGAAACATTTGAAACATTTGAAAAATTTGAAACAATAGAAACATTTGAAACATTTGATACATTTGAAACATTTGATACATTTGAAATATTTGAAACTTTCGAAACATTTGAAAAACTAGAAACGTTCGAAATATTTAGAACATTTGAAGCATTCGAAAAATTTGAAACATTTAATTTATTTGAAACATTTGATTTATTTGAAGCCACCATAAATATAAAATAATGGTAAATCCGCCAATTGGCTCATATGATCACTGCCTGGTGAGGGCAGAATTCAAAACAAATCCTTCTACAATTAGACAATACTCCACCTCCATGAACGGCAAAATAGGAATGTGAACTGTGGTGCTATGAACGACTTTTTGACCAATCCCAACTGGGCTACTATATCTGCTGATAAAAACGTAAATGCAATTGCGCTTCGAATAACATCAACCATTCGATCGGCTATGGAACGCTTCATTCCAACATCCATTCAGAAACCGAAGTTTGCAAACAACTTATGGTTTAATGAATCCTGCCGGTTAGCAATTGACAACAAACAACAACCGGTAACAATCGTGAACTTCTGATAGCCGCTCGTAGAAGTGCTAAACATATGGCATAAACAATGCCAAACGATTAGGCGACCTAAACACTCGGGACAAAATTAGAGAAATCCTGAACGGTAATAACAACCCCAAATCTTTATGGTCATTTGTTGGCTTGGTAAAAAAATTGTTATGGGTAAAAAGACTTCACAAGTTACTGTTCTCAAATTACATAATCCATCATCTCAACAAAAAGTTGATCTGTTAGTTTCTCAGTTTGCAGAAGCCTCACAACTGCCAGCTTCTAATCAGCTATCGCCTTCCCTCCCAATAGGCAAATACTCTATGAAACAGGCATATTTTCGCAGCCGAGTTGTACCAAAGATCCTTAAGCAACTAAATGTGAATAAATCAGCGGGTTCAGATGGTATACCAGCCATCGTACTTAGAAACTGCCATGAATCTTTAGCTCAACCGTTATGTAGACTGTTCCTTCTTTCTATGATACCTTCTTTCTATGGTACATTTCCATCATCCTGGAAAATCACCATTGTCCCTTTCAAATAAAAGGAAATAAGACTGATCCCTCCAACTATAGGCCGGTTGCTATAGCCTCCATACTCTGTAAAGTAATAGAGTCAATAACAAATTTTCATCAAATACCTTAATGGAGAATTGCAATTTACTGTCAGATCACCAATATGGATTTCGAAGAGGCATATCTGCTAGTGATTTAATGGTGTATTTGACTGACTTTCTCTCTCTCTCTCTGGCGTTTACATCCCATGGAGGGATTTTGCCGTCTGTGCAATCAGCTTCCAATTATCTCGTTCCATGACCAGTTGACCCCAGTTTCGACATCCTTTCACGAAGGTCTTGGATGATGTCATCACGCCAGCGTTGTCTAGGTCTTCCTCTTCGACGAACACCAGCTGGTTGTTGTTGGGACGCTTTTTTTATCATTCTATCCAATGGAGCCCTTTCTACATGACCAAACCATCTAATCCGGTTGGATTTAATGAATCCGATTACATCACAGCCTCCAAGAAGCTGTCTGATTTCGTGATTCATTCGGATTCTATACTGATTTTCAGCAACTTTACATGGACCATAAATTGTTCGTATGACCTTCCTCTCGAAAGTTGATAAAATTCTACAATCGGAGGAAGTCAGTGTCCAGCTTTCACTTCCAAATGTAAGCACAGGTCGAATTAATGCTTTGTAAAGTGTAAGTTTACACGACCGCGAAAGATATTTTGATCGCAGAAGTTTTGAGTATGCGTAGAAAACTCTGTATGCGGCAGAGACACGGGCTTTGATATCTGCCTGCATGTCATTTGACGATGTTATTACAGACCCGAGGTATTTGAAGTTTTCCACGCGTTCCACTTCATAGTCGCCAGTATCCAGATTTCCGGGAGGTATGTTCTTAGATGTTGTTAACACTTTGGTTTTGCCGGTGTTGATGCATAATCCAAGTCGTTTAGCATTTCTTTCAAGCTGAGAGAGACTATCCTTAATATCGCTTGTTCTACGTCCGAGAAGCACAATATCATCTGCGTAGCCAAGAACTTGACTAGATTTGTTATATATGCAGTTTTGTGTCTCAATTCGGCTTTTTCTTATCGCGTACTCCAGCGCCAAATTAAACAGTACGGGCGCAAGTGCATCACCTTGTCGAACACCTGATGTTATATCGAAAGGATCAGAAACTGACTCTTCGATTACTATTCTACAATTTGATCCCGATGTTGTGAGTTTGCACAGAGAAACAAGTTTTTCTGGGATGCCAAGGCATATGAGTGCGGACCAAAGGTTTTCGCGGATGATACTATCATATGCTTGCTTGAAATCAACGTAGAGCTGGTGAATGCTGATGTTGTACTCCCAACATTTTTCTAGAATCATCCTTAAGGTAAAACACTGATCTGTGGTTGAACGGTTGGGACGAAAACCACACTGATAGTCACCGATGATAGATTCGGCAAACGGGATGAGTCGAGCAAGTACGACATTAGCTAGTATTTTATATGCAGTGTTCAACAGTGCGATGCCAATTTCCGTTGGCCGCATGTAGGTCGATGTTTTCGATGCAGCTCTTCATGTGTTCGCGTTTCTTTTTACGTAGAAGTTTTGCTGAGGCTTTTCTGGCGCATAGATAATCAGCTTGGGAGCTTCGGGTGTTCCTTGTTAACCATTTTTCTCGCAGTTTTTGTTTATTTTCAACGGATTGGCGGCATTCGTCGTCAAACCATTCGTTGTGTGATTTCGGTGGTCGTTTTCCGATTGTAGTTTGTGCTGCGGCTATAATGGTTGATTGAAGCGTTTGCCATTCTTCTTGTATGTTTAATGGCATCTCAGAAGAGATGTCATGCTCTTCTATGTTTTGTGTTATTATTTCCTGATATCTATTCAGCGTTTCCGGATGTTTAAATGCTTCGACATTCCAGCACACGGTCTTTTTTGCTTGTCTGTTAAATGTAGATGATAATTTGCACTTGTACTTAAAGATGACAAGCATATGATCGGTGTCCATATCAGCACTTCTGTATGATCGAACGTCAGTTACACTTGTAGAGTGTCTCTTAGAGATCATGACGTGATCGATTTGATTTTCTGTTCTTCCGTCATTTGATTTCCACGTTGCTTTGTGAATTCTCTTGTGAGGGAAGAAAGTGCTGGAAATTACTAGATCATACATCATAGCCAGCTCGACTGCGCGAAAACCGTTATTGTTGCTGGTATGATGCAAGCTGTTGGGGCCGATATGTGTTTTAAGTTCTGCAATCCTACCAATTTGAGCATTAAAGTCACCTACCACGATTTTTATATCGTGCCGCGAGATGTTATTGATGACTTCTTCGAGTTCTAGGAAGAACAGGTCTTTAATATCATCTGCTTTATCTTCAGTAGGTGCATGAACATTGACGATCGTTACATTGAATTTTTGCGTGCGGATTCTCAGTGTGCATAACCGCATATTAATTGGGCAGAAGTCGATAACATGCTGATTCACGCGACGGTGTATAAGAAAGCCAACTCCAAATTCTCCTCCGTTTTGATGACCGCAATAATAAAAAGTGTATCCTTTCGCTGTTTCATGGATTCCACTCCCTGGCCATCTTAGTTTTTGTAATGCCACTATATCCAGTGTGTAGCTCTCGACTTGTTGTGTTAGTTTTAGGAGATCTCCTGGTCTTCTGAGGCTTAGCACGTTCCAGGTTCCCATTTTTAAATCGTAGTCCGGGTACAGTTTCCGAGGTCGTTCCAATATTGAATCCGAGATATTCCGAGGCCTGTGTACAGAATTCATGACAATAATTTTTTTACGGAAATGGGGTGTTAGGCCTTCGCCCAACCCAAATTTTTGTGAATGGGTTCGTTCTGCATCTTAAGGTCACCAGAAACAACCTTTTTACACGTTTGTATAGCGAGCCGCTTGATCCAAGACAGACGCCCGCCGCAAGCCGCCCCTAACATGGATAACAGACGCTTGAGTTGCACTGGTTTTATGGCGCCAATGACTCGCCATGGTGCAGGATCATTGAGTATAAGCAGTATTTACTCTGCCCCTCTCAACTACACCAACCTAATTCTGTTAGCGTTACCCAGGTAGCACGGCGTGGACGTAGAATTTCGGATCTTCACTGACTTATGGAATCGTAATATTGTTAATAAAGGTGAGACGCAAATAGTAGGTTTAGATATTTCTAAAGCCTTTGACCGTGTTTGGCATAAGTCATTGTTTGTTACACTAACGGCACCTGGCATTGCTAGCTGCCTAGATTAAGAGCGCTATATACAACCGCATAATTCAGGTAGTTGTCGATGGCGCAACCTCAAACTCCCATATTCTTGACGCTGGTGTTCCCCAAGGATCCGTTCTTTCCCCCACCACCCTATTCTTGATTTTCGTAAACGATCTTTTACTATCCACTCTTAATCCAATTCATTCATACGCGGATGATAGTACCTTATCCTAAGTACAATTACCACAACCGTGCCCTCATCAATTCAATCACAGTCGCTTCAAAACGAGATGAAATGATGTCTTCGATATCACAGGACATCAATGTCATCCTTAAATGTGGAAAAGCAGCAAACCACGGATCGAATTCAATACATCTAAATTTCAAGCTTGTCTTTACACACATAAACACAACCAACCGGCCTTTTTACCCTGTATTGATGATTTCCCAATAAACAACTCTGTATCGTCTCACATTCTCGGTCTAGAAGTAGATTCCAAACTTTCTTGGGAAGAATAGACTTGGGAAGAAGATATTTACTCAACAGTCAAAAATGCAGATAAATGTTTTGGTAATTTATGAAAAAGAAGTAAATTCTACTTTACTCCTTCAGAATTGCTGATTTTATAAAAGGCTTTTATAAGACTTTTATAAGATGGGCAGGGGCAGGAAAAATAGCATTAGATAGAATTCAACGCCGGGCATGCAAGTTTTTGATGAACCTAATTTATCAAACTCTTTGGATACTCTTGATCATAGACGCAATATCGGAGCTTTTTGTGTATTTTATAAATACTGTTACGTTTTTCTAACCTTCCTTCGAATCGGCCTTACTCTCAATTCGATAAACGCAATTCCCAAATCTCTCCCGAGTTCGATCACTGATTAGCAAGCAAACACACCAGGTTTTATTTAGTATTCAACACCTCAATTATTCCACAGCTACAGGAAAACAATACAACAAACAATAATCCTAACCAGAACAATATGTAGGGGCTGGGTTAAGGATTTTGATATAGTTTTCGGCAAAAAACTTTATGAGGACATGGTTTTTAGTTTTGGGCAGCGATGTATATCAAACATTACTCTTTGTTAAAGGACAAGTATTTTTTTATCTCTGTTTGAAGAAATTAATTACAAAACTAACACGAAACATTAATACGTTGTCGGAAAATTATAACAGATCATAAATTTACATAATTTAGTGAAAAGATGATACACTCAGCAAACTACTCAAAAACTTCTTCATTTGGCGTTTCGAGAAGATATTACAAAATCACAAATTCATTTTTCTTTCAAAATTCCAAAAAAAATTTAAAAATTAAATAAAATCAAACTTTTTCCAAAATTCCAAAAATTAGAATAAAATCAAATATTTAAACATTTTCTAAATTCCAATAATGTTCCAAAAATTCTTTAAAATTCAAACTTTTTCCAAAATTCTAAAAGTATTGCAAAAATTATTACAAAATCAAAAATTGAAATTGTTTTCAAAATTCCAAAAATTATAATAAAATTAAAAATTTAATATTTTTCAAAATTCTAAAAATATTCCAAAAATTCTTACAAAATCAAAAATTAAAACTTATCCCAAAAATTTAAAAATATTGCAAAAATTATTACAAAATCAAAAATACAAACTTTTTTCAAAATTCCAAAAATATTTCAAAAACTATAACATATTCAAAAATTTCCATGTCCAATTTCATTTTCAATTACATTTACGTCATAAAAACAGCTACATTTTTTTTCCAAAAAATTGAGTAAAAAAATAAATGAAATCATTTTTTGACACTCTTGACATTATTTTTTTGACATTTTCCCAAAAAATTGGGTAAAAAAATAAATAAAAACTTTCTTTTGACACACTTGACAACGTTTTTTTGACAAACTTATAATGCAATCATCTAGTTTTTGATCACACATACCAATCCCTACCATTAAGATTTCTTCAAATTCAATGTTCCTACTCGTAATCACTTAAAATAAACGTTTTTTAAGCCAAAAATATAAAAATTTGCTATTTTTGATACACTTAATGATTTCTTCGACACACTTCCGGTAGTTATCGAGCACAACGTCTTTTCGGACCTGTCCCTTGAGTAAACCTATTTTTAGAAAAAAAAAATTTGAAATCCCTCCAGCGGTTTTCCCTGTAGCGTAGGTAATGACGGCCGGCAGACAGACACGTTTTTTTTTTTTTGCTTTTTTACAATCAGTAGGTCCTAAAACGTCGAGAAATGCCAAAAAAAGTGGGGGTAAGAATTTCACTTTTGGCTCATGAATGTAATACTTAGGTCTTTCTTAGGTCTTAGGACCGTAGTAATTCTTCAATAGCTTCAAAAACTCCGACGGTTGATTGTAGAAATTTTTAGTTCACAGCGTTCAAAATAATACACAACATATTTCTACTAAATAACACTTGAAACTTTATTTACAAAACTAATTATAAAATAACTTCTATTTACACGATTTTATATACACGGTACAACGCTTCGTTTACAATTACATAATTCTCATTTCAAATAATCACTTAAACTATTTCCAATATCACACTTTTTACATCATCCATCGCAGGTTAAAATAAAACTATTTTTATTCTACAAGAGGTAATTCCTTAATATATACGATTCTACATAAGTCATTGTCATTGTCGACTATTCGAGGTCAATCTAAGAATATTCGATAACATTATTTTTTACCTAATATTATGTTGATTTGATTCATAAAATCATTTAATTTTATTTCATGTTGATCCTGATTCTAAGAACGAATCTAACCTTGATTTATTTTTGAAATATTGAAGTTTATGTTATGTATTTCATTGTGTTTATGTAGAATCGTAACAATACTATTAATTATTATGGTAAGTGTTCAGCTGAGATAAAAGCGGTAATGCCTCTACGACGCCAGTTCTCGCGCACTACTAGTAATAAACTCTCATGAACACTCGATTGAACCATTCTTTGGCCAAACTGAACAATATATCTCGTCTTTTTTCTTATGAACTACCTCTTTAAGGAATTCTCTAAAATCCACTGTTTTTCCGGCTTATTCCAACCTTCAAAAATTTAAGCTTAACATTAAAAAACTAACTCTCTCGCATTAAAAGTCTTTCCACCCCCTTAACACATATCCTTTCCTTTCCTCTGTATCCCCAGACCCCATGCATTTCTTGCTCCCTCACTCCTCTAAAATTTTGTACCTGAATTAGATATTATATTTTTACTTTTAACTGTGGATTATGAATACATGTTATCTAAACAAAGACAATATTAAAAAAAATGTCGGAACCATAAGAAACATTTAAAACATTTCATTCAATTCAAACATTTCACAAACATTTGAATTGTTTGAAATATTTGAAACATTTGAAACATTTGAAGTATTTGATACATTTGAAACATTTGAAACATTTAAAACATTTGAATCATTTGAAACATTTGAGATATTGGATATATTTGAAAAATTTGAAACGTATTTGTAACATTTGAGCAAATGTTTCATTTGCAGCATTTGCAACATTAGAGTCATTAAAAACATTTGAAACATTTGATACATTTGATACATTGGAAACATTGGAAACATTTGAAACATTTGAAAAGTATTTGTAACATTTGATACATTTGCAACATTAGAAAAATTAAAAACATTTTAAACATTTGATACATTTGATATATTTGAAACATTTGAAACATTTGAAATATTCGAAACATTTGAAACATTTGAAACATTTGAAACATTTGAAACATTTTAAACATTTGAAACATTTGAAACGTATTTGTAGCATTTGAAACATTTGCAGCATTTGCAACATTAAAATCATTAAAAACATTTGAAACATTTTACACATTTGAAACATTTGAAACGTTTGAAAATTTGAAAGATTTGAATCATTTGAAACGTATTTGTAACATTTGATAGATTTGCAACATTTGCAACATTAGAAACATTAAAAACATTTTAAACATTTGATACATTTGATATATTTAAAATATATGAAACATTTCTAGCATTAATACATTTGATTTATTTCAAACATTTAAAAAACATTTAAAACATTTGAAATATTTGAATGGGATGGGTTTATTTTTAAAAAAATAAATCTGGTGAGGTTAATGGGAAGAATTTAATATCTGTCTGGCGATTTAGAACTTGTTTATTAAAATAAAGGGCCTTGTGAATTTCGAGAGACTCCTATGTGTCTAATGAGGTCTTCTTTTCTTGGTGTAGAATTTCTAAATTACCACTGTTTAACAACAAGAAAAAAAACTGATATAATTTTTAGCTTTTAAATGGTTGGAGAATGTGGAAGGTGAGCTACTGCGCATCAATGGCCAAAAATATTCGAAACATCTAAACTGTAAACTACAACCAGTTAGATCAAGGTAGGTAGCAAAATAACAGGAAAGTTGTTAAACTCATGAACCTGACGTTATATTACGGTTTGTTGTTTACAAGTAGATTTTGAATTGGGTTTTTGTTGTAATGCGCACAACTGATGTCAGTAGCTTTAAAGATAATATTACCAACTCTTTGACTTAGTCTCCCTTTGTAATTGATCTTACACCATTTCTTAAGATCTCGTTCAGAGTGAAGATATAGAAGTTTATAAGAAATATTTTTACGTTTATTGCGGCGAATATTGTGAACTACTTTTGGTTCGAAACCGTTGTTGGTTAGGAGATATTAAGGATTGTGTTGAACTCATTTTCAAATTTGGTGGCTGATAATCCAACTTCAATCAATCTATCGATAAGCGAATTGATTACTGAATGTTTTATGTTAATATGGTGTTTTGAAGATGAGTGGATAATAGTATAATAGAGCTTGTGTGACTTATGGAAATGTTCTAGAAATTAATCGACTTATTGATCTAATTTTCAACAGTGAACTTAATAGAGATATGCTTGTTATTAAGTAGCTGAAGAAATTAATCAAGCTCAAGCTCAATTAATCAAGACTCCAGTTCACAAACCCAAGATGTCATCCACATATCGATAAAAAAACTGTCCGTATTTTGAATGATGTAGGTAGACATTCAGTATTTGAGATTCAAACCAATGAAAACTTCGGACAGAAGAGGTGATATATGGGATATGTTGGCAAACCATCGGTAAATTCGTAGAACTCATTGTTGAACAAGAAGTAATTTTGTTCGTTACAGATTGTATAAATTACAATACAATTAAGTATAAATTATATATGTTTTTATATTTCTATTATGTTTTGTATGAATATTTGTTTTGTCAGATTTGAGTAAGGAAGTTATACTATTGAATGCCATGCCGTGATGATAAACCAAAATCACATTTTCGATGATACTTCTAAACGTTGGGAGCAGAGAATTAAATAAAATGTGACATTGCAATCTTCTTTAAAATAATAAATCTTTTCACTGACCCCACTTGGCTGGTTTAAAAAAGTTCTGCTTTCTACATCTAAGTAAAAAATTCCAGAGAGGTCGATAATAATTTTCAAAGTTAAGAGATATTTTTATATTTTGAAAAATATGTTAAAAACTAGAGACCCAAACATTACTATTTTCTGTAAGGACATCATCTTGATGGAAATAAAATACGGATCAGATTTCTCAAATAATTTTCGGCTCCTTGAAAAGGGGAAAAAATGTTGATTTTTTAAAAATTACAGCCAAGCTAACTTTATGGCCAATGAGAGAGATCAAATCGATAGGACTTATATTATAGTCACCGAGCAAATTGATTGTGAAATTCAGACGAACACCGATACTATGGTTACCAATAGGGTTTCGTGTTTTCTTTTTCGAACCACGAACTCTATAAATATAAATAAACAATTAATGCAACACATATTCTAGAACTTTTCAATTTTTCAATTTTTTTTGATTTTATTAAACTTTATTATTTTATTAAATTTTATTATTGTGCTAAAAAATTTACAAATGATGACACAATGTTGTCGATAGGGAAATAAAAAGCTGTGAAATAGTTTATATTTCTTTTAAATTCTAACGTATTGCTGTTCGACGTTTGTTTTGGCAAACAAATAACAAAAGTTAATTCACGTTCACCAATTATTTTTGGACGATTATATTGTTACGAGTGCAGAAAAATCTAGACGATTACAGAAAGATCTAAACGATTACGGTCACTTCCAGGAAAATAAAATCAACAAACAAGTTAATGAAATGAATATTGTTGTTGTTGTCTTTTCTTAGAAATAGGGTCAACATAAACGATTTTATGAATCAAATCAACATAACGTAAAATAATCGAGTATTCTAATGTTTTCTCAAGGTTTCTGGAAAGTGATGTCGAATTATCTAGAAGTATTGCAGAAGGTATATAAGAAAAATACCTTTTGTAGTTTTTAATTAGTGCTATTTTAGACCTGCGACAGTAAAGTGAAATTAAATGTAGAATTAGTGTTGCGATAGTGAAGTTAAAATTATAAAAGTGATCTTTAAATTAGTTTTGTGTAAAGTTATAAGTGTAATAAAGTTATAAGTTTTATTGAGAAGAAATATTTTGTGTATTATTTTGAACGTTGTGAATTGGAAATTTCCACAATAAACCGTTGGAGTTTCGAAGCTGTTGGAAGAATATTCTAGTTAGGAATATTGTTTGCTGTATTGTTTTCCTGTTGTTGTGACACAATTAAGCTGTTGAATATTTAATAAAACCTGGTGTGTTTGCTAACTAATCAGTGATCGAACTCGGAAGAGATTGGGAATTGCGTTTATCGAATTGTGAGTAAGGCCAATTAGAAGGAGGTTAAGAAACACGTAACAATATGACAGAATTTACTTGTAATTAACTTCCCGATATGGGAAGTTATTGTTTTTGGGTCGATTTTCGAAATCGGAATTTTTATGATAGCTTTACGTTTCATGACCTCCTAAAGCTCTTAAGACTATTTTTAGCTGGCAGTCTGTATGTGTGTGTGTGTGTGTATGTGTGTGTGTATCGCTGTGTGGAGAATTTTTGCCTAACGCTTTCTCAACAACGGATGATCGATTTTAACGAAAGGGTCGCAATCGATGTATCTTGTCGTAACTTAGAGCCCAGTCCTTTTGTAGCGAAATTAAATCATTTGTTTTTTAGTGGTTTCCAAAAAACTAAAAATCATCTCTTGCAAATATCATGAGATTAAATAATGCTTTCAAGGCCATGAAGCTTCCATATTGTTTGTTATCATGTCAGACATTTATAATGAGATTTGTATAAACAATTGCTATCTTATTTTTTGAGATTTTTAACAAAATGTGAAAAAACTACGCGTTATTTTCTTTATGCAAACGCATAATATCTGGATGAAACTTTGGTATGTAAAGGAGCTGCAAACGCATGCGGGTTTACTTGAATATAAAAAACCTGAGTTTTTTTCTAAATTTGACAAAAAGGGCAGAGGTCCGAGAGTAGATTGCTTGGTCAACTGTTTTTAGCTTCCCGATATAAGAAATTATTGTTAATTGTGAATTGTCACTTCACTTATAATATCTTTACGTTTCAAGACCTCCTGAAGCTGTTTAGGCTATTTTTAGCTGCCAGTATGTATGTGTATGTGGGTATGTTCATGTGTATCGTCGTATGTGGACAAAAATTTGTCCAACACTTTCTCAACAACGGATGATCCGATTTCAACTTTAATGGTCACAATCGATATATCCTGGCGTAACTTACAGCCCAGTCCCTTTCTAATGAAATCAGTTCATTTACTTTTTAGTGGTTTCCAAAAAACAGAAAATCATCTCTTGCAAATATTACGAGAATAAATAATGCTATCAAGATCATTTACCTCCCATTTTGTTTGTCATCATGTCAGACATTTATAATGACATTTGTATAAACAATTGCTATCTTACTTTTTGAGTTTTTTAAGAAAATTTGAAAAATAGGTGTTATTTTCATTACGCAAATGCATGAGAACTTGATGAAACTTTTGAATTAAAATGAGCTACAAACGAATCCGGGTTTATTTTGATATGGAAAATATGCTATTTTGAATGAGCTATTTTCAAAATTTGACAAAGGAGTCGGGGAGGATGTCTGTGGTTCGTTGACCAACTGTTTTTTTAGACTTCAATAATCCTCAGTCCTGACGTTTAAAGAAGTCAGTCCTGACGAATTTTGTTGAAACTTAGAGCATAAGGTTTTTGTAATGTTTATAGTATAGTTTTGCAACTTGTCACTTTCGGTTAAAAACTTTTAACCGAAAGTGGCAACTTTTAAATATATCACAACAGTCACAGTTATTAAGTGTTTTTGTCGAATGTTTGGTAAAACTTTTTAGTTAACATGAGATAGAACAAATTTGCCGTTCATTAAACAAATGCTGACCTTTTATCTTACCATAAGGTTAGGTTGTTGTGTTGGAGATCATTTTTGATATTGATCATTTTAATGATATCTTCACCTTTCAATACCTTTTGAATCGGTCTAGACACGACATATTCACTTTTTGTTGACTTTTTTCAAATTTATTTTGTAATTTTTCGTTTTTTTTTTGTATTTATTGCAGTTAAATTATATTGTACAATTATTTTTATGTTTGGGACTTTAGTATACCTTATCCAGTAACTGGCTAGTTTTTAATCTTACGGGAAGTTCTTGGCGTGGCCCCTATGGTCACACCTCCATCCCACTAGTTTATATTGTAATAATTTCCATTCAAATTTACAGTTCCAAAAAATCTATATAAATAGTTAGCCATCATTTGAAGTGTTTAACGGATATAACTCATTACATTTCTGTTAAACTATTTTTCCAGAATCGGTGCTGAAATCGCAAATATTTTGAATATGTGGAGCAGTATGACCGATTGTCCAACCTCGTTTACAATTTGTTCAACTAACTTAAAGATATTTCAATACTATTGACTATTTGTTTGTCACCTTTCATTTTTGTACTGCGAACAGAAATGGTAAAAGATAAGCTTTTTAGGCTTAACTAAGCTTGGCTTGCGAACAGAAATGGTAAAAGATAAGCTTTTTAAGCTTAACTAGTGCCTGGCTACTACGTTTTATTTTAGTAAATATCAACTCTAAGCGATTGTCACAGTAAAACCCAGTTATGCCATGGACTTAATAGCGATAGTGTAATATATAATATCAATTTTTTCAGCTACACAGTTTTATATCTCAAATCAAGCCAATTCAAAACAAATTTGATTTGCGTTTTTTGAAATCAAAAATTAAATTTATAGAATAACAATGTATCGTTAAATATTCCTGCATGAAATGAAAACCAAAGCTAAAAAATTTAAATCTATATATTCACATTAATCGACAAAACCACTGCGGTTTTGCTGTTAATGCTAGAGAGTTGTTGTTACTGTTTGTTGCAAGAGGTAATTACAAAACAAACAAAAATTGTATGTTTATAAATATTAAAATAATTGCATTTGTAATGGCAACACAAAAGTATATTACATACCGAGGTGGAAAGTGTTTTATTTTTTTAACTCCGAAAATTTTTGATTGTTTGATTGCAATTTTTGAAAATCGAAATTCTATGTCTAAAACTAATAATTTTTAAAGCCGCCTAAAATAAATTTTAATACAAATCACACTGAAAATATAACCACTACATCACTACCCTTGGTTGGAAAGGATCTGAGAAAGAGTAATAACTCATTTCCCAATTTTTAAAAAGTCAGAAATAGCCGTATTGCATATAAGGTTGTGAATAAAATATTGATTTTATGTTTAAAAACTATTTCAACTTTGTTCAGGTTCTTTGTGTACTCAAGGAAAAATACTTAATAGGAACAACGATATTTTATGTAAATTTATAGTGGAGGACATTTTTTTTTGTATCAATTGATTTGATAAGTTAAAAGTTTCTTTTGAAATAAATAAATTAAACAATAAAAATTTAGATGGTTGTATAAAGTTATAATATGTGGAAAACATGAAAAACCTCAAAATGTCAATAACCATTCAATGTTTTTTTATCGTTATGTGTATTTGTTACTTTCCATCTTTGATCGTTATTTTATTATATTGGTTTTTATATTACAGTAGAAATTTAACGGTGACAATATCGTAATTTTCGTATTTTAATGTAAAAAGCTAATGGAAATTATACCTTGGGGAGCTCCGAAAATGAAAAAAAAAAATAACATTTTTAAGATACATGTAACTACATACGTAGATATATTGTTAACAAGAAATAAAATAAAATATTAATCTGGATTGATTTGAGATCTTGGAGAAATGAATAATTGAAATGGTTTTTAATTGGTTTATCTGTGATATTGGTTGGAGAACCTAAAACCCGAAACCATGACGGACAATGTATACGGTAGCTCGATAAATTTTTTTTATAGCAGCTAGTAGAAACAATCAAATACTATGAAAAGGCCGGTCGACACTAATCTCCCCACTAAAATATTTTTATATTATATGTACCTCATTTTAATAAACGTTTATATCACTCAAATTTTTAGTATAATAGAAACAAACATCAGCTTATTCAGACACGAAATCACATTTAAATCGTTTATATCACAATATTTAGCTACCAGCAGTTCTATTTTTATTTTAGTTGTAATTCTATAAAACATAATAAACTACAAAACTAACGTAGATATGATGACAATAAAATGATGTCATCATAATTAATAATACAAGGATAAAACCTCTTTCCGTTTGTTTATGTTTTATTGAAAAAGTTACGACAGTTAAATTACATAAAAGTATTAAAATAATTATTATTTCACCCTTTTTTATGTAAAACTTACTACAATTTTGTTATTATAAATAAGAGTAAAGTTAGTAAATCATTTCCATAAACAGTTTACAACTCCTATCCAGTTCGGTTCGTCAAAAAAAAAATGTATGGGTACGATAAATTATTATCATATAGATTCGTCTCACACCTTGCAAAAATGTTGCCACCAATAAGAACATTTAGTTCAACTAACCTAACAAGAACAAATCACAATAATTTTTATAGTCCAAAAATCACAAGCAAAGGTATCATTTTCAAATGATAGTATGCCTATCCACTCACGCGAAACGGCAGAGCTTAGAACCATGACCGACGCCGCAGCGACAATGGGCTACTAGTTTTGTACCAATAATTTTGGCATATGATAGCTTTTAAAATGTATTAAAAATGTATTAAAAACGAGCGCATACAACAGTTCTATTAGATAGCAAATAAGTAACATTACACAATTAAAAAAACAGTTTTTGTTTAAAACATTTATTTTTAATAAAAACAATTTATTTTAAACAAGGTTTGAAACAGTGTTTACAACACAATTGTTTAAAACAAAACAATTCTGGTAGTAGGAAATACAATATTGAGCACTGTGCATTTCTGATCGTGGAATTACTATCAAGTATCAGGAACATTAGAGGTATTGCGTGCCTTGAGATTTTAAATTTCCTAGCGCAGTCTGTAATTCGATTATGCCTTTCCTCAGGCCACTCTAAATGCTGAATATAGCACGCAAAAGTTTCTCAAGAATATAAACCTCAAATGAGCAAAGAACAGGGACCATGACGACCCCAAAAGTCAGAAGAACTAAGCCCAGCATACACCACATCATTTATAATTATTATACATTTAAAAAAAAAACTAAAATGTTTCGCTCACCCTATTATTTGTACTTCAACCAACTCTGCATGCTTCTTCCATACTATCCAAACATAGTGAATAACATTTAAACTAATTAACAACATAATAAAACAACAAATCATTGCGCCAATGGTACAGGCGATTGTTAAACACCATCAATATCAATATAATAAAAATCTTTGCGCTAATGATTCCGGCGAATGTTGAATTTGAATAGCAAATCAATTAAAAAAAATCATTGCGTCTAAATCACCGGCGAATGTTGGATTTGAATAGTAAATTAATATAATAAAAATCGTTGCGCCAATTGTACCGGCGAATGTTGACTATATAAATAGTAAATCAATATAATAAAAATTGTTGCGCCAATAACACCGGTGATTGTTGGACAATATCAATAATATCATATAATAAATTAAATTATTAAAGCTGTGAAATATAATATTTAATTTATTGGAGATTTTTGAGAACAATTAAACTCAAGTAAGTAAGGAAGTAATTGGAATTTTCAATTCAAATGTATTATAACAATTTATTTTATGTTTTACAGGCAAAATTCCTTTGTTGATTTAACAATTTAAAAAACAACGCTGTTTTATATATTCAAAATAACTTTTAAAATTTATTAAACAATTGTTTTTTCTTATTAATTTTCTCTTACATGTTTCGATTATACATCATCCTCAGAGAGATATTTTGCAAATGTTGCAAAATATCTCTCTGAGGATGATATATAATCGAAACATGTAAGAGAAAATTAATAAGAAAAAACAATTGTTTAATAAATTTTAATAGTACATTATGATGCTAGGACGTAAAGCTAAACATTTTGGACGTATGTGGAGTTTGCAAATCGAGGCGCTAGCAGAGATTTGCACCCACATTAAGTCCAAAATAGCTTACGTCCGTGCATCATATACTATTTTTTATTCGCCGCATGCAAAATATTTAAAAATAAATGTTTATTCTAAATTAAAATTATAAATTTGCAAAAATTTTGAAATAAAAATATGTGGAACAAGTTGTGGCGAATATTTAAATTAAAAATCGTAAATTTTAGATATAGCAGGCGATTTTTGAACGTTAAAAATCAAGAAAAACAAAATAGTTGTTCAGTCTTGGTTTTGTTCATTATTGTGAAAAGATTAATTTTATTTTCATGTATTAGAAATTCCTTTATTTAATTCAGGCTGACTGAATTGATTTTTCTTGTTTAATAAAAGTAATTCATGTAAAATAAATTAAACAAAAACAATATCTATTTTGCTCACTTAAAGTTTTTATCATATGTAATGTAATATAAAATAGAACATTTATAATAAAGTGATATTTCAATTGGATGAAACAGCTGGCGATTGTAATTCTTCATCTGCTGATAATAACAGTTTAAGTTGCCATCAATTAAGTTCTTTTGGTACAACTTTATTTTGGTTTTTTTGAAAGAATTTTATTCCTTATAAATATCAAAAATATTTAAAGAAGAATCTCTTATTATTGGATCTCTCAACTTATAGATCAAATGTTTAATTAAGATTTGCTGCAGAAACTTTCATTTCCAATATCATTAAAGGCAATTTATGTGAAGGTTAATTTAAACTATTTATTGATATAGCGTGAATCATTACAAGCTATATTTGGTGACCCCGACGTGATGCACAGCGTTATAACACAATCTTTGAATTCGGAGTTCAAGTATTTCTTTTTATTAATACAATTTTATAAATTATTTATATATCTAACTTCATTCTTTTAAATTATTGTTTTTGTTTGTTTGTTCAATGTTAAATGTTTTTATGAATTTAATGTACAAATTAAGGGAAATTCTAATTTGTTTGGGGCTGATGTTGGTCGCAGCATTCGGTTTAGTTATCGCAACACATCACGCCACATTTATTTAAAAACGCGAAACTAATATTTTTATTTTTAAATGAATATATTTTATATGACTTAACTCAAAACTCACCTACTTCGAGTACTGATCTCAGTCGCGGACGCAGACGAAACTTCGTATTCTACAGATAAAGTCCATTCTACTCTTCCGGACACATCCTCGTCTTTCCCTTCTACCTCTGAAGATGCGAGGAAACGCGACGCTAAAGCGAATGTTTCAACTAAGAAGGTCAGATTTAATCTTATCCCTCAAACACAACTATTCCACCCTGCATCCATAATTACGCTCGTTTCCTTCGTGCTGTAGCACAATGACGTCTATATCGTCCCATCTTCGATGGAACAAGGGGGGGAGTGTTGTGGCAATAACTTCCAAAGATTATTTCAAAAGTTTAACTCCTGCTTTTTTACGAAGTAAAAGAAAAGTTGCCTGGAAAAACATGATTGTAAAAAACCTTTTAAAAAATATTTTATGTCATTCGATTATTTTCATTATTATTAATTGTTTTTGTTTTTCCTTAATACCTCCATTATTATTAATTATTGTTACTTTTACGTACTCCAAGTTATATGTTTAATAAATAATTCATTCATTTTGTGGATATCAAAACCACGCGATTATTGTTGTAGTTGTGTAAAAAAATATAATATAAATCTCTAAATGGTTGAATAAATAAAATTCAATCAAACTGTGATCTACTGAAACTAATATTTCATTTTTCGAAATTAAAATTAATAAAATAACGCCTAGTTTTCCTATATGGAAACTATATATGAGCAACTATAACTACATATGAAGAACTGTACTATAAAACTATATATGAACAACTATATATAAACAAAACAAAAGTGTTCAAAAGTCGACGTTCATTGGAAGGAAGAACTTCGAAGCTTAGTCAGAATATCAAATGACTTAATTAGAAAAAAACACAACCTCAATAAATTCACAACTGTTGAAACAAATAATTCAACATCAACTTGTTTGGACAATTCTCATCTCCATCATTACCATCTGTTCGAGTATTGCCTGGACCACTTTCCTCAACTACAAATACTGCCTCCAGTAAATTCACATTAATCAACTTCACCATTCCGTCATCACTCTACTCAACTCTACTATCAACATACATCTCAAGTTCATCTTCATCAACTGGAATTCTTCTTCAAAACTTCATCTCCACTCAATTCTAGCTACCAAAAAGTTACCTTTGACAAAATATTTGTTATCTTTTCCAAATTATTGTATAACTATGGCAACAAATGATAACAACTATTTTAATTGGATAATGAAATTTTGAAATTAAGGGTTTGTTTTGATAAAAATTTCTATTTTTTATAGAATTTAAACAAATACAAATGATTTTTACTTTTTTGGACGTAGCTATGACATCAAAATAAATGGTTAAAAAGTGACACTTTAAGGCCGCAAATCAAAGTAATAAAGAAACACTTTAATACATAGGCAAATAAAATAGTACATTATGATGCTAGGACGTAAAGCTAAAGATTTTGGACGGATGTGGAGTTTGCAAATCGAGGCGCATTTGTGTACAAGCTATGATAAATAGAAATGTTTAGTGTATTAAATTTAATTCAGATTATTTAAAAAAAAATATTTTGTGCAAGATAATGACTTTAAAACTGATTATTGAATAAACATCCTTATTATTATTATTATTATTATTATACCACTGAATTGAATTTTTCCACTGCCATAATATTTAAGGCATTTATTTTGACAAATTTGAAAACATTGATTATTTATTGATCGATTTTTATGCTAAGAAAAAGAATCGATTATTTAATAATCGATTTTTTATGTAGGATGTCACATCCCTACACTGAACTTGGATATAACGAACGATAAGAATTATATCGACTGCCTAAGATCTGGAAAGGACCAATTCACCACAGAATGCAAGAAATCACTTAAGAGACAACAGCTTTGTAACAATATATGTCACAAAAACACATAAAACGCATGTTGCGTTCTAGAGCGTTGATAGACGCAAATTATTTATAAAAAATGGATGGATATGGAAATCCTGTCACCAATATTTCAAGTTAGGATGTAAGAAATAAAATAAATAATTCTGTGGTCATGTAGTCACCGTTCACCGTTCACTCCGTTTAGTTCAAGCGCTAGCCTTACTACTCAAGGGTGCCGGGTTCGATTCCTGACGGAGACCACTATTCCTATTGTTCATTATTGTTTAGAATGTGTGTTTTTAGAGCTGATCGTTAATTAATCATCCTAAATGTAAAATAAAAGAAAATGGTCCACATGGTATCTGAGGATATTAAAAGCTATTCACTCAAGTTGTCAAGTTGTGTTTTTATTCAATGCTATACATATTGATTCGATTAATAAACAAAAAATTTGACGTACTGTCTCCCTCAAGGATTATAGCCCCAAATGTAGTTATGTGGAAGTTCATTTGCTCAAGCAAGTAATTAGGTGCTAACGAGATTGAGAGTGCTAACGTAAGAGTTCATTTGCTCAAAAAAATCAAAATAATTCAAACGTTTGCCGAAAAAATAGTGTATTTAATTCGTAGCTAAAGTGACTTTTTGTGTTTTGTCTATAATTGTCATTGCCAAACTATAGACTCAACACAAAAAGGAGCACTTTATAGCTCCTAATTAAATAATACACTATTCCTTCCATGCATCAGAACGAAATATAATTGAAACAAGAAAAAACGCTACCATAATGACAAAGATAGACTCGTCATAACTTTTAAAGTTTTACTAAAACAACCGCAAAATAGTCGCTATGGTAGACAGAAAAACCGAGACAACCTATGTGAATTTAAAGTAAATTTAAAATTAATAGTTCATAGCTCTGCTGCAAATAATGTGATAATTACCAATCAGCCTATGAGCTCGAGAGCTAGAACAGAGGCGTAGCTAGGGGGGGGCGGGGGGGCGGTCCGCCCCGGGTGTCACCCGTTTTGGGGTGACACCCGAACGTAAAAAACTTAAACAAACCATCACAATGTTTTCAACGATAAATCACTTCGAAACCGTTTTGGGGTGACACCCGAACGTAAACAACTTAAACAAACCATCACAATGTTTTCAATGATAAATCACTTCGAAACCGTTTTGGGGTGACACCCGAACGTAAAAAACTTAAACAAACCATCACAATGTTTTCAATGATAAATCACTTCGAAACCGTTTTGGGGTGACACCCGAACGTAAAAAACTTAAACAAACCATCACAATGTTTTCAATGATAAATCACTTCGAAACCGTTTTGGGGTGACACCCGAACGTAAAAAACTTAAACAAACCATCACAATGTTTTCAATGATAAATCACTTCAAAACCGTTTTGGGGTGACACCCGAACGTAAAAAACTTAAACAAACCATCACAATGTTTTCAACGATAAATCACTTCGAAACCGTTTTGGGGTGACACCCGAACGTAAACAACTTAAACAAACCATCACAATGTTTTCAACGATAAATCACTTCGAAACCGTTTTGGGGTGACACCCGAACGTAAAAAACTTAAACAAACCATCACAATGTTTTCAATGATAAATCACTTCGAAACCGTTTTGGAGTGACACCCGAACGTAAAAAACTTAAACAAACCATCACAATGTTTTCAACGATAAATCACTTCGAAACCGTTTTGGGGTGACACCCGAACGTAAAAAACTTAAACAAACCATCACATGTTTTCAACGATAAATTACTTAGAAACCATTTTAACCAGGTTATCCATATAATTTTAATTTATAAATTGTGATAACTTATAAATGTGTCCTATAAATGTGTTATTGGTTCAAAAAGAATCTATTCTACTTTTTAAAATTTTTGAGTTATTACGTGAAATAAAATTTTAACAATATTAATCGAATCAACATGTTGAGCATTGAATCCCATCACCACAATTACTCAATAGCTTTGAATATTCCTATAGATGCCATATTGACCGTTTTTTACGATATATTATTTAGTATGCAAGCATGATTATTTAATGACTAGGTCTGAAAACACATATGCTGAATAATGTATAAGAAAAGTGGTTTACGTCGCTAATGTGGCACCCTATGCAATTACTGCAGTTTTGCAAATTTTTGTAGGTTGATACATACTCATACTGTTTGTTTTCAGTTTTATATATTTATATATTTGAAATAAATGAAAGTTTATCATTTAAAATTACATTTTGTTGGGTTTTAAATCCCTTGGAAATTTCAAACTCATCAAGTGATTCTTTTAAAGATCCTTGGCTACATAAATGTAAAGCCTTCAATTTTTTTTTAAAAGTGGTGTAGCTATTGTTATTAACTATGTAAATGGTTTGCAAAAATAAACTTTAAATTTTGTTTATTTTTCTTCTTAGGAAGGTATTCCTTAAATCAGTCTTTAAAACATTTTCCGGTTTTCCCGAAGTAAAATTTTTCACAAAAATCACATTTGATTTTGTAAATTATTGAGCATGATTCTAATTGGATATTTAATTTTGGTTTCAATTCTTTATGTAAAATATCTTTTAGGATTTCATACTTATATTTTTTTAAATAGTTCCTTATAATATTAGGCTATGATTTGTATATTCCATTTTATCAAATATTATTTAATATAAGTTGTTACAAGGAAATTTAAATAAAATAATTTTCTTGGCGGTGTATTTAGTCGTTAACACAGTGTACTTATTATGAACTATGTACCTATTATGTATCCTACAAATATATTTAGAATTAATGCTTTGCTGATACCTATACTATAATTAAAAATATTTTTTTAGATTTCGTTTAGCAAATATCCCTAAAAATAAATTAGAAAGGAAGAAGGAGAAAGGAAGAATTTAAAAGAAAAGGTTGGTTCCAGCAGAGAAAGACCAAATCTATAAATATGTTACAAAACCCGATGATATCCAAGGTTCATCAAAAGAAACTGATTATCACGTTGATGCAACGAATGTTTCAGAGAATATTGGCTCATCTTCCGAAAGTAACAGCAACAATACAGAATTAATAATGATAACCTATGATGACGAATTAGAAAGGAATAATGAAAATGACAGTGATAATGCCGCTAATGCTTCTACTATCGAAGACAGTATTTGCATGGGTGAATCACTTCAGGACTTAAGAGATGTATCACATTGGAATATACTCGTCTCTGGTAATGTTCGCATTGAAATCATAAAAAAAGAAAGTGAACATTTTCAAAATAGAGAAGGGTCGTTTGTTACTGTATCTAGACACGGGTTAGACATAAAAGGTGATGTTCGCCATCTTTCTAAAGAATGGTTTTATAAAATGATGAATAATGGTGAAAAAATTCTACGGCCATGGATTGTTTATTCTCCTGTAAATAATAACTTGCGTCCTATATTGCTTCTGTTGTCGTGTATTTGCTGTCACCAATAATAATAATACAAAATCAACATTTACTACTGGATATCAGAAGCGGTGGAACCTAAATCCCAAAGTGGCCGACCATGAAACTTCAAATGAACATCTGGAGAATTTTGAAAAGTGGAAAACTTTGGAAATAAGGTTAAAAATTCATAAAACGATACGAGACGCAACCTTGCAATTAATATATAATAAAAAACAGAAGTGGAAACATCTTTTATCAAGATTATTGGATATAACTTTGTTTTTATCTAAACAAAACCCAGCATTTCATGGACATGATGAAGGACAAAGTTCTTCAAATAAAGGCAATTTCTTAGAACTAACCAAACTATTGTCAAAGTATGATGTAGTGTTAAAAGAACACATTTTGAATTTGGAGCATGGTAAATCACCAAAAGTATCATATTTGTCACCAGATATATAAAATGAGTTCATAAATGTTTTAGCGATCCACGTAAAGTTTAAGCTTGTCAACGAAATTAAATCGGTTAAATATTTTGGAATTATGTTTGATAGCACACCTGACATTTCACATATTGATCAAATGTTAGATGTGATTCGTTATGTGAAAATTGATGGTAGTAAAGTGGAAATCAAGGAAGTATTCCTTGGATTTTTTCTTTTACATGGAAAAAAGCCGCTGATTTAAGCGATGAAATTCTTACACTGAAAAAAAAATTGAAGTAATGATAACCTCATCTCGAAGATGGCAGTTTATTATTCATGCAAAGAAAAGATATTTACAAACAATTTCACCGTGATTGGGACAACTACTCAGTACTCAGTAACATTTTCCTGATAACAGAATGAGGTGTAATTAAAATATAAAGGGCTATCCAATATAAAAGTAGTTGAATAAAGTTAATAACTATTTCCATGAAAACATATTTCTTTGGCCTTATATCATGAATTTTTCATTTTAAAATTTAAGTATTTGAGATTAATTGAACTATATTTTATTTTCATATAAATATTTCATGTGATTGTCTCAACTGCATCGGCTTATCATTGTACGGTTGTTGAATCAATCTCGTATTTCGATTCGCCATATCTGCCCGCACGGTGAGGTTGAGACAACTGCATTTCGATTGGAAATAGGACATGTTTTTTTCAGTGTAAAAATCTTGAAAATGATGGCATAGATGTTATGAATTGTCACTCCCAAAGGTTATGATAATGCAGCTGTTATGAGTAGTATACATGGAGAAGTGCAAGCTATTATTAAAGCAAAAAATAACAAAGCAATTTTTGTGGGCTGCAAAGATCATTCAATTAATTTATACGGCCTACACTCGTCAGTGGAAGCCATTTTTACATGTTTTTCTGCTTCGACTAGCCGCTGGGAAGTACTTGCTAAACACAACAAAGCAACTGTTAAAATACTCTTAACAGCGCATTGGAGTGCTCATTATGCTGCAGTAAAAGTATTGGCCGAAAATTTTGATGGGATTGTGGCTGAAATTGAGAAGTTAAGTGTACAACAAGAAAATGTAGACACTAGAGGCGTTGCACAGAACCTTATCAATGCAGCATGTGATTTTTCGTTTCTTTGCTATCTTTTGTTTTGGAATGATATTCTAAGAGAAATAACATCTGTGCTCAGATTGGATTGCAAAGCACGGGCTTGAATATTGATCAATTAGCTACAAAAATAGAGTCAATTCATAACGAAGTCTCATTGTAGAAGAGGCAATAGATCTTGCTGCGAAAAAATCGGAGGACTATGACATTCCAATGGAAAGCCGAATTCGTCATAAAAATGCAAAAAACGAACGGGTGGTGAGTTTGCACCTGATGTTGGACTGACACTGAGAGCTCAACTTAAAAAGGACATGTTGGAATGTCTTGACAGATTCAGTGTTGAACTCCGAACTAGACTGAAGTCAGTTCAAGATTTAGCTTCATTGTTCGAGGTTGTGCAGACAAACACTTAGCTTTTGGCGAACAGTGAAGAGTTAAAATTATCGGTATCAAAATTTACTGGTTGTTATGATGCGGTATTGGCAACAGAACTCCTCATAGAGATACAAAGGGTGAGGAGGCATTTAAAAGCGGCCAATGTTACAGTTTCTAACTGGGTGTACCTAGACTTTTTGAAATTCATCGTAGAATGGGATTTTTTAGAATTTCTTCCGAATCTTAGGCGGGCTATACACATGAGCTAAACTATGTGAAATATGCGAACTATGTTTTTAAAAAAGTAATGTTTTAATGCGAATAAAGCTTTTTAAAAAAAATGTATTGTTTCCGTTTTTCTTTTCTTTTTTAAATGTTTTGTTTCCGTAATGTTTTTTTCTATAATTACGTTATATACATTATTTTTTAAAAACATAGTTCGCATATTTCGCATAGTTTAGCTCAGGTGTATAGCGGGCCTTACGGTCGCACTAAAGTTATTTATGACTATTTGCGTATTAGTGGCTTCGTGTGAGAGGAGTTTCAGCAAATAAAAATTAGTTAAAAATTACTTGCGGGCTTATAATAATAATGCTCATTTGTATTAATTAAAAAAAATTATAAATTACGTTTATCGGCTTCTTATTATTATTGACAAATTTTAATTTTGGGGTGACACCACAATATCCGCCCCGGGTGCCACCCATGCTAGCTACGCCACTGAGCTAGAACAATTTCTGTATTTAATTACAGAATGAACAAAACTTAATTAAAAATAAATTTCAACCATTCCAATACTTATAAATGCAATTACACATTAGTATAATCCAACCTTCAATATTTATTACCAGATAATCATCACTCCAGCTAACAATGCTTTGTAAACTAAGTATATAAAAAAGATTGACACATATTAAGCAAACTGTTTGAGAGAGCTTTTTCAACCCCATGAAATTGCTTTTACCACTCCTACCAACATTATCTTAACAAAAATATCAAGTTGAAAAAAATCTCTGATAGACAAAAAATAAAATAAAATTCATATGTAGATTAAACAAATAAAATTTCAACGATGACAAAACAAGAGAACCCAATTCCATTTTCTAAATGTATATAAATATAAAACCAAATAAAACCATATAAACCAAAAATAACAAAAAAATATTTTGCATTCAATTTTCATTTAAAAAAACTTTTAAATCTCCTTTTCAAAGCGTTTTCCTTATTTATATTTCCACTAAATTTAAATCTCATTAACATTTTCGCTATTATTATATTTAAATAAGAGATTTTCGGTTATATTTTTATTATTTACAAGAGGGTTCTGGTATGTTGCAAACTTCTTTAATCTAAAGTTCAAAAATTATTTTTCAACCAGCAAAACGCTTTCAAATCCGGCACGTAAGCGTTATTTAGCCTTAGCTTAGTACATAAAATAAATGAATTTAAAGATTAACAACTTGCATATACAAATCAGCACGCTAGCTACTTTTCAACAATTTCTTGTTAATTGTAGCTTCATCGTTGGATAAACCTCAAAATTAAAACAACAAAAAAATTTGAAATTAAATTTTTGGCAAGAGACAATTCGCTCTAAATTTTATGCAGAGGTTAGCTTTCTTTAAGTATTGTATCGCAACAGCCCACAACTGTTGTTGTTATCAACAAAAATAGATCTTAACACTACTACTAGTGTATTCAAAAAACAGTTATCAATTTTCACAGTGATTCATCCCAATAAAACTTTGAAAATAGGTTAATTGGTTGTAATCTATTACAAATTTATATTACATCCATTTATTGTTGTCATAACAATTCTTATGTGTCGGTTAAGTTTAAAATAAAAAAAAAATCAGTAAATTATAATTTAAATCATAAATGTAAAATTGTAAATAAATTAGAATAATTTGGTAGGCGCCAAGATAATAAAATTCGACTCCTACTCATCACTTATGTTTGTTTAAATAATTTATGTATTTTACTTGCGGAACTTATTAATGTGAGATGATTATTGTTTTCCGTATCAATAGGTTAAGTGTCTGTTTTCTTTAAAACTCAGTTGATAAAGAAATACAATTATTTTTCAATTAATTATAAGGTTTGGAATATGGAAGATAAGACGATAAAATCATATAATTGAGCAATTTTACGCAAGCTCAGCAAATTTTTGGGAAATTTTGACTTGACCCCTTTAAATTTTGATTATTTTTTGTTTATAGATAGTCTTTCATAAATAAAAAATACAAGTTCTCTTAGAATTTTTTTTTTCGACCATTTCGACCAGGAGTCTTCACAGGGTGCCCCTCAATTTGTTGTTATTTTGTGATGTGAGTGCATTTTGACGAGCGATTGTAGAAAAACTACTCAATCGATTTTCATAAATGATATGTCGTTGAATAGGTATTAAAACAAAGTTTTTAAAAATGTACACTGTTAATTTTTTGAGATAATTTTTAATGGTGTAACATAAGCAAAAAATGGTGTAAATGAAGAAAAGATGGCGCTACACATTTTTTTTTTTAAACTTAATTGAAGCTTAGTTTATATCCAACAACTTGTGAAAGCTTAGAACTAGCGATATTTTTTTTTTTTAAGATAAAATTCGTTGTGCATATGACTGTCGGGAATCAGTTTTTTTGTTCTGAAGGAAAATTATAAAAATGGCGTTATAAACTAAGAGATTTCTTTTTATGTTAAATATCAAATATTTTATTATTAAATGAACTTTTTAAAATATTATAAAAATTACATATGTACAATAAAGAAAATATGAGCAATTTCAGCATAAATCCACAAAAGCGCTTATTGCTATGTACATTAAATGATGCTTAGGTGGAGTTTAAAAATAAGTTTCCTGATTTGAAAATAGGATTTACTAAATTCACGTCCCTTCGACCACAAGAATGTATAAAATTATCCCAAGAAGTTCATAATGTGTGCGTGTGTACCATACATCAACATATAAAACTAATGATTCAACACTCTAAAATGTCTTGGATTACTGATGCTGCTTTCCAGAATTATAAAACATTAATTGACTTTGTTTCATGTGGTAAATTAACAGAAGATTGTCATACTTTGAAATGCAATGAATGTTCAAAAAAACTTCAACAACTGGAAGAAAGATCACTAAATGATTTTGACGTTAAAGGAATCCTTCAAATCAAATATCTGTAGGGACACCCTGTACCACCATGAGAATAAATCATTCCGTATATATCTGCAGTGCACTTTATTGTATGTATTGGTTGTTGAATTACAACCGGTTGCTTGCAGATACATATATAAGGAATGATTTAAAAGCAACATATAATTTTGTTAATAGTTAGTTGTTATTTGTTACTTAAGAAGACAACACTAAAATAGCTATATTGTTAAAACAAATATATTTCCTAAATTGTGCTTATATTGTTAAAACAAATAAATTGCGTATGACAAAATGGGGTTTATTTTGCTTTGTTGCTCAGAGTTTCCATGAGACCTGACATATATGCAGATGAAGAAAGACTTCTGCGAGATATTTTTCCGGTCTGATTGCCGTATGAGCTAAATGTTCAAGGTCACACCAAAGTTATTAATTTCATCGATTATTTGATTATATTCACTCTCTTATTTTTAAATAAAATGTGTTTTGTAATATAAATTACAATAGGTGTCACAACAACACATATAAACCTTTAAGTAGATAGTTCTCAATATGCATTCTGAGGGGTTCATGACTGCAAAGTTTTCTTAAAGAATGGATAACTTAACAATAAATCATAGCACATTATAAAAAGTCAGTCTGCGAATAAAATTCACTCGCTGAGGGTTCTGTGAAAGTAGAAGAACAAACTGACATGAATAATTTTAATAAAGTTGTGTTGTAAACTTTTTATATTGCTAGACCATAGGCACATAATAAAAGTGATTTTTTACTTATAAATTTCAATAGCCAAATCAATTGAAATTTGATCCAAAGGGGTAACTAAGGAGAGATTCAATTACACCAACTTGTAAATGGTTTAAATTGAAAAATATACATTATTAATTCAAATAACAATTCATTGAACATTGACAATAATTCAAAAACCGTGCACCGTAAAATTCTAAAGAAATTTACCAATGTTTCTTAAATTAAGTGCTCTTTCATATGACACCCGTTCGGATCAAAAATGATTTTTTTCACCCTTTCCCAATCTCCTCCCCTCAAAGTACAGAAAAATAATTATATTACACTTCTCTATAGTTTTCGTTCAGAGCTTATCAAATTTTCTATCTCCGTGTGTTTTTTCAAATTTTTCTGCCCATAAACGTCGAAACGCAAAGAGGGGACCAACTTTATGTTCCACTTTTTTTTGACAATAGTTCAAAAACCGTGCACGGAAAAATTTAAAAAAAAACAATGATTCTTAAATTAAGTGTTTGTAGTTTCATATGACACTTCACTTGTAAGGGTCAAACAAGATTTTTTCACCCTTCCCCAACTCATCCCCTCAAAATACAGAAAAACAATTATGTGACGCTTCGCTATAGTTTTCGCTCAGAGTTTATCAAACTTTCTTTCTCTGTGAATTTTTTCTAATTTTTCTGTCAATTAAGCTCGAAACCGCAGGGGGAGGGCAACTTTTTGTTGCACCTTTTTGACAATAATTCAAAAACTGTGCACCGCAAAGTTCTAAAAACAATTAAAACGTTTCTAAAATTATGTGTTTTTTCATTTGATATCTCACATGTCTGGGTTTTAAATGGTGTTTTTCTCCTTCCATTCCCACCCCTTTAATAAATACGATTATGAGTATTTTCCACTTCCTTATATTTTTCATTCAAAAGCTACCACTTTTTCTATATTTTCAAAAACTTTTGAGTTTTTTTATTAAATCTGGTCGGAACTAAAGCTGCAATTAGACTATTGCAGAACTCTGCAATATTTCTGCGATGGTAGTGTGTAAAATATTCATTGCAGAAAAGTTTGGCAATGAACTCATTGCAAAACATTGCAATGACTCATTGCAATGTTTTGCAATGAGTTCATTGGCAAACTTTTCTGCAATGGATATTTTACAAACTACCATTGCAGAAATATTGCATAGTTCTGCAATAGTCTAATTGCGGCTTAAGTAGAGAAAGAAAAGATGAAAAAGACTGTGTTGTGAAAATATGGAGGGGCTGAAATCTCACAGCTCTGAGATATTAAGACTTCGGTCTGGGTTAAGGATTTTGATACAGTTTTCGGCAAAACACTTTTATGGGGACATGGTTTTTAGTTTTGGGCAGCGATGTAAATCAACCATAACTCTTTGTTAAGTACAAGTATTTTTTATCTCTGTTTAGAAATTTATTACAAGACTAACACGAAACATCAATACGATGCCGGAAAATTATAACAGATCAAAAATTATAACAGATCAAAACAGATCAACAGATCTCAGCAAACTACTCAAAAACCTATTTCTTTCAAAATTCCAAAAATATTGTAAAAATTAAATAAAATCAAACAAAAATATTCCAAAAATTAGAATAAAATCAAATATTTAAACATTTTCTAAATTCCAATAATATTCCAAAATTTCTTAAAAATTCAAACTTTTCCAAAATTCTAAAAATATTGCAAAAGTCATTACAAATTCAAAAATTGAAACTTTTTTCAAAACTCTAAAAACTATAATAAAATCAAAAATTCAAATTTTTTCAAAATTCTAAAAATATTCTAAAAATTCTTACAAAATCAAATATTAAAACTTTTTCCAAAAATCTAAACATATTGCAAAAATTATTACAAAATCAAAAATAGAAACTTTTTCCAAAATTCCAAAACTATTTCAAAAACTATAACAAATTCAAAAATTTCCATGTCCAATTTCATTTTCAATTACATTTACGTCATAAAAACAGCTACATTTTTTTCCACAAAATTGGCTAAAAAAATAAATGAAATCATTTTTTGACACACTTGACATTATTTTTTTGACAAACTTATAATGCCATAATTCTCTATAATAATAATAAAATTTATGTCATACAAATTGTAAATTTTATTTTTTTTCCAAAAAATTGGGTAGAAAAGTAAATAAAAAATCTTTCTTTTGATACACTTGACAACATTTTTTTGACAAACTTATAATGCCATAATTCTCAATAATAATAATAAAATTTCATGTCATACATATAATTAATTTTATTTTTTCCAAAAAATTGGGTAAAAAACTAAATAAAAATCTATCTTTGGACACACTTGACAGCATTTTTTTGACAAACTGATAGTGCCATAATCCTCAATAATAGTTATAAAATTTCGTTTCAAACAAATAATTAATTTAAATTTTTTCCAAAAAATTGGGTAAAAAATAAATAAAAATCTTTCTTTTGACACACTTGACAACATTTTTGTGACAAACTTATAAAGCAATAATCTAGTTTTTGATCTCACATACCAATCTCTACCATCAAGATTTCTCCAAATTCAATGTTCCTACTCGTCATCACTTAAAATGAACGTTTTTTAAGCAAAAAATATGAAAATTTGCTGTTTTTGACACACTTAATGATTTTTTTGACACAATTCCGGTACAGTTATCGAACACAGCGTCCTTTCAGACCTGTCCCTTGAGTATACCTATTTTTAGAAATTTTTTTGGAATCCCTCCAGCGGTTTTCCCTGCAGCGTAGGTATTGACGGCCGGACGGACGGCCGGCCGGCAGACAGACATACATTTTTTTTTTGCTTTTTTAGAATCTGTAAATCATAAAACGTCGAGAAATGCCAAAAAAGTGGGGTAAGAATTTCACTTTCGGCTCATGAATGTAATACTTAGGTCTTTCAGACCGAAAAAAATGTTAAATTCGTTTTTTAAGCAAAACATAAGCATATTTCCTTGTTTTGACACACTTGAAAATTTTTTGACACACTTCCGGTACAGTTATCGAACACATCGTCCTTTCGGATTTCTTCCTATTGAGTAAACCTATTTTTAGAAAAAAAAATTTTGAAAGCCGTCCAGGGGTTTTCTAGATTTTGTAGGTTGTGACCGGCCGGCAGACAGACATACATTTCTTTTTTCTTGCTTTTTTAGAATCATTAGGTCCTAAAACGTCGAGAAATTCCAAAAACGTGTGGGAGTAAGAATTTCACTTTTAGCTCATGAATGTAATACTTAGGTCTTTCAGACCGAAGTAATATTCTAAAATACATTTTTAAAGGATATTGAATTCAAGCCCTTTCACTCGGTAAAAAAAAGTATTTTCTTAAAGGTCTTTTAAAACAAACGGCAACAACTTTTTTTTTATATTCGTCATCTTCAGGGCACAGGTTGGTTTTATACGAATATTAAATTTCAGGTCCATAGGATTTATATTTTCTAAGATAACCGATTTTAATACAAAACACGTCGTAGTCTCACAAATAGTGATCCGTATAAAAAACGAAACACCTTAAAAAATAAAATTCACTTACTTCGGTCTGAAAGACCTAAGTATTACATTCATGAGTCAAAATTGAAATTCTTACCCCCACTTTTGTTGGCATTTCTCGAAAAAAATTGTATATCTGTCTGCCGGCCGTCACAACCGACGTAATCCAGGAAGTCGCTGAAGAAATTTTAAAAATATTGGTTCCTAAAAATAGGTATACTCAATGGTAAGAGCCGAAAGGACGATGTGTTCGATAACTGTACCGGAAGTGTGTCAAAAAATCGTCAAGTGTGTCAAAACAAGGAAATATGCATATTTTTTGCTTAAAAAACGTTCATTTTAAGTGATGACGAGTAGGAACAAAGAATGTGGAGAAATCTTGATGATCAGGATTGGTATGTGAGATCAAAAACTAGGTTATTGCATTATAAGTTTGTCACAAAAAAGTTGTCAAGTGTGTCAAAAGAAAGATTTTTATTTATTTTTTTACCCAATTTTTTGAAAAAAATTAAATTAATTATTTGTATGACATGAAAGTTTATTATTATTTTAAAGAATTATGGCATTATAAGTTTGTCAAAAAACTAAGGTCAAGGGTGTCAAAAGAATGATTTGCATTTTTTTTTAGAAAAATATAAAATTAGCTATTTGTATGAAATGAAATGTTATTGAACATGAAATTATTATTATTGAGAATTTTATTGCATTGTAACAATAAGTTTGTCAAAAAAATATTGTCAAGAGTGTCAAAAAAAATGATTTCATTTATTTTTTAGCCAACTTTTTGGGTACAATAATTAGTTGTTTGTATGACGTAAAACATGAAATTGGGCATGGACATTTTTGAATTTGTTATAGTTTTTGAAATATTTTTGGAATTTTGAAAAAGTTTTTATTTTTGATTTTGTAATAATTTTTGCAATATTTTAAGAATTTGGGAAAAAAGTTTCAATTTTTGATTTTGTTATAATTTTTGCAATATTTTAAAAATTGTGAAAAAAATAGACTTTTGATTTAGTAAATTTTTTATAAATTTCCAGAATTTTGAAAAAAGTTTCATTCTTAATTTTGTAAGAATTTTTGGAATATTTTTAGAATTTCGAAAAATTTTGATTTTTTGATTTAATTATAATTTTTGGTATTACAAAAAAAGTTTGAATTTTTGATACTGTTATAATTTTTGCAATATTTTTAAGAATTTTGGAAAAAGTTTGAATTTTTGAATTTGCAAGAATTTTTGGAATATTAGAATGTAGAAAAGTTTAAATATTTGATTTTATTCTAATTTTTGGAATATTTTTGGAATTTTGAAAAAAGTTTCAAGTTTTGATTTTGTTATAATTTTTACAATATTTTTAGAATTTTTGAAAAAAGTTTTAATCTTTGATTTTGTAATAATTTTTGGAATATTTTTAGAATTTTGAAAAAAGTTTAAATTATTGATTTTATTTAATTTTTACAATATTTTTGGAATTTTGAAAGAAATGTGAATTTTTGATTTTGTAATGTTTTCTCGAAACGCCAAATGGAGAGGTTTTTGAGTAGTTTGCTGATTGTATCATCTTTTCACTAAATTATGTTAATTTATGATCTGCTATAATTTTCCGGCAACGTATTGATGTTTCGTATTAGCTTTGTAATAAATTTCTAAACCGAGTAAAAAATAAATGTACTTTAACAAAGAGTTTTATGTTTGATATACATCGCTGACCAAAACTAAAAACAATGTCCTCATAAAAGTTTTGCCGAACACTATATCAAAATCCTTCACCCAGACCGAAGTCTTGATATCTCAGAGCTGTAAGATTTCAGCCCATTCGTATTTTTGTGTTGATTTTGACAAACAACAGTAAAATTTAAGTGTGGTTTCATTTTAAAGTTCATCCCTGTCACCCATCAATAGAGATGAAAACATAAATAAAAGCATTTATCAAAAACAATATAACGTTAACTGTTACATGTTAATCTAACGTTAACGTTAACTGTTACTCACACAAAATTGGCAGTTAGTGAGCAATGCCATCAAAGGGTTTATATGCAGATAATTTAGCTACAAATACTACTATAAGCTTAATATTGATAATTCGAACACTCTCTCCTCTTGATAATTCTTATCAAAAAAACACCAAGATCTTATTAATCAACTCACCACCTCAGGTTTGGGTACATAGAATGTTCGTAGTGATCCATGATTCTTGAGTCACTGTTTATCAAAGTCACTGGTTACCAAAACATTTCAACAAAAGAATTTAAAATCTAAAATACGATTGCATATATTAATTGTTTAGCAACTCCAGGAAGCTTTGAAAAAAATACAAACTCTTTGACAATAAATTAAAAAAAAATTTAGTTAATTATTTTACAAAAATTATTTTGGAAGAAACAAACAATGTCCGAAAGAGGTGAAGACGTTATTGATGAAGGTGAAGAACGCTACCCATTTGGATTGTACGAAGGTGAAAGAAATGAAGCAGGAGAAAGACATGGATTTGGATGGGCTTTATTACCGAATGACGATCAATACGAAGGACTTTATAAATATGGTTTAAGATGTGGTCGGGGTTTGTATGTTTTTAGAAATGGAGCACGGTATTTAGGTGATTATGTAAAAGGGTTAAAAAGTGGTATGGGCACATTTTACTATCCCGATGGAAGCAAATATGAAGGAGAATGGAGACATGATTATAAACATGGTCACGGTATTTATACATACCAAAACGGTGATCAATACGAAGGCTCTTGGCATTACGGTAACCGTCATGGAGTTGGTTTATACACATTCAAAGAAGCAAATTGTAAATTTTATGGTACATGGAAAGATGGAGTTCGTAATGGTCCAGCAGAAATAATTCATGCAAACCATCGTTTTCATGGATTTTGGGACAGAAGTCATCCAAAAGGCCCCGGAGTGTACACATTTGATTGTAAATATATGGCGCATGGCTATTTTGATTTAATTCAGGACATAGATTATGAGAACAAACTGTTAGCTGAAGAAAACGTGGAAGAAGAAGGAGAGGCCAATGATCATGTAGATATGTATATTCCTGTTTGGATATCTCAGAGTATCTCTAACTATGATTATGCAAAATTGCCACAAGAACCATTACCTTTACCAAAAACTGACTCCGTTATATCTGTTTGTGATAAAACTCCACCTAGTACTGCGGCAGGATCAGTACAGATGAGACAAATTGGAGAAGAAGAAGAAGAAGGAGATTTCGAAGGGGAAGGTGGTGATTGGTGAAATAAATTATTTTTTTTTATTTATATTTATTTTGAATAAATACTTTGCACTATTTATATAAAACATATATGTTTCTGAAAATCATTTATTTATATTTAACTGATTTTAAAAATATTTCTTGTTACAACATTTCTAAATACGATAGATTTCAAGTGCAAAATTTCTCAGAGATTTAGCTCGAAATTTCCTCAGGACATCTAACCCTTTGATGTTATGATTTTCAGAAAAAAATATACATTTTCGTACAAAAGGAAAAGTTTTTTACAATAATTGAAAAGATCAAAAGAGTTTAATGCTAATATTATTGTAATCCAAATCTAAATAAGTTTTACCTTAAGATAATAGATTATTGTGACCCCTGTATTTATGAAAATCAAAAAAAAATCCAAATGGATTTGCATTTCAATTACTTTAGAAATTGATGGGTTTTCTTTAAATATTTATTAGTTGTGCTTAGGAGCCTTAACAGTTTATTTGAAAGGAGTTTTGAAATATAAATAAAATATAAATTTATCTTTGTTGTTGCATATACGGTTAAAAAACTATAAAAATAAGTTTTCTTTAAGTAACTTTCATAACGAAAAATAAAAGGAATTGAAAGTTTGGCTCTTGGCGATTAATTTGCATATTTTATTTTTATATGAAAAACTAAAATCCTTTAAGAAAAAATTGTGCTCTCAAAGATAGACCGACCAGCAATGAATAGATGTTAATAGTGTGGCGAAAAAAATCAACCATTTCAAGTAAAACAATACTTTACTATTACCAACAGAGGTTGTACGTTTACTCGTTGAGTGTCAATTCTGGAATTCATATTGTTATTTTTCTTCTCATAATTTTTATAGTTTTCTTTTTGAACATACTTTAGGAAAATTATTTTATTTTAGATTGAAAAATATTAATAAAATTTTTGATGATCAAATAAAGAGGAAAAAATAAGGCAACATTTTAACAGATTAGCATAATTTTCTACTTACAAATTATTGTGTTGTGTTTTTGTTTATTTTCATAATTTTTATTTTTTTTTTTTCAAATATTATTTTGAATAAAATTTTATTATTCTTTATGATAATTAAAATTTGAATATTCTTGTTTTTTTTTGTTTATTTAGCTCAACATATTTTAAACCAAAAGTATTGGTTGATGTCTTAAATTTAAATAGTATATTAGCTTGTATTAATTATTATACTGGTTGGAAAAGAAAATGAGAGTACAATGTGTTCTTCTTTTAGTATATTTTTGGTGAAGTTTTCCCAAATAATACAAGATTTTGTGTTTTTGACATGCGGTGGTGTGAAAAATTGTGTGAAATACAAAATATATAAAAAATAAATATACAACTAAGCGGAACAATACCGCCGGGACTCGGAAGCAGTGAGAATATGCTTGCAATGCGATGACCATAGCGCACGTCTAATCTACGGTATGTGAGGAGCAAACAACAGCCAGTAGGGCAGGGATAGAGGTGTCCAAAAACGTACCTAAAGGTCGTAGAATAAGGAGGCATAGGGACATACGGGCTGTTCCCCATATAGTTCACCACTGTACTCAGTGGAATGAATATAAAATGGTACCTGCAAGTCCTAAAGACTGGGTTCACACTCCAGGAATTACATAAAAAGGCGTTAGAGAGGAAGAAAAATGACGTTTCTCCTAAAATCGAAAACCAGAATCAGAAGGGTCAAATAAACTCTGATGGAACTCCTGTAGAAATGCTGGACCCATACGATCAGGATTCGTGGCACACACTTCAAACGCAGACATTGTGTGGTAAACAGTATCGACGAGCATTGAGTAGACTGCTTGAACGAAGTCAATCAACGAGCTCGAAGTGCTCTTATCTATAATTGTGAAAGACACCCCTAATCTTGTGTTCAGAAAGGAAAACGGTATCCAGGTATCACACAAGATTGCTCTATAGAAATGTAAGAAAGCCATATCGGCGGCGAGGAATGTCTCAACCACCGATTTGAAAAGTGACAGTTAATGACCCAAGGTAAGCAGGTGGAGCAGCCAAAGACGAAGGAGGTGAGATTCAGGAAATTTTTCAACCAATTTCACCAATTGGAGGTAAGTATAACGGACTTGCCTTCCATCTAGGCTGAAGTAATGCAGATGGAAAAGATAAGATCGATGCACACAGTCTAGGTACTCCTTGTAGCTGTACAAACACTACTGAGAGTGGGGAAGGAAAGTTAGCAGGGCTATTCTCGCCCAAACAAGCATTATGACAACATCAGGTAATTCGATCAAGCCATAGCAGAATCAGCTGCTACAACAAATTCTCGCGCGTTTCAACTCGTGCTTAACCAAGATGAAGGACCTTGCATAGAGCGCGATGAAGATAACTTGGCACACTAATGCAAACGCACATAGAGCTTGTATTATGATTAGAAAAATTATTAATAATTGTTTTACAGATTGCCTTACTATACGAACCTACCTGGTAGCCGTAAACATCAGAATAATTAATCCGAATACGAAAGATAACATTCCGATTTAGATTTAAATTTGCAATAATTATTACTAATTTATTTTTTATTTTCAGGTATATAAGAGTATGAACATGAAATATTTAAACTAAATATAGTTTTATTTAGGAGTTTGTGTTCCTGTTGTTCATTGACGAAACATTAGAAATATTATTTTTACTAGTAAAAGTAATTTATATTATTGTTACGATTGTAACAAAATCGAACGAAAACCAAACAATCATACCAACCTCAGTTACTCTATAGTCTATCTATACTATACGATATTTCAATCATCATTATAACAGACAGACCTAAACCATTTAGGTCATCGTCATCAAACTTCTATTATTAAAATATTTCTAAGAAAAAAGGGTGATACAACAACAACAAATGAAATACATGCACAACAATTACTTAACAAGAAATCAATATATATCAGAGAATTAATGAGTCTTTGGCAAAGTGAAATTTCGTACTCGAATTATATTAAATTAGATTGGAGCACCCCTTCAAATTCAGCCTCCTGCTCTTCAATACAGTACTCTTTCAGATGATGCTTTCTTATGTATAGCAAAACTCCATAGTTTTTGAGAAGGTGCGCTAGAGTTTCATACTCCAATAGACAAAATCTACATTTATCTGTCTCCTATACCCTAATTTTCTTGATGTGTTTTTACAACCTGTAGTGTCCTGTAACAACACCTGTTAGTATATTCTTAGGTGGCTTCTGTTTAGTTTTAAGTACATTACTGTTCTCTTTTGATTAAACACCCCAATCAATTACGTGGACTGTTTTAAGTTCGTGGAATCGTTTCAGATTAGAAATGATTCCGTCATAACTTTATCAGTCATCCTTTCGTGAATGGATTTAGTTAGTCCCTTTGTTTGCTAGTTTGTCAGCATTTTCATTACCATACGCATGCAGTAATACAGTAATTCCGTAAACTATTCACCTCTTACAAGTCGCAAACATTTTAAGCTTTCAAACACAGTCTTCAACTATTTAGCATGTGAGGGTATATTTGAACTTTAACTTCTACTTGACTGTCCCAAAAAATAGTAATCCTCTTATTCTGATAATTGCTCCTTAAGTTTGCGAATCTCTCGATTGCGCAGATTTCAATGTTTGGTCAAAATACGCCATCGTCACACAACACATTTCTTGGTATTGGAGATATATGAGTACCATTTCATTAAATTATTGCCCAGCTAGTACGTAGTGAACTCACATTCCCCTTTACTTTGTTGCTCAAACCAGGCAATCTCTTAGGAAAGTCTCTGTGGATGTTTATAATCAATGATCTTCCTCTTTCTACTGCTAAATCTTGAATGGTTTTTCTGGCAATGCACTTAACGTGCAAGTGAAGTGAACCAATCCTATAAGCATATCAAGTGCTGCCGTAGGAATGCTTTCATTGCATTCATTAAGTAGATACAGACCAATTTTTGTTCTTTTTAATTTCGTTACCAGAGTACCACCTACTGCTCCAAACAAGGTGACTGGTCCTACGGTGTTCATCATCAGAATATAGATAGACTATACCTCCATGTTTAATCATCTACTCCCATCAAGTGTCGTTAGGACGACTCTGATCTCTCGTCTAAGAGTATTATTCCTCTTCCTTAATAACATCTGTGATGTTTTCGTGAAAGTCCAGTATATTTTGCCTCTATTGAATATATTGTAACAGATTCAAGGTAGGCGATGATGAGGTTAGAGACCTCTAAAATCTAACAACTTTTCTATGTTTCCAACCAGCTAGTCTTCCGTAGTAAATGCACAGTTAAACTACAAAATCAGTGCTGAATATATTACCCCTTCCCCTCTCTTTGAGATGGTTTATTCCAATCTGCCATCGTTCCTTAATGTCAGGAGTTGACTTGTACTTTCATCCTGACATCTTTAAACTTCCTAATGCTTCACCAATAACTCTGAATTCTGATTTCTCGAGAGCCTGCTCAGCACTCATGGGAGGAATAATTGCAACCTTGTAAAAATCAGGATTTCATGTCCTTTTCTCGCCACAATTGAATACAAAACATTCTTAAAATTAAGTAAGTCAGCCTCAAGCCCATTGAAGGATTGGTCGTCGGCTTAGTCTAAAACATAGATAGCTTTGACTCGATTTGTATACGCCCAAATCTAAGGTCTGAGAGTATAAAACGATTGTAACACAAAATTGGCCATAAATAGACAAAACGGAAGTGATCTTTTGTTCCATACAAATTGAAACTAGCTACAAAATATATTGGCATTCTTCAAACATATTGAATTTTTCCAATTTTGTAATTTAATAATTCAAACTTAAGTTATCCTCTGATATTTCTATTTTCACTGTTCAAGTAGTGCTCTTGCTAGAATGATTGAAATTTTATTTTAATTAAAAATATTGTCATATTTGCACAACCTTACTTCGAATTGGCCTTACTCTCAATTCGATAAACCTATATAGTTCCCAAGTCTCCTTCTAGATTCAATCACTTCAATCACATTAGTAGGCAAAAACATCCAGGTTTTAATAAGTATTCCACAATTTCAATGTTTCACAACCACAGGAAAAACAAAAATATAGCAACAATATTCATATCTACAATATTCTTCCAATTGCTACAGAAACTCCAACGATTGGTTGTAGAAATTGCCAGTATAAACACAGCGTCCAATATAATACACAAGATATTTATATTAAATTACACTCAAAACTTGTAAAAATTAAGTTTTACTTTTATGTACATGGTTTTATATTCGAGATATAGGTAGCGTTTCGTTTACAATTAATTTAAATATAACATAATCACATTGCACTTAAACTATCGCAGTATAATTTAAATTATAACTTATCACCATCGCAGTTTAATACAAAAATCATTTAATTTTAAATTAAAAAAAATAAAAATACAAAAATTTTCATTCCAAATTTTGGAAAAAGCCACTGGCAATGGTTGGTTTCAGTTTTTGAAGTGAAAACTTCTTTAGCCGCGTTATGCATTTTGTATGGAGTAAAATTTATATATTCGCGAACGCATTTTTTAGAGAACAAAATATTTTTAAATATGAAATACATCTATCATTTCTTAACGTTTCAAATTGCGATGTGGATATCGCGGTCGACTGAGGTTCTATAGGTTGTGAGTTCAATTCCTGGTGTGGTACATTTTTTTGTTGTTTTTTTTTTAATTTTTATTAAATACCATTAAAATTATTTTTTTATTCATGAATTCATTAAAATAATAAAAATTTCGTTTTACAAATTTTAAAAACTTGATCTATAATGCAGTTTTTTAAAGTTATATTGCTACTGTCTTTTGGAATTTGCATTCGAGTCATCATGCTAAATAAATATTGAATATATATGAAATTGAAAGTATGTCTGTTTGTTCTTTATGCATTAATACATGAATCATCTTGAAAATTTGGGAAGTTGTTGTGTACACTTAATTTGCTTTTTATTTAACTACCGTTTTAAACGGTAGTTTGCTTTGATCAATGTTTTTTTTGTTGAACATTATTTTTTTTATGAAATTAAAACTAACGTAAGAAAGATAGTATAACCTGAAACAATTACATTTGTAAATCATAATTATATGTATTGGAATTTAACACATCATGATGTTAAAAATTTTATTATCTTCACCACCTTGTTGGTTTGGAATAGTATGTAATACATGTTTTTAAAATTAAGTAAAGACTTAATACTTGTAACTTGATACTTGATAACATCGATTATATCAATTTAAAGTTCACAATTACCAGATGGAAATCGCATAAATTCTATACAAAGAAGCATAGATTATGTATGATTAAACATGGATGGCAATTATGATAAATAAACTAATTAAAAATGGTGGCACTTAGCCGATAGTGATTTGCAAACGGCAACAATGCGAATTAATACCAATGAATTTACTTCGTCTTTGGCTTTATCCCGCAGGAAGATTTGTAAAATTTAAAATTGTTGATCTATGGGTGTGACAACCACGCGTACTTTAGGAACACAACAAAACAATTCATTTGATTGCATTGAACTCTAAAATAAATTTTATTGACGATTCAACTCACTAAATAAAGTTTCAATAAGGTCCAATAAAAACGCTTCATTTACTGTTTTTTAGCAAATCAAAACGATTTGTTTCGATTATTTTTTTCTGGTAGGAAGGAACAGCGAATATTTTCGAATATTTTCCGCCTACTTAATATATTAATTTAAAACAAAAATTCACATACAAAATTATGTGAAAATGCAATTTGCAAATAGTAAAAATGTCCGTTTTCATTCATAAATGATTGCATGTTTATGTTTATTTGTCAAAAATAAATTACAAATTTATAACATTTATGCGCCTACTAAGATGAAATAATATTTTATTATGTATGATTATGTTGTATGAAACCTCGGGACCTCAAATGACATTCGTAATAATGATTATGAAAAATAATCGACTATTATTTGACGACTCGTGATATTATATATGATTATATTTTATGAAAATTTGATTGCACTTTTTTAAAAAAAATCAACAAAAAACATTTATGCTCTGATTATATAAAACAATAAATTCATACTAAAGCGCCAGTCCCTCTCTTGAATATTAAAAAAGGCAAAGGCTCTTATGATTAGATGTTGATGCAATTGTATGTGTTTAAGATTTAAAATCAGAGTGTAGTATGATAGAGATGATTATATATGTTTGTATTATAATTTATTTTACTGTACGTCATTTCCGTTTGAAAACTTCCGTCCGAAAAAAATTGATTTGAGTTATTTGTCATGTCGCGCCTAAAGAAATTTTACTTCAAAAAATTTTATGATTGATTTTATGTTTAGTGATTGTTTTTTTGCTTTCTCATTAGTATAAATTTGATGTCTTTTAATGTAAGTCATTTCATTTTCGAATTCCAGACAATTAAATAGATATCAAAATTGAATCAAATTTATTTAATTGTTTGGAATTAATTGTATATAAAAATACAATAAAATTCATTGTTTTTCTTTATCCGTTTTATTTGTTTTATCAATGAATTTTAAAATAATTCAATTTAAATTAATACACGTTTGTGTTTCGTGAATTTTATTCTCTCAAATTTGCAATGCTCACTCGTACTTCGCTCGCATTGTAAATAATGCTTGAAAAATAAAAGATTGCTCTTACACAATAAATTACTATTACAATTGAATATTCTTTGTATTATAGCCGATACAACTGATAAATTAAATGCAATTGTTGTTGTTTTTTCAGTTGTTTCAGTCAAATCGAACGCACCTTAAATAAGGACGTTGTAGACTTAATAAGGCTGTTACAGCCTTATTCAGTGGTCGAATCAAGAGGGCGATTTACGAATACGGAATTACATTTATCCAACTGAGAGTTAGACCAATTGAAAGGATGAAAAACGTGAGAATCTTAACCGAAATCAATCGAAGCGTTAATTAGTACTACAATATAAATTATTTTACTAACAACAAAAATTGAAGAAATAAATAATAAAATAAAAATTTTACAATAAAAAATAATATTTATTTATATTTTATTTATTTTAAATTTTTTTAAGCGACAATTTATATAAATGCTCAGTGTTTGCATTTATATAAATTGTCGCGTATAGCAGTAAATATTATGTCAATATTATGTCAATAAAAAATCTGGCCATATATCAATTTATGCTTAAATTGTTATTAAATTGTTCATACAAGAAACTGTTCGTTCGCCGGTTTTCGTTTTTACACAATATGCGTTTTGAGTCCCTAACGTTATGAACATGTTCCAAAAAATATCACAAAACGTTGAATACACTCCATATACCCTTTTTCAAAATTGAAAAATACTATTAAAACCGACTACATTAATTTTAATAAAAATAATTTTGATAACATGGAAAGTTGTAAATAATAACAATAATCATCAAATTTTCTTAAAAAAAACACATTTATTTTTCCACTTTCCCTTAGCTCTGTTTAAATAAAACAACTTTTTTGAAAATTTTCTATTGCTAAAATTTTTTGTTCCTTTTTAAATGGGGAAACTTCCATGTTTTTTGGGTTATTTCATCCAGTTTCTTATGCAAACTGATATCATTCTAAAAAGCAACAACAGATTCGTTACAATAAATTTTTATAAAAATTAAAATTTCACTGTTGGTTAGTTGAATCATTACTATTTTCATTTTATTTCACTTTTGGCGATAAGAGCTTATTAATGAGAGTATACGAAAGTTAATTAGCATAATGAAATGAAAGCTTTTTGTTTAATTTTTCGATTTATTTTTTTGTGTTTTTGGTGCTTTATATATTTTAATTAAATAAAAATGTAAATTTTATTTGTGCCTTAAATACATCGAGAATACGTAGGCTTTAGATTAAAATTAAAATTTATGATTATTTCGTGTTTTCATTCTAAATCATTATCATCCGTCCAACTGTCCATTTTAATTTGAAGCATGAAGTTAAAATTGTTTTGAATAAGAATAAATGATAAATTCGTTTTTTTGGTTTTTGTTCTAACATCAGTATTGCACACCATTAGTACTACATGATCCATTTCATTATCATATTATTATGTTTACTTTCTACACACATTCATATATGGTAACTGAGAAGTAATTAGACATGTTTACATTGAAAGATATAAATTGTACTGTATCCATGCACAGCACATCAAAAAAATTAGAAAAAACAAAGTTTTCCGAATTCTTTGGGTTCCGAAAGGGTAATTGATTCTGTATTCGCTAGTTACTTATCTATATGATATCGTATATATCTTATTCAAATGTGACATAAAAATAAACCTCTCAATTTCACCGGATCATATTCATACATGATAGATGCTATAAGGACAGTAAGAAAACGAGCTGGAAAATAAATTAGATTGTAAAAAAATTCTTCAATTCAATTTTTTTTTTTCAGTCAACATGAAATATTTTTTCATTCCTTGGAACGTGATTTGAATATGGAAAAATCAAAAACAATAAAAGAAAAATGAATTGTTCTTCAGGATTTTCTTTAGTACCGCGGAAATTAAAAAAAGAATGTATAATCTTTTGTATGACAACGAAAAAGAAAACAGACATGGTTTGTGGATGATGGAATAACAAATGTTGGTGGATGTAAATAGGATTATATATCAGGAAAATAATTTAAACTATATCAATGAAATGATTAAAAGGTGAAGATAGGCGATTTTTTTATGTGAAAGTTTTTATGTGAAAGTATTTATTGCGAAACTTATAACAAGTAAAATAAAAAAATTAAAAAAAAATTGAAATTATTAACGTTGATCTTAAAGTTTTGAGGGTTAAAATTATCAGGAAAGACCCACGCTGGTAAGGCATTTCAGAGATAAAAACTCTGTTAAAAAAATCGCAATGAAAAGCGTCAGTTCTACACCTAGTCACTCGAACCGTAAAAGGATGGGCTGCTATTGATGCTCTAGTGAAACACGCGAAGTTTGCTGGTTCAGGCAAAATCGATTTGATCTCCGCAGACGCGGAGGGTAATGGTCACAGAAAGTCTTTTATCGACAAACGAGAATATGGAGAATATGGATGGATCACCAGGAGTTTGAGACACCGCGTCATTTACCAAGCGTTTCTGGATATCACATTATTGTGCGTCAATCAGAAAATAAGCCTCGTAGGTGTCAACTAAAGGGATGTGGCAAACCCACAATTTTCATATGCCGAAAATGCAATAAGCATGTAGAAATTGTTTTAAAGAATGCCACTGTATCTAAATTTAATCTAAACAAAATCATTAAAATTTTTTTAAACATATTTTTTTTGGTATATGTATATATAGACTCAGCGCCAGTGTTCGATGAAACGAACAGCAAACATTTCTATTTTCTGGAGAAATAGTAAAATATTATTTTTTTTCTTTCTCAGATTTGAGGTTATGAGCATCAAATGACTATAAAAAGTATTTGGTTTTATCCTGGAAAATAGTTTCTGCAACTCGGTTCGATTGGGTTAAGATTACATTTAATTTTAAAATAACGTAGCTAGAAGGTTATATCATAAGGAAATATAATGTTCCATAACAAAGTAACGTACCGCAAAAATAAATATAATGCTATAAAAACGAAACGCATAACGTTACGAATTTTTTTCGTTTTGCAACACTGATTCAATGAATTATATCAACAAGGCCAAATAAATCATGTTTTAACTGTTTCCAAGTTCGTAATTATTCGCTAAAGCTGCCAAAATGACAAAAAAAATCCAAATCGTGTCCTAACTGTTTCCAAATTACTTATTGGCTAAGAGGGATTCCTTTGCTTCCCAAGCATTTGCTACTGGTTTTAAAATTTGATGAAGGTTCTCCACCTTTTTTATCAAATCTATGTTAAGTATCTGGTAAAAAATGTTGATATTTGAAATCGGATCCATCATGCCTCAATCATATGCTTTTTCCTGTTTTACACCTCAATCGGTTTGTGCAAACAGTCAAACTGTTGAGATCACTCACTGTTATAGTGACAGAATGCAGAGGGATTTCTTTGTCCGTACATCGTACAAACGGAATGCTTTGCTGGACTTAATAGTCTCGGGGGCTTCCAATCCTCAAAAGTTTAAAGCAGTTGATTGCTTCAATCAATTGTTCATCAATATCTCAAAACGCATGTAGTTGTGGAACCTACACCTACGTCTTAAAAGGTATCTATGTGTTGTTGTGACACATATTGTAAATTCTTTAACACAACACTTTATTAAAAAATAAATGCAATGGAAAATATTATGTCAAGTCAATGATATGAAATATGTAACTAATTTTACAAATATCGCACCGAATCTATAATTTTCTTTTCAGAATTGAATTTTCCTTTTGATTCACCAGTAATGACACATATTTGCCACTGTTTTTTTTGAAATTAAACGAATTGCAAGTGCTTTGAATACAAGATCCGCCAGCACTTTTGTACCAATATTTTGACATGTGATAACTTTTAAAAAATTTCAACATTTTAATGGCGTATAAGGTGTAAATGTATCAAAAACGATAAAATACGACATTATACAACAGTTCTATTAGAAAGCAAATAAGTAACATTGCTGTATTAAAAAAAATAGTTTTGTTCAAAAACAATTTTTTTAAGTGTTTAAAACAAAAGTGTTTAAAACAAACCAACTCTGTAGAGGGGAGAGGTAGGTAGGGTCGTCAAATGCTATTCTTGACTAGGGAGTAATTAAGCCTCGTCCTGGCTTTCAAGTTTATTGAGACTTTTAAGGTTTTAGTACTGTTTCCAATATTTCTTCGTACCAGCTTCCGGTTTGTCACTTCTGGCTCAAAAGTTTTTTTCTAAATTTATAAAGGTTTTTATTCCTACTTACCTATATAGTTAAAAATCGATTTTCATGTTTTTTATAATTGTTGGAAGAATACAACATTTTTTCGTATGTTAAATACCATTAAATCAATAAATAAATAAAGATCTGTGCCTGATAATCAAATTGGATGTACTTGGTACATAAGCATTTAGTACGGTTCACAACAGTTCCGCAGCCCAACTTCCGGTTTTTTGCTTCCGGTAAAATATTTTGTTTGCATTTCTTAGGTGTCTGTATCCACGTATAGTGGCGTATAGTTATCACGTATAGTTATCAATAATGAAGTGATTATGATGAAACGTATGAAAAAGGTTTCAATTAGTATGAGAAGATAACGTAGTAGATAGTAAGATAGTTTTTGGACGATATTGGCATAAGCGGTAGGGGACCCTTTTATTTGAGCTTTGTACCTGAATTCTGAGTACCTGTTTATTTAAAATGTTAATAACAGCAGTTCCTGATAATTGATTTTTATTCAACTTGGTCAATAAGCTTATTGTATGATTTGTAACAGTTTTGTATCCCAACTTCCGGTTTGTGAACCCAGCAAACATTTTTTATTTTATTTTTTCGATTCGTATTAAACAGAACTTATGTCGGCTGGGCTACTAAAACTTTATACAATGAAGTCCTTGATGGAAATCAGCTCACCTCGTATCCAAAACGTTTTGTTTTCAGAGTTGTGGTGAGATAAGCATATTTATCAACATTGCCAATATTTTTTTCGTGAACTGGCATTGTGCTGTTCACATTGGTTCATATTAAATGTACATTTTTTTAAATTATAATGAATGAAAAGAAACGTTTCAACTGAATGGAAAAGGTTTATAAGAAGTTTCCTAAACTAATAGGAAACAGGTACTGTTGGATTAAAAATATACGTTATACTTATGTGCGTGTCATATTAAATACCGTTTTAACTTTTAACACAAAAGTTGCTATATTGAACTTTTATTATAACAGTAAATGAAAAATAAATAAACCAAGTGAATTTGTACCAGGAGATCTCTTAATACAACGAAATAAAAATTTAAAATTTAGATTTGTCATAAGAAAAATTTACAAAAACTCACACAATCCATTATCATGAAACAAACAAAAATTGTATAAACTGAATTAAAAAGATCACTTTAATTTTTCAAAATTATTTCCTGTGGCAATTGTATAGACAAACACAAATTGCATTGCAAAAATCGGCTCATCCAATTATCTGTAGTCATCTATTGACGTTTTTTCAAATGTATATCATTATATTAAATTATATCACCTCCAAAGATGAACATGATCGGAAGTTACCACAGTGTGACGATCATTATTTATAAATTGTATTTAAATCATTCAATAGCACATGCTCTTCTAAATCATCGCTTGGTGTACAATACAAAAAAAATGTTATGTATAACAAATCAAAAATATTGAAATTAGAATTTTATTTCTTTGCTTCTTAAAAATTACGCCTGTTAAAATCTTAGCACACAAAATTAATAAAATGCCACGAAAACTTATAACTATAAATTATTTTACAAACTTAATTTGATTGAACAGTTAATTAGTTAAATAATGTCATTAAACAACTATTTGTGGTAATTGTAATAACAATTTTACCCTCTTTGATAAAAATTTGAAACTCCCCGATCAAACAGATTGATGGATGTTTTATAAACGAGAATTTTCCATCTTTGTTTCTTTTTTTTATACATTGGTCACTTTTACACCCAATAATTATTCAGAATCTCCATAACATGATCTCATACAATTTCAGTTAAATAAAGAACAGTTTTTCTTCATAAAAACAGGATCTCTTATATACTATATATTTCTATTCCTGCCACAGAAATTCAATACACATACCAATTACCAACATGAAAATCAAAGACCACAATTTTACATTTAATAAATTTTGAATAACCGGTCCGTAAAACCCAATATTTATTTTTGAGATAGGTCCAACGAAATGAAAATAAAAAATTATAAGTCGAATTACAGATTTTCTTGGAATGTTTTTGCTATTGATTTTTTTATTTTTATATAGAGTTAAAACTGAAATATAAATAAGTTGCTTCTATGGAGTTTTTTTTTGATAGTTTTGATTATTAATTTAAAGCAATAATCCAAATAAGGCCGTGCGTTACAAGTTGCAATTATCGAGAAAAATCATTTACGCTAAAAGAAGAGGCTTTTTGGACCAATAGTGGAAGTTTGCTTCAAAATATCATGAGATCTTATTAAGTCAAAATCAGACAATCGTTACATATCGATTGCCAATTACGTTTTTGGCTACAAATTTTTTAAGCAGTTATATTAGAGACTCAACCCCCTCCCCCACATACAGCATACTATTCCAGCTAAAAATAGCTTAAACAGCTTCAGGAGGTGTTGAAGTGTAAGGATATCATAAAAATTTCAATTTGGAAAATGAACCCAAAAACATCCCTTATCGGGAAGTCATAAAAATTGTCGTGTAATACAAACATCTTACGTTGCTTCCTCATTCATCAATACAAATTTTAATAGTAAAGTAAATATATAAATCACCCAGCACCAACAAAAGCAAAATATTGTCAGTACAAAAAAAAATCAACTTGAACATCATGATTTATGGATGACAACCATCAACTTATATTAAAAGCACACATGAATTCGTAATTTTTTTTTTTTTTCTTTCCAGAATTGTGAGAAACATTTCTGATCTTTTTTTTTCTTAATCTATTCAATTTTCAGTTTTTTTTCTATCCAGAGAACAATTTGCCAATACTTTTTATCTACAATATACAAAAAAGCAAAAGAAAAACGAACAAAAATAAATTTGAATTCAAAATTGGAAATTGGAAAATTCCAATAAACAAAACTCGTGTCGCGAAATTTGCAAAAAATAAAAGAAAATCTATTTTAAATAATGAAATATCCAATTTTGTAATTTTATTTTTAATATTTCAGTTGTTGATGGTTAGATGCAAGAATATTAATTTTTGTATCATCAGTATTGGTGGAGCAATTGTTATTTTTACTTTCTTATTCTAATAAGAACGTGTTTTGTATGTTTCCTAATAAGATTTTTGACAGATTAGTTTAATTGTAAAAAAAATTATTTAAACCCAAACAAAAAATATCATTTATATTAACTTTATTAAAAAAAAATGTAAATGAAACTTTTAGACGTTTATACATACAAACAATAAGCTAAAAGGGTTGCAATCTAATTACTCATTATGTTAACAAAAAAACATGAAAAGTAAAATGTACCAGAAACAAAAATGATAAGTCAACCGACCGTCCCTCGAATTGCGTTTTTTAGGTAGATTTCATATAAAAATCTACCTATTGCAATGACCGTCATCTCGGAATTTCGGAAAAATTTTGATGCCAAACGACTATATATGTAAAGCGGAGACGGAAAAACAAAAAAAAAAAAAAATTATATATATATATATAACGATATGAGGTATAACGGAATTTAGCGGCACTCTCACGGTCGTATTTATCGACCTAGACCGAAAATTTTTTCTATGCGTGTTGCGGCAAACAATCTCTTGGATAAGTTCGACAACTGGCCATATCGGGGTACAGGTTAAGAGTCTAGAGCCTTAAAACTGTCAAAAACAAAGCGTTATAACGGCCGTTTGGGGCAAAATATGTAAACAAAATTTATAAATATTAATTATTCAAACATATTTCTATCATTTTTTAAAAAGCCAGACATCTGCAATAAAAGGTTCTTTAGCTATCTGCAATAAACTGTGTGAAGTACAACGGCATTTAGCGGCACTTTCACGGTCGCATTTTTTCACTTACGCTAAAAATATTTTCTGGGTACGTTGCGGCAAACAGTCTCCTAAATATGTTTGACAATTGGCCATATCGGGGTACAGGTTAAGTGCCTAGAGCCCAAAACCTTTATAAAATAATGTTTATTTTTAAAGTTAGTTTAATACTTCTGTTTTTAATTAGTATTTTTTATAAAGTAATCTGATAAATCCGATTCTAATTGCACACATAACTGTCTGATCCCGAAATCTACCTATTTCTAGCGGATATACCTGCCGCTCGGACTTTTTTTTATTCATTTCTTTGCATTCGGTCGTTTAGTTCTTAATTTATTATAATCTTAAATGACGGAGGTTCAAGTCTTCTTACTTTTTGACATTTTGTTTTTGTTGTAGAACAATCATGTTATGAGTATTTTTTGCTGTTTCTATGTTCATTTGTTTACATCTCCTTAATAATGAATAATCTTGTAAATTGGATAAATGAGAGTTTTACGTTTGTTTGCTTGAACTCAATTAATCAATTTGTTGGAAGTGGGTGAGTTATATATAGTTTTTGGTGAGCGAAATTAGTTTGCTTGAAAATAAACGATAGAACTAATTTGACTCGTTTTCAGTCTACTCTAGTCAACTCTATACAAAAATGTTACATAGTTTACGTATGCTTATGGTCAGAAGTAAGTTGATTATTTTCTTACTGCCCAATTGTACTGACAAAGATTTGGCCGGAGATTCAGAAATTCAAACACCAACGATAGGTGTGGGTTAATTTTTAACTATGCACTAACTATTGACCTTTCTTTATGCAACATATAAAGGAAATCAACCTTTGACTTCAACCAAGAAATGCTACTTCTTACCACGTTGCAGGCAGGTTGAAACTAAACCGTCCACCGTCCAACTTTCATGACAAACGTACTGACAACTTAATATGTCCCATAATGAGTGTGGCCAAAGCTGCCAAAGCTGTCTTCTGAGTTCAGTTTTAATCTCAATTTTTACTCACGTCTAACTGCACTATACTAATACCATAGGCTGAAATTCCTTACAAACTCTCTTACCTCACTGTTTCCAACTTTGAACACGTTTTTTTTTCTTTTATTAAATATTCTAATAACAAAACACCTTCATGTTTTGTGTGGCTTTCATGCAGTATGGCTACTTCATGTCTCATTGTGAGCATTTCTATCACACCGGGTGATTAGAAACTACTTTTTTATGTTGCACATATCCACTAGCGTCTGCATCTCAATAGTCATTATCTGAACAGAGCAATTCTATGCCACTTTTACTTCATGAAAAACACTGCCGAGCGCAGTGGTAATCTATATGACCGAAACTGGAGCTCAACATACCCAAAGCTCAACATACCCAAAGAAGAGTTTCCCGCATGATTCAGTAGGAATGACCAGACCTCTTCCATCTTGTATTCCATCCCAACATGCTTTTAGTTCCAAAAAGGAACAGAATGGCTGGATACCGTTCGGGGCCTATCCGTCGTTTGAACGATCTTAAGAGCCCAGATCGTTACCCTACACCATACATGCTGGCTTTTTTATGCATTTGAATGTATACATTCATTCATGTTTTCAAAAATCGAGAATCTAGCTTGCCTCGAGACAAAGTTTCGACCTTTTATCACGAGTTATTAGCGATTTTTTCGCACTTAAGCATTTTCGTTAATTTGAAGATGGTTGTTTGTTCACATATTTGACACATCTCTGGTACGGATAATGTAGTGGTGAATACACGAACTGAGGAAATGTTTTTAATTTCATTGGTCTTCATTTTGACAAATGCATCAAAATTTCAATTTCACTGTCTTTCTCGGTGGTTAAAGCCCAGATAAAAATTATTATTGTGCCATCATCAAAAAATATTCTACATATAACTAAGATTGAGGATACCACTTTGATTGGAGACAGTTCATCCTCCAGTACCTTGGCTAGTGATATCTAGCTGCTATTGCCAGTGGCATGTGATGTCTCACGTTAACCTGTATGTCAACAGCAGAAACTGAAGTACGCAAGGTTATCATACCCGTAAAAAAAATAAAAAAATTTGCCTGCCAATTATATTTAAAATATAGTAGCAACTTTAATTTCTATCTACAGATATATAAATGTGTATGGTAGACAATGAGGAGCAAGGTAATTAAACCTGCCAACTGATTTTGCTATTTATAATATTTTAATAGAATTTAAAATTATATTACTAATTGTTATGCTTATAATCGTGCGAAACATATACTACTCACACAAGCCACGAACATTTAGATCGTTAAACTCTACCATAACGTAGAACAGGTTTTGTTAATTTTGGATCTGGGGCGAACAAGAAACTGTCTTCGCACAATATTTTTACTTCGGTCTGAAAGACCTATGCAATACAATCTCGAGCCAAAGTGAAAATTTTATCCACACTTTTTTGATATTTCTCGACGTTTTATGTCATAACGATTCTAGAAAATCCAAAAAATGCCCGTCTGTCAGACGGCCATGAGGTCGTCACAACCAACGAAAACAAGAACACTACTGGAGCGGTTTCAAAAATGTTTGTTTTTAAAAATATTTTATGTTAAAGGTAAGAGTCGAAAGGACGATGGGTTCGATAGCTGTACCGGAAGTGGTTCAAAAAAATCATTAAATGTTTCAAAAAATTTATTGTTGAAAATAGAATTTTTTTCATAAAAAAAACATTGTGTTTATATTAAAGTTTTGCTGTTACGAGTTCATATAAAAAATTCTGATCTTTTAACTAACATAATTTGTTGTGACTTAACATAAATATACTGTATTGTACGGTACGTATTTAAGTAAACTTTGTGTGAATTTTTTATAAATTAATATTCCCCCCACTTGCGCCTGTATAAACAGAATCATTTCATAAAATAAATGTATAGCTATCAAGATTTAAATTGCTCATGAAATTGTACACAACATGATTGCTCATGATTGATCATGAAATTGAATACAACATTATTCAAATAATCACTCACTAAACTATTATCATCCACACTGGAAAAATCTACTCTGCTCAACATTGCTGGTTCTACATTGGTGTCGCTACACTGATCTTCCCCACATCACGACTGTCTAATAAAATAGGTGAACACCGACTATACGTAATTAAAATAAAATTTAATTTACTTATTTAAAACTAATTTTCTTCAGCAGCACAATCCTTTCAACGGTTTATGCATTTGTTACTAAAGGACGTTGAAGGACGTTAGTTACTAAAGGACGTCTGTATAGATGAACTCCTAATATCTTCTAAGACTTTAAGGAAGCATAGAATTATAAGTCATTAGAAATGAATGTATTCAATAATTGAATAGAATGAAAAATTGCTTTGAAAAGCGAAAGATCCGTAACAAATATTTTATCTCAATTCCGTTCGATTCGGGAATCGAAATAAACCTAACATAATGTTCTTCATTCAATGGGTTGGTTGAAGTATGAAGAACGGTAAAACGTGTTCGTAGAATAAATAAAATAAGACAAAAATTGACACTAAAAATGAATTAAAATAATTGTGAAGTTAGGTCTCATTTTCATCTATGTAATTTAAAATAATTATATAAGTTGAAAATATATAATTTATATATAATTTTCTAAAATGTTACTAAAACATTATAAAGAAATATATATTTCATAAAATTATATTCTTTAATCCAATCAATACGATTTTATGATAATTACAATTTAAGATCATTCATTGATTCATCAAACCCGACAAACATTTTCATACCAAGAGCGAAACATATATTGAACAAAAAATATTAATAAAATATAATAAATTTTTTAAATCACTAAAATTAATTCAAAGTGCCCGTTTGTTTTTTGTATTTGTTTTCGCTACCATCACTAAAAAATTTCTTTCACACATTTCAAAATGGCGCTAAATATTTTTTGATTTTTTCCTATAGAGTTTTATATTTTAAAATGGTAAAATTTCTGTGCTTAAACAACAATCAGGTAATATACAAAGTTTATACTATTGTCATTAAAACATAACAAAATTTAACAATTTTCATAAATCAATTTCTAGGTCATTTCACTATCAAATATTTCCATTTTTCTAGCTTGATTTCTTTCTTGTTTTCATAAGATTTTAACAATTTACTCTACCTCAATTCACATTCCATAGGTATTTTACTATTAAATTTTTCCATTTTTAGGGTTCCGTACTTTGAGAAAGTAAAAACGATACCTATTGGTGAGACTTCGGTGTCCGTCCGAATTTATACAGAATCGATTTTCTCACAAACTATAAGTGCTATCAACTTGAAATTTACAGTTATACAATGTGTTTGTCCATGCCTACTGACAACAAAAAAATTATGTTTGTTTTTATCTATATTTTATGGACATTGATAAGGAGATAGTAAAACAAAAGTTTTTTGAAAGGAATCGAGATTGGTTTAAAAAAATAAAAATAAAAATCGAAATATTTCAAAAACATATTTCAATGAATTATCGACTGCTTAGTTTTTACTTTTTAAGTTATTTCCAAAAACGTGTGTTTATTTTTTTGTTATAACTTCTAACATTACAAAAGCAAAAAATTGAAAAAATTTTGCATAGAAAACCCGTTATTTTTTGTTTTGGTTGTTATAATTTCAAATGTTCATTGGAGGGGGTTGGGCGTAAAAATTACGAAAAAAAATATTTTTGGTCATGTCAAGTGGGGGTCATATGAAAAGTTATTTTTTTTCTAGTCTAAAATAATTTTTTTCGGCTAACGGCTGTAAAGTTTAACTTTACTGCCGCTGGGGAGTAGCTAAAGTCTTACTTTTTAGCCAGCGGCTGCAAAAGTGACGTCATTTTTACTTTTTCTGCCGGCGGCTGTAAAGTAACTTCCATATTTTTACGGCGGCTGTAAAGTAATTTTCATATTTTTACGGCGGCTGTAAAGTAATTTTCATATTTTTACGGCGGCAGTAAAGTAAAATAAAATGATATTATTAATTTGTTCAAAACAGAATGCATTTCAGTTCATTTTAATGAATAAAAATAAAAAAAAATTAATTTCAGAAAATTTATTACCTAAAACATATTTTTAAAAAATTTGATGCATTAATTTCATATTTTTAAACAAATTTAAACGTTTGCCGAAAAAATAGTGTATTGAATTCGGAGCTAAAGTGACTTTTTGTACGACTTTAGCTCCTAATTCAATAATATACTATTTTTGTAATTTTCGAAACCACATTTTTTGACTTATTTTCGAAAAAGTGAAATTTTTTGTTTTGTCCCCCCACTTATCTTTGAACATTACAAAAGAAAAAATTTAAAAAAATTCATGGTTGTAGGAACTTGGCAAAAAAAATTAAAAATTTTTTTTTGATCGTTAAAATTTCAAATGTTCTTTGGAGGGAGTTGAGAGTAGAAATTTTGAAAAGAAAATATTTTTGACTTTGACAAGTGGGGTGTCATATGAAAGGTGACGGTTTTTTTGTAGTTCAAAATAATTTTTTTGTAATTTTCGAGAACACGGTTTTCGACTTATTTTCAAAAACGTTAAAATTTGTTTCTGTACCCCCCCCCCCCCCCCCCCCCCCATTTATCTTCGAACATTACAGAAGCGAAAAATTGAACAAATTCACGGTTATAGGTAATGTTGTAAAGATTGAACGAAAACTATAGCGGCTAGCTTATTATTTCAAATGTTCTTTAGATGGGGTTGAGAGAAGAAATATCGAAAAAAAATTATTTTTGAGCTTGACAAGTAGGGTATGATGAAAGGCTATTTTGTTTCTAGTCTGAAACAGTTTTTTTCGTAATTTTCAAATTCACCAATTTCGATTCAAAATCGTGTTTTTGTGAAGAACTATTCACGTAGAATTTTGAATTCTTTGATGAAGATCAATTTTGTTACTTTGGAGCAAATGTATATTTTAGTAACTAATTAAATCTAACGAAATTTAGAAAATATTGTATAATATTAAGGTTCTGAAATAATCTTAAAAAGATTATGGCTAGTCAGATGAACTCGGCTTAAAAAACATTATTCGGAATGACCATTGCCATTTAGTAATCTTCATGGTCCATCTCAATGAAGAGATATTGTAATTTTTTTATAGGTTAAATTTTTAACAGTTTACAGTAGCTATTTGGTAATTACCAAAAATTTAGTTATAAAAATTCATGAACACTGAAAGAAAAGATTGCTCAATTCAAGTATAATAGGTATAAGATTATGCATAATAGTTGCTTAAATGTGTGCTAAGCATAACTATTCTCAATTTATTCTCATTTGAAGAATAAAGCGCTAATAATTTGTTAATTTTTAAAATTCTAAAATTGCGAATATACAACATGATTCAAGTAAATACAGTTGCTTTTTTAAAGTATATTATTCTCAAGATGATAAATCTTTGATTTATAAAATCATAAACCGTTTTCAAAACTATACTCCGTTTGAGAATATATTTAATATTTTTAAGAATACTTGATTCAATGTGAATTAAAAACTATTAATCTTTTTTGAGTTCTAAACTCATTTTGAGAAAAGGTATACTAAGTACGAGAATATCCTTCGATGAAATTTGCTAGATTTTGACTAAATTAAACTAATTTTGAGAATATCTTATCTACTTTCAAGAATAAAATATTGCAAAATATTCTTAAAACAAGCACAATAATTCTCATGTTGAACCATTTATTTATCAGATGGCGCAAGATTTGAGTGAAAAATGCATTGGTTGAGAAAACGTAGAAAGATCTTTAGTGATCTTTGATACTATTATGCTAAAATTGAGATAATAATGCTTGATATGTTCTTCTTGTTGTATTAGTAATCTAATTTATATATTTTGAAGAATGCAGTTCTTATTTGAACAATAATGAGAGGATTTGATATTATTTTCCAGTGCAGAAAAAATCAATTAAGAAATTAAAACACATAATTTTATTTAATATTATTTTACCTACCCTTTATTCACAAATATTGTTTTTATTATATGAAGAAATTACATTCATTAGTAAATATTTTATATTTGAATTAGCTAACTAATTATTATCTATTTATAAATACACAAACCAAAGAATATATCGTTCAAGTAAGTTAATAGGTAAAAGTAAAACTAACCAAATAAACTTCAAGCGGAATAACTTTACTTTAACTTAATTTAAACAATTTAAAATACAATCCTAACATTTAAACTATTCCATTTTTGAATATTCGAATTAAATTTAAATAAAAATTAAAACACTTTAAAAATTTTAGATTATTAAAATTAAAAATTATAGAGCACAAGTATATAAAAAAAGCTAAATTATAAACAATATTATCAAATTTACCATATTTAAAATTCTGTTGATCTTGTTTAATCTAGTTTTGATCCAATTAATTTGTGGCTGCTAATTTCTAAGACGTATGATGAAATTGATTTTCCCAATTACGATTTTGTCCTCAGTAGAGTAGCTCTAAATAGCAGTGTAATTTCGTTGTTCAATGATTGAAGCACTTGTATGTTTTTAATCTAGAAAATAAGCAAATGTTTTTGCATTAATATAATGTTATTTATATAAAGTAAATATTCATACCTGATCAATTTATCCGGTGTTTTAAAAGATGTTTTTAGCATTCAGATGTTTAACATGATTTTATGAACTTGATTGGTAACCTCCAATTAGACTTTTGCATAAAAAAACAAATTCTCACTCTACATCATATCAGCCTTTAATAAATACAAATTTTTATAAAAACTCAATCAAATGTTTTAAAATATAAAGAATTTTTAGGAAATAGTTACAATAAAGCATAACAAAAACACTTGCGTTTAGCTTAATAAAATTCCTGTCAAGCTACTACAAATGATATTGATATAGGAAAATAAATTTAAATATATTAATATTAATGATTATTAACCAGTATTAATTCCATGATGTTTTCCAACTAGGCGACCGAGGCGAAAACCAAATCAATTCGCTTTTAATTGTTTACTTGGAATAAAACATCGTGTTAATGATAATATTATTTTTCATATGAAATCAAAAATCTTTTCAATTTTTTATACTTATTTGAAGAAAAACAACACTTAGAAAAACAATTAAGAAAGAACCATTCATTTCTGCGCACTTCAATGAGGTTTTCTCCTGAGTGCCCCGTTTGAAAAAACAACTAACTAACTTACAACTAACACTGATTAATTAATATCATAATATAGGTAAAATATGTTAATGAAATATAATAATAATCATGACACCATTGACTATTTACATACCGTAAATTATACACACAACTTATTTCCTCCATATTTTGCACAATTAAATAACACTTTTCAGTACACAGTTTATATAACGTTTCGATATCTTAAAATTTAAACTCAAACTAAACCAGAATAACGTGAATAAAAATACTTTCAATAGCATTTGTAACTAAATTTTTTATGGTCCTATTAACAATATTATTCTCAAAATCAGCAAGAAAAAATCGTATCAAATAAGTATTATTTTCTCAATTTAAGTAAATCAGTCAAAAACGTGAATGAATCATAAATCTTATTCTCATATTGATCTCAATATACACGAATCAAGAACCATTTTGCACAATGAATTGCTTATATGAAGAAAAACTATTCAGGAATTATGAATTTCAATTTTTACGGAATAGAGTTTCTGAAAAACAGCTGTTTTACTATTTTTTATGTGCTATGAAAGTTTATATGGTTACATTTTAATATAAATTTAATTTTTTTTAATGATATGTGCAAGCTACAAGCGCTGATAATGACGTAGTAGAAAGATGTAAATTTGTTTTTGTACAGAAGTTTGCATACACTGAAAATACTCTTCCCGCATCCACAGAATCAAAGAATATTCATATGTAGTATCAAAAATCTTCTATAAATTTTCTCTTGGTTTGCCTGTAGTTGAGAGATAGAAAATAGAGAAAATTTAGCGTTTGTTCACTTGAAATTGTCTTATCTAGGAGAGTCTTAGTGGTTCATTTTTCTGAAGCAATACATTAAGTTCTCTTTGTTTGTACAGTTAAAATTCACTTGTATGAATTATCGCTAGTTATTTTAATAATTTCTACATCATTTACGCCAAAAAAAGATGCCACCATACCTGCAAAAACTATTGTAGCTCTGGATAGCGTAATCGTAGGGTTTTTATAGGGCTGCGTAATAAAATATTGACATTCGCATCTTCAAATTATCTATCAACTTCTTATTAATTTCACTATTCATTAAAGAGAATAAATTTTAATATTGTGTGAATGCTCATCAGTGTTGAATCTTATCTGCTAAGATCCCCAACAGCTAGTCTTAAGTTTCTAGTAAACATCTTCTTTAGTAAATCTTTTCACGCATCTACGTTGTCGACCGTGTCGAAATCTAAATATGTCTTAAACTCCAATAAAGTCTTTATCAATCGCCCTTTGTTAGGATTGGGTTCTAGCGAGTCTTTGAATAAAAACATGATTTTGAATAGTTGACAGTTTCATGTATTTGATGAGCTTGTAGGTGTTTTTATATAAATCATGGTGGTCGATGTTTTTTTCATTCTCACTGTCGATTGCTTCAACATTTTTTCCTTTGCAGGTGCTTCTAAAACCTTCAATATCAGATTTTATTTTACAGAGTATGAAACACACTCCAAGATGCTGGCCATGATTTAAAATATGACCAGTCTCTTCGATTTATCAATATACTTTTTAGCTGGAGCTCCATCTTGTGTAGACGCAACCAAATTATTTTTAATCGATATTCCAATACAGCTAAGCTGTTGGTTTATTATTTCAATCATATCGAGAGTACTCATAAAGCGAAAATTCGAATGAATCTTGTTTTATACGTGATATTTTCAGTTTGATCATTACAGTTAACTCCGAAATATCTTCGTCCTGTTAAAGCAGTAATCTCATCAACAGTAAACGACATCGACTCATCGATGGTAAGCTTGGCAACTTTCAATTTAATTGTGCTCATAGTTTTTTCTCCTTTTCACCAAAATTTTCGTGCAAAAGTTTAATTAAAGATCTTTCATTAGCGGGCAATTTAAATCTATCCAATTTCTGAAAATGGTTGATGTTTAACTTTTGATATTGTTTTGTCCATTTTAACAGAGATGATAAAGAGAAGAAATATAAAACTGTTGCGTCTTGTTTAATATAAAATTGCTTTGTTAAAACGGACTTTCAAATAAATTTTCATCGTTACGACGAACGCATGGAAGAAAATGAGATTTTCAATTTTTTTTTCCGAGAATTCAAATTTAAAATTAAAAACACAAAAAACAGTAAAACAGCCTTTTTCAAAAATTCCAGATTTTTTTTCTAAAATACAGCTATTTTACTGTTACTGTTGAACAGGAATCAGAAACCCTATCACAGAATTCATAAATTAATAATAATAAATTTGTCTAAATTTGAGAAAATAATTCTGTAAAAACTAACGAAATTTATCAATATCGGTTCAAGAAATCAGTTTTCTACATTTGATACTAAATTTTTTACTCGGATTGAGAATAAATATATTACAATTTCATCGATCTTTTGTAAGTTGAATTTGAGAATAAAGCTCTTCAAATAATTATACTAATGCATAAACGTAGCATAATTGATTGAAATGTTGTAACTTATAAATTCACGAATTTGAAATTATTAGTCTTATTTTGTAAAATTGTTAAATTACTAAAACTGATCTATTTGATCTCAATTTAAGCATAAAATTCTTTTTTTAAGTAGTTAAGTCTTTAATTTTCATCAATTTTGATTTTCTGTTTTTAAGAATTGATTTTACTCAATAATAGAATAGGATTTCTCTCAGTGAACAACAACAATAATTGAAGCTACAATAATTGATAGTATCTTTTCCAATATACATGATTTAGAAATAAATTCAACGGTAAAATTAAACCCAACGTAAAACTATATTAGCAAAAACTGTTTTTTCATATTATTATATACACGGAACCCTCGGCGATCGAGTTATATTCACACTTGACCCGACTTTTTTTCTTTTAATTTGATTTGACTTTCATAATTAAATCACTTAATAAAAAAATTAAGAGAAGAAACTGATCATTTAACTCTACGACCACTTGAAACCCTGACACTACGACCACTTAAAACCACTACGACCACTTAAACTTGACTCTCCACCCAACTCCTCAAACCCAACCAACTTGTTGCACAGCTTTCCAAACTCCAACTTGTTGTTATTGTTTCACATGTTTTCAAACCCCAACTAACTCAATTTGTTTCAAACGTGAAAAAAATTAACAAAAACTTAAATTCTTTTTAGAAATAGACAAAATAAATAGACAAAAATAAATGGAATATGAGACGGTTTCCCGGATGTGTCAATATTTTAAATAATTGTGATTGTTTTTACAAACAAGTGGATGATAAGTTCTTGAAAATTCCGAATAACGCTATAGTATATTTCGGTAGGTAAAGAGAACGGGAAATGAAAGTACGACTGACACAGAATATCTTTCCCATCATAGGACAGGACGAAAGAAGGAAGTCTGCCTGACAACATTCGTACTGAGAATAATAAAACGAAGTGGAAGTCGGGCTGAAACCCAAACCAAGAGAGTGAAAAGATGATACACTCAGCAAACTACTCAAACACCTCTCCATTTAGCGTTTCGAGAAATATTACAAAATCAAAAATTCAGATTTCTTTCAGAAATCCAAAAATTATAGGAAAATCAAAAATTTAAACCTTTTTCCAAAATTCTAAAAATATTCCAAAAAATATTACAAAATCAAAAATTTTAATTTATTCAAAAAATTTTAAATTATTTCAAAAATTATAACAAAATCAAAAATTGAAACTTTTTTCAAAATTTTAAAACTATTCCGAAAATTCAAACTTTTTCCAAAGTTCCCAAAATATTGCAAAAATTATAACAAAATCAAAAAAAAACAAACTTTTTTCAAAATTCCAAAAATTATAATAAAATCAAAAAATTTAAACTATTTAAAAATTCTAAAAATATTCCAAAAGTTCAAATTCAGACCGAAGTTACTTTTTACAAAATTCTAAAACTATTGCAAAAACTATAACAAAATCAAAAAATACAAACTATTGCAAAAACTATAACAAAATAAAACAAAATTCTTTCAAAAATATCGCAAAAATTATAAAAAAATCAAAAATACAAACTTTTTTCCGAATTCCAAAAATTATATTAAAATCAAAAATTTAAACTTTTTCAAAACTCTAAATATATTCCGAAATCAATTATTCTTACAAAATCAAAAATTGAAATTTTTTTAAAATTCCAAAAATATTCCAAAAATTAAAACAAAATCAAAAATTGAAGCTTTTTCCAATATTCTTAAAATATTGCAAAAATTATAACAAAATTAAAAATACAAACTTTTTTCAAAATTCTAAAAATATTCCAAAAATTATTATAAAATCAAAAATTGAAATTTTTTCCAAATCATAAAACTTTTTTCAAAATTCCAAAAATATTCCAAAAATTATAACAAAATCAAAAATTTCGGTGTCCATGATATTGTTCGATTAAATTTCATGACACACAAATAATTAATTTTATTTTTTGCCAAAAAATTGGTAAAAAAAAATGAAAATCATTCTTTTGACACACTTGAAAATATTTTTTTGACAAATTTATAATGCAAAAATCTGGTTTTTGGCCTCACATACCAATACCGACCATCAGGATTTCTCCAAATTCAATGTTCCTACTCGTATTCACTTAAAATGAACGTTTTTTAAGCAAAAAATATGCAAATTTCCTTGTTTTGACACACTTGACGAGTTTTTGACACAATTCCGGGACAGCCATCGAATACATCGTCCTTTCAGCTCTTACCATTGAGTATTTCTATTTTTAGAAACAAAAATTTTTGAAATCCTTTAAGCCGTTTTCTAGATTTCGTCGGTTGTGACGACCGGCCGGCCGGCAGACAGACATTTTTTTGCTTTTTTAGAATCAGTAGGTCCTAAAACGTCGAGAAACGCCAAAAAGAGGGAGTAAGAATTTCACTTTCACGCTCATGAATTCAATACTTTGGTTTTTTCAAAACCGGAGTAATAATGAGTATTAAGCTGGCATGGTTGTTCCGTAGCGATGTGAACTATCGAACATGTTGATTTTTGACAACAACTTTGACATATAACTTTAAATTTGTATAATAAATAAATTTGTATAACTCTTAGGCTTCTATAAAACTCCAACCACCCAGTTTTAATCGTGATACATCAACAACTATATTATTGATAGATTTCGATTAAAATAAAACTTGAAACATTAAATCTTGTTTATTGGGTGATCAAAATTAAGCAAAAAGGATATAAAAACGAAAATGTTTTCTTGGAAATTTTTATTTGTGTATTTTGTGGTTTTGTTTTTGTTTTTGGAAAGTTTATGTTTATTTATTCCCAAAAGGAAAGCTTTATTGTATGACTCTTTTATGCTTTTCGTGAAATTCAGTTCATTTTAATCATAATATGAAATGGGTTATTATTTGGTTGATAAATGTTTACAAGATGGTGATAAAGATTGAGAGATGACGAATCGTAATCGGATGGAGCATTATAAAAAAAGCAGTGAAGATCTATGTAGATATATTGTTTAAGATTTCTGGTTATCGATAGAGATTGTTAAATCAATTTATATAAGAAACATCTAAACGACGACATTTGCAATAGATGTATCAATCATTTTTTTATTGATTGATTCATGAATTAGTTGAACATGTTTAGTTAAATTAACAATGAAGTAAAGAAAAAAACATTCCCAGCGTTGGGTAAACTCGCTTAGTTGACTGTACAAGGCACTACATAGTATCGCGGTATATCTGCATCAGTGCCTTTATTTTTGCCTTTATTTTGGATACCTTTATTTTTGCAGTGATTTGACCGTTATATAAAAGATATTTAAGGTCTAATATAAATCAAATTTGTGAATTCCGGGGAAAGGGAAAATATTAGTGCAAAGTTGTTAAGGTTTTTACCCACACTATAGCCTAAAGTCACATAGTGATTTTGTTGAAACTTGGAAAATTGGTTTTAAATAAGAACTTAAACAATTCTGCATCTTATAACTTTACCATTTAGGGTAAGCAATTTTTTCATTTTTTATTCCATAACAAAATGAATGTCTGCCTGCACACTTTTTTATAGAGTGTTTCGAAAACATTATTGGTCTAATGCGGTGATCCGAAAAACATATAGAGTAGATCACTGTGCTGTAACTGTGTCATAAAATCATTAAATATGTTAAACATTTTAGCCCAAAAATTATTTATTTTAAGTGATAATAGTCATGTTCGATTTGATTTAAGCAACTGAAACAACTGAAAAATTATATGCAATTATTGTTGTTTTTTTCTGTTATTTCAGTCAAATCGAACGCACCTAATTTTTGATAACCGACTAGATCCATGATTCAGTCACTGTTGAACTTTCAATAAATGAACAAGAATGCAATATCAATCCCTTTAGTTATGTTATATCAAGTTTTTTCTTAAACCTTATCATATTTATTTAAACTCAAATTTATTTTCACTCCTATCTTGATGATGATATAATAATATAATTTTAATATTTTTAATGTAAGCCACACAATTAATGGATGGGGTTAAATTTAAAGCACAACAACAGCAACCAACGATACCATATTCCCGCATCACATAAAATGTAATAACTTTAATTCTTTTGTTGTAGTTTTTTTTTAATTTTTGAGATTGAAAAGTGGTAATAAACGTGCAATAATAAAATAATTTAGACGCAGAAAAAAAAACAAAATCTAAGGTGTGTTCATATTATTAATTTGTGTTTTGAGTGGTTATAAGGTTATTATTTAAATAGAAAAAACTCTCATATATATTTAGTACATGAATAAATATGTATGTGATACTATCAAATTAACCCTTTCAACTTTAATTTACTTGCACGCTATATTACTGGATTATTTGCTTTGTGTTGTGTGGCAATAATTCATATGAAGAATTTGTTTATGTAAATTATTACAATAATTATTATTATGAAGCGTTTTTTATATTTTCAAAATTAGATTTTGGATATGTGAATTAATATTTGAAGATTATTGCGTTTAAATATTTTCAAGTAGTTAGGAATTGATTTACAGAAAAAAATATCAGAAATGGAATAAACCCTTAGAGTTTGATCGATTTCCCTCGAATGTGGATAATTTTTGGGTATACTGTGCGACAGTAGTTTTTGCGCGTGTCAGAGCGTCTGGGTTTCACACACAAAATACAAAACAGACACAGATCGCAAACTTTTATTGATCTGTACGCAAAGCTACAAATTTCTTTCGCGATAGAAATGATCGGCTAAAACTGGTAGTGTTTTATTAGTTCTTTGATTATAGTTTGGTTTTATACCTCTTAAATAGCAAATTAATGGTAAAAAGTACATCGGAATAATAACAAATAACGTAAAGAGTTTATTTATTACTAGCTGGACCCGGCTACGCGTTGCAGTATGAAATGAAAGGTCCAGTCAAGATTGTTGCTTCTACTAAGTTGCTCATTAATTTTTGTTGCTGCATGTCGCGTGCCATTGCAAAGTTTTGGCTGATTTGTATTTCGCAACATGATAATTGGCACGCAGATTTGCAGTACATGCGGCGGTATCCCTGGCAGATCAAGTAAATTCAATATTCTGTTGGATAGTTAACCGCTTCATCTGCTTCCCTCCCGGACTTGTATGTGACTACCTCGCTTTGGATATAAGACTGAATTATACTGGTAAATTCATTGACGTCTTTGTTTTTGGCTGCAAGAATGGCTCGTTTACTCAGCCAATCTAGTTTGAATATTGGGAAATACTTTTTAACCAATTCCTCTTTTGACGACACTAAATTGTAGAAGTTATGAGGCAATCTAATTCGTCCTGAGGATAGATAAACCGGTGCCTTTTCGTCAGCAATTGATGTGAGAATATCTCAGCTGATTTATCGTTTTCAAGTAGGACACGCATATTTGTAGTTAATTTTAACCTTTTTACGTGTGGCCATAAATTAGAGTATTTCAGACAAGCATTTATTTTACATGCTGGTGTTGATCGAGGAACTACAGATAATGTTTGTCAGAAATCTCCTGCTGCAATGTTAATGCATTCCATTGCATTGCATGGGTCTGGTATTTTCACGCAAATCTTGCAATGATCGATCAAGAGCTTCAAACGATTTTTCGTGCGCCATTGTGCATTCATCCCAAATAATAAGTTTGCATTTCTGCAAAATGTTTCCTATTCCGGATCCTTTGGAAACGTTGTATGTGGGAGTTTCAATAAATTGCATGTTCAATGGCAATTTCAAAGCGGATTGAGCAGTTCTTCCACCTGGTAGCGATGTCGCTATGCCAGATGACGCAAGCTGCTAAGCTGCTAGAATTAGGAACATTTTACCAGTTTCTCCTGGCACATCTAAGAAAAAGATTCCTCCAACCCCGTTATTAACATTTTGCATTCGTTGATCGTAAATATCTTTTTGTTCAAACGTTAGCTTTTTAATATTTGAATACACATACTAAAAAAGATCATCCGTGTTGTGATTTTGTTCACGACGCAATTCTACTTCGAAGGAAGATGCAGCAGCAGATCGATTCAGCGATGCCATTCCTATTTGATTGAGAACTTTGCTCGTGATATCTAAGCAAAAATCTTCAATCATTATCATCGCTTGGTTGTAAAGTTCTTTTGTGAAATTTAGGTTTATATTGGCATTTTCCTTGGATATATACGACGTAAAATATCTTATGTGTGATTAATATTTTTCCCATAACTCTGTTGGAGATGAAGGAACGCAGGCAGTCTTGCAAACAAGGCATGAACTTGCTTTGGATGTGACGTGTTGCACGCGTCGTTAATGCATACATCCCAGTGACGATCGTTCTTCAATATGTTCAAAGCTTGGCATGCACTGTGGAAAGTGTTATGTGGAACGCCGTTGACAACTCTCAATTGGGACCAAATATCTTTATCAATTACATGCTAAGAAAGAAGCATTCATCTTGATTGGAATGCACGGTGTACAGTCTGCCTATTGTAGTTTCTTTGAATATGCCAGGGTGTCCTCGACTCGCTCTCCTCGTTTGGTATAAGAAAGGTTCAATCACAATTGCTTAGTTTGCTGATTCATGTTTATTGGGAGAAATATGTATTAATATTATAAATTCATGACGACCGTTCATAAGACTCTAAAAAACTAAAAAACTTTATTTTTTGACTCTAGTTTTGTCTATAAAATAAATGTAAATAATTTTTATCCAATTTTAGCTGGTAAAAGATTTTTACAGTTGTTTAAAAAAATTTAGCAACATTTTCGTTATTAAATGTTCATATGATGTTTCGAATTGAGCAAATTATTTTAAACGTCATACAATGTTTTTGTCATAAATTAAAAATTTAGAAGAATTTGTTTACATAGCAATGTACAGACTACAGACAACAATAGTACTTTGTGTATCGAGGTGCACAAAGTTGATTTTTTCAGCACGCGTCGAATTTTGTCCAACGAGGCGAAGCCGAGTTGGACAAATATACGTCAAGTGCGGAAAAAATCAATTTGTGCAACGAGTTGCACACGTTTTTTGCAATTCCGAATCACAATTAAACAAAATTATTCTGCAACCAAATTTTTTACAATCTACATTCATATTAAGATATAAGTAAACATTTCTATTATCAACTTAGCATTGAGAAAATTTTCCATATGTTCTTATTTTTCACTTCTACAAAACAAAGCAAAAAGTTAAAACAGTGCGGAAAAAAAAAATCAAAGAAAACAGTGCGAAAAAATAAAACAGTGCGGAAAAATCTCACTTTTTGACAGTGTTGACAATATCGAAATACGTTAAATTGTGGTTCGGAATTGCAAAAAAAACAATTTGTGCAACGAGTTGCACACAACGTTTTTTGCAATTCCGAATCACAATGAGACAATTAAACAAAATTGCTCTGCATCCAACTTTTTTACACTCTACATTCATATTCAGACATAAGTAAACATTTCTTTTTTCTATGCGAAAAGCAAACTCCCTAGTGTAAAAAAAAAACAAATTATAGTTGCTATGGTTTTTCATATAATTTTACAAAGTATTTTAAACAACGTAACCATGAAAAAATAGAATATGAATTTTGAATGTTTTGTTGTCGATTTATAACTTTATAATTTATAGTAAATATCGATTATACAGGGTGAGTTTTTTAAAAAATACCAGGCTTTTATCTCGTGAACCGTGCTAGATGGGACAAAATAACTCAAGGTGATATTTGTTAAGTGTCGAGGGGGACGTCCAATGGTAATATTGAATGACCTTGAAACTCATAAGTATTGGAGATATATGCCAAAATAGGTTTTTTTTAAATTAGAACCTATACATTTAATATTTTTTTTTAATTAAGTAAATCAAACTACACACTTTTTGCCTACAAATTTTTTTTGTAAAGTGTACGATTTTGTAGATATGATGAAAATTGATTTGCACTAAAGCAAACGTGTCTTCGCTAAGTTCTTCAGAAAAAAAATAAAATTTCAATAAATCAAAAAAAAACAACGAAATTCAATTTCACGCAGTAGACCACGATGCAATAATATTTAAATTAATGAATGATTTTCTTTGTTTTTTTTTAATTTATCGAAATTTTATTTTTTTTCTGAAGAACTTAGCGAAGACACGTTTGCTTTAGTGCAAATCAATTTTCATCATATCTACAAAATCGTACACTTTACAAAAAAATTTTGTAGGCAAAAAGTGTGTAGTTTGATTTACTTGATTAAAAAAAAATATTAAATGTATAGGTTCTAATTTAAAAAAAACCTATTTTGGCATATATCTCCAATACTTATGAGTTCAAGGTCATTCAATATTACCATTGGACGTCCCCCTCGACGCTTAACAAATATCACCTAGGGTTATTTTGTCCCATCTAGCATGGTTCTCGAGATAAAAGCCTGGCATTTTTTAAAAAACTCACCCTGTATATTAGTATCATAAAAAAAAATTGCATTTCCTACGCGAGACAAAAACGTTTTTCGTTCGTAAACAGGTCTCACTCGACGCTAGCGCGTCTCGTAAACAAATGTTTACTCACGAAAAAAACAATGTTTTCATCTCTTGTAGGAAAATGTACTATTATCAACTTAGCATTAAAAAAATTTTTCATACGTACTTATTTTTCACTTCTACAAAACAGAGCTAAAAGTTAAAACAAAACTAAAAGTTAAAACAGTGTGAAAAAATAAAACAGTGCGGAAAAATAAAACAGTGCGGATATATCTCACTTTTTTAAAGTATTGACAACATCGAAATACGTCGCATTGTGATTCGGAATTGCAAAAATAATTATTTTAAACTTCAAATATTTATTTTCATGACATACTGGGATTCATTTTAATTTTTTTTGCATATCGATATAGACTAATAAATTAAATTGTTTAGTTTCTAGCTTATTAAGTGAAGCATAAAATCTTGTATGAACCACTAGTATTACAGGATATTACACCCATCAAGCGACATCCTTCCCTTGAGCCAAAGGCCCTCTGATTAGATTAAGTCACTTTCCGGGCGTAATAAACTACATAACACCCTTGGTCATAAATAGCTATTACGAGCAATTATTTCACGGGCTGTAAAGTAGACTATAGCAACGGGATTTTATTTTATGGGCGTAAAGATCAACTTTCCACCACGATAACCACGTGCGTAAAATTGTTTTTAACCGTTTTCAGTTTTTTGCGATAGCAAATGATGAGTGCACAGATACTAAAAATCCTGCACCTTGCAGTGCAGTATTTGTTGGTGGAGAAAAACTAAATTTTGATTACAAAATTTGTTTCACATAAAATTGGACATTTACAAGCACCGCTGCAGTGCACAACCGACCTAAATCTATACCTATCACAGCCAGTCTTCATAAGATCTGACAAATCACCGGTAATTTTTGGTAAATATAAAGGAGTCATTACTCTGCTACAAAAGCAAAAAGAAAGAAAGCTCGCTGAATTAACCACCAGATAGTATTATGGTCAGAGTGTGGCTACCTTCGAATTAATACATTTTTAAATTTTTAAAATTTAAATTTTTTATATAATTCAACTAGAAAATATGAAGGGGCTGAAATCTCACAGCTCTGAGATATCAAGACTTCGGTCTGGGTTGGGGATTTTGATATAGTTTTCGGCAAAAAACTTTTATGCGGACATGGTTTTTAGTTACACTCAGCAAACTACTCAAAAACCTCTCCATTTAGTGTTTCGAGAAAATATTACAAAATCACAAATTCATATTTCTTTCAAAATTTCAAAAATATTGTAAAAAATAAATAAAATCAAACTTTTTCCAAAATCCTACAAATATTCCAAAAATTATTACAAAATCAAATATTAGTATTAAACTTTTTTCAAAAATTCTGAAAATATTGCAAAAATTATACAAAATGAAAAATTGAAACTTTTTTCAAAATTCCAAATATTCCAAAAATTAGAATAAAATCAAATATTTAAACTTTTTCTAAATTCTAATAATATTCCAAAAATTTTTAAAAATTCAAAAATTGAAACTTTTTTCAAAATTCTAAAAATATATATATAATTAAAAAACTTTTTTTTTTAAATTCTAAAAACATTCCAAAAATTGGAATAAAATCAAATATTTAAACTTTTTCCTACTTCTAATAATATTCCAAAATTTCTTAAAAATTCAAAAATTCAAACTTTTTCCAAAACTAAAAATATTGCAAAAATTATAACAATATCAAAAATTGAAACTTTTTCCAAAATTACAAAAATTATAATAAAATCAAAAATTTAAAATTTTTTAAAATTCTAAAAATATTCCAAAAATTCTTACAAAATCAAAAATTGAAACTTTTTCAAAATCCCAAAAATGTTCAAAAACTATAACAAATTCAAAAATGTCCATGTCCAATTTCATTTTCATTTTCACCAAACTATTCAAAAACCTTCAATTTAACGATTCGAGAAAATATTACAAAATCACAAATTCATATTTCTTTCAAAATTCCAAAAATATTGTAAAAATTATAATAAAATCAAACTTTTTTCAACATCCTAAAAAAATTTCAAAAATTATTACAAAATCAAAAATTGAATCTTTTTTCAAAATTCCAAAAATTATAAAAAAACAAAAATTTAAAATTTATCAAAATTCCAAAAATTCTTACAAAATCAAAAATTAAAACTTTTTCCGAAATTCTAAAAAAATTGCAAAAATTATTACAAAATCAAAAATACATACTTTTTTCAAAATTCCAAAAATATTTCAATAACTAACAAATTCAAAAATTTCCATGTCCAAATTCATTTTCAATTACATTTACGTCATTAAAACAGCTACATTTTTTTCCCAAAAAATTGGCTAAAAAATCAATGAAATCATTTTTTGACACGCTTGACATTATTTTTTTGACAAACTTATAATGCCATAATTCTCTATAATAATAATATATTTTCACGTCATACAAATTTTTTATTTAATTTTTTTCCGAAAAATTGGGTAAAAAAATAAATAAAAAGTTTTCTTTTGACACACTTGACAACATTTTTTTGACAAACTTATGCCATAGTTCTCAATAATAATAATAAAATTTCATTTCAAACAAAATTTTAATTTAATTTTTTTTCCGAAAAATTGGGTAAAAAAATAAATAAAAATCTTTCTTTTGACACACTTGACAACATTTTTTTGACAAACTTATAATGCAATAATCTAGATTTTGGTCTCACATACCAATCCCTACCATCATCGGCGATATGGCTCCGATGAAGGAGCTAAGCCATTAATAAAAAAAAAAAAAAAAAAAAAAAAAAATCCCTACCATCAAGATCTCTCGAAGTTCAATGTTCCTACTCGTAATCACTTAAAATGAACGTTTTTTAAGCAAAAAATATGCAAATTTCCTTGTTTTGACACACTTGACGATTTTTTTGACACACTTCCGGTACAGTTATCGAACACAGCGTCCTTTCGGACCTGTCTCTTGTGTATACCTATTTTTAGAAAGTAAAAAATTTTGGAAATCCCTCCAGTGACTTTCCCTGCAGCGTAGGTAATGACAGGCGGCCGGCAGACAGACATACATTTTTTTTGCTTTTTTAGAATCAGTAGGTCCTAAAACGTCGAGAAAAGCCAAAAAAAGTGGGGGTAAGAATTTCACTTTGAGCTCATGAATGTAATACTTAGGTCTTTCAGACCGAAGTAATTAGAATTCGGTTATCAAATTTGACACACAATGGATCAAAAGGCATTAAATTCTCTAAAAAAGCAACGCGCATCTAATAAAGTTCGGTTATCTCAGATAATAACATTTTTAAATAATTTACATCAACTGCAGAACACTCTAAGATTCGGGTTCCCAGGTGAACTTCATAACTGAAGCATGTTCACAACGGCTTAATCTACTGCGAAAAAATTCTCGCCTCACGGTGTGTGGAATAGATCAAACAAAAGCGGGGTTGACCAAAGGTGTTAATGATAAAAACCCCCATCCCATGCAATCAATAAAAGAAATAAGAGAATTTAACTTAAAATTTTTGAACAAAACGTATCAAAGCTATTGTGATTATAATTTGAAAATATGGAGGGACTGAAATCTCACAGCTCTGAGATATCAAGACTTCGGTCTGGGTTAGGGATTTTCATATAGTTTTCGGCAAAAAACTTTTATGAGGACATGGTTTTTAGTTTTGGGCAGCGATGTATATCAAACATAACTCTTTGTTAAAGTATAAGTATTCAGAGTAGTGTTTGCAATCTTGGTATCCGGGTACCCGGATACCCGGGTATTTAGCAAGATTTTTCGGGTATTTAATATCCGGATATTTTGGTCGGGTACCCGAACAACAAAAGGTCCAGTTTTTTCTCAATAAAATTTACAAAATTCAGTCTAAATTCAAATATACAATTCAGCTCATTCTCTTTTTGCAAATTTGAATTATTCTTTATACTAGTTGTTGATAAATGATTCTATTCTAACCATACAAATTGCAATATGTCCATAAACATTAAACCAACCACATCCGTAAATATTAAACTGGCCTCTAGTTAATTATTATTGTTTGGATTACGAAAACAACAGAAAAACGACGAAGAACACATAACAAAATTTATGGAATTTTAGTTCCTATTAAAATTAAAATTAAGTCATAAAAAATTAGGGATCTTCATTGGTTATTTGTTTATATTTAGTTTAAAATAAAAACAGTAAATATATTATGAAAAGTTTTTATTTAAGATTTAAGCTAATTATTAAAATAAGTGTCATCGAAAGTTTGGGACCAGTTCAAGAAAATGTCATCAGATAAATCTCGGTGCCACGTAGTTGGATGCGCACGAATAATTTCAAATAAATGGGGAAATACGTCAGCAATGAAAAATCAAATCTGATAATGATGCGGCTATAATTATAATATTGAAAATTTACAACTACAAAAATGTATTGCTGTCTACACAAGATCTACTATAGATAACAGGAGTACTACAGTTGATAAAGAGCTGAAAATTTTGTATGTAAATAAAGGAAACCGAAAAAATGATAGAAAATTTAAATCAATCGTTATTGACCGTGAAGCCAACATCCACTTTATCGGAGCGGGTTTTTTCTATTGCAGGAATTTAAAAAAGGAAATACGAAATCGGATGAGTACAGCTACCCTAAATGCTTTAATATTTTTGAAATATTATTTTATAATTAAAAAATGATCAATTTTTAGTTTACTACTGTGAGGTTTTTTTTATTGTTTTTCATCTTTTAATTTTTTTATAACTACCCGGGTTATCCGGGTAATCCGGGTAATTTGGAAAATACTAATCGAGTAACCGGGTAATTTGAAATCGGGTAATTTGCAATCACTAATTCAGAGATAAACTCTGTTTAAAAATTTATTACAAAGCTAACACGAAACATCAATACGTTGCCGGAAAATTATAAGCAAAATTCCAAAAATATTGTTAAATTAAATAAAATCAAACTTTTTCAAAATTCCAAAAATATTCCAAAAATTAAAATAAAATCAAATATTTAAATTTTTTCTAAATTCCAATAATATTTCAAAAATTCTTAAAAATTCAAACTTTTTCCAAAATTCTAAAAATATTCCAAAAATTCTTACAAAATCGAATATTAAAACTTTTTCCGAAATTCTAAAAATATTGCAAAAATTATTACAAAATCAAAAATACAAACTTTTTCAAAATTCCAAAAATATTTCAATAACTATTCAAAAATTCAAAAATTTCCATGTCCAATTTCATTTTAAATTACATTTACGTCATAAAAACAGCTACATTTTTTATTCCAAAAAATTGGCTAAAAAAATAAATGAAATCATTTTTTGACACACTTGACATTATTTTTTGACAAACTTGTAATTCTCTATAATAATAATAAAATATCATGTCATACAAACTACATATTAATTTTATTTTTTTCTAAAAAAATTGGGTAAAAAATAAATAAAAACCTTTCTTTTGACACACTTGACAACATTTTACGACAAACTTATAATGCCATAATTCTCAGTAATAATAATAAAATTTCATTTCAAACAAACAATTTTATTTTTTTCCAAAAAATTAGGTAGAAAAATAAATAAAAATAAAAATCTTTCTTTTGACACACTTGACAACATTTTTTTGACAAACTTATAATGCCATAATTCTCAATAATAATAATAAAACTTCATTTCAAACAAACAATTAATTTTATTTTTTTTCCAAAATATTAGGTAAAAAATAAATAAAAATCTTTATTTTGACACACTTGACAACATTTTTTTGACAAACTTATATTGCAATAATCTAGTTTTTGATCTCACATACCAATCCCGACCATCAAAATTTCTCCAAATTTAATGTTCCTACTCGTAATCACTTAAAATGAACGTTTTTTAAGCCAAAAATATGAAAATTTGCTATTTTTGATACACATAATGATTTTTTTGACACACTTCCGGTACAGTTATCGAACACAGCGCCCTTTCGAACATGTCCCTTGTGAATACCTATTTTTAGAAAAAAATTTTTGAAATCCCTCCAGCCGTTTCCCCTGCTGTGTAGGTAATGACGGACGGCCGGACGGCCGGCCGGCCGGCCTACAGACAGACATACATTTTTTTTTTGCTTTTTTAGAATCAGTAGGTCCTAAAACGTCGAGAAATGCCAAAAAAAGTGGGGGTAAGAATTTCACTTTGAGCTCATGAATGTAATACTTAGGTCTTTTAGACCGAAGTAACTCAAATTAATTCTTGAACTAGTGAAATACCATTGTTTCCTAATACAACTTAAATAAACTATCATGATAGCATAAAATTTTGTAATATTATTACCATATGAAACTATCCTTGTTTTACGGGATAGAATTACGGGCTAACTTCACAAAGGTTTGCCAATGCAACTTGAAGATTGAAGTTAAGATTTAAGTTCCTTTGAAAAATATTTCTGAAAATTGTTCGTAAATGACTTTTAAAGTATCAATCAATCAATCAACAACGCATGCTGTAGTTAACAACAAGATTTCTTTATAAGACGAATATTTTACGTTACCTATCATAAATATCTCATATACATATAAGAGCTCTTGTTACATAAATAGCTATTAATTTAATTTGATTAACTCAAGAAATCTATTTTCTATTTTGATAGTAAAACAATAGAGGACACGTGACCAACGTAAAAAACCTATTACAATATTATTTAATATTGATTTATTTGTTCGATTTTATTTTATGAAGTATATTTTTATTTATTTAAATTTAATATTATGGGAATGAAAAAATATCAAAAAAGTATTAAATAAACAAAAAAATATGAAAAGTGTGAATCAAACTTTTTCTATATTTAAAACTATATGAGGGGGCTCATATAGTAGTTCTACTTTACATGACCATCATCATCAATCTTTTTATGGTTTTTTTTACGTTTACTTTAAATAATTTTTATTTATTTTAAAATAAAAAAAAACAGTAAAAATATTTAAATAAGTAATATTTATTAAGAAACAACGATAGTTATAGGGAAAATATTTAGTTGACATAAAGTTCAATTGTTTACGTAGAAAATTAATATTCGAGGGAAATATATTAATATTTGCGTTAAGTGCAAAGAAAATTAAGGTTTTGGTATTTTGAATACTGTTTAGTTTTTATTATTCTCAGTAAATCAATTTATTGGTGTTCACAGTGTTCAGTGAGTTATCCAGTGTTATAGTTGTCGTATCAAGATAAGATTTTGAATCTATAGCTATCGTTCCTTTAAGTAAAACAACCAAAATTTTAATGTTTCAAACAAGTTTTAAGGAGAAATTTTAAAAAGTTTATGGTATCTAGACATTTGAAGTTTGTTGGGTATGCTCCACCCTAAGAGTGAGAACACTGTTCTATGCAAGGACGAAGAAGATTCAAGGCTTCATATAACTCTATGTGTGGGCTTTAATGATTGAGGAAGACAGTATGGCAGATGATCAAATCAAGGAATATGCCACTATTTAGATTATTGGCAACCCCATTTTAGTTTTGTTCCTGCAACTTTTTAAAACAAATTTGCATTTTATATCTTATTTTATTTTCTCTATCATATCATGAAATATTGGCTTATGTGGTATTTCGTATTTCATATGTGATAGAATTTATTGTTTAGGTATCCCTGATTATGTTTAAAAATATGTAAAACAAAGATTTGCGTTCATCAACACCTTAGAACGCATGTTGTTGTGCGACCTAGGTCTTAACATATTTTTATGGGTTGTTGTGACACATATTGTAATTCCTTTCTACTATGTATAGGAAAAGTTTCCTCCATTTGGTATCGAATACGGTACCCCTGAGTTACAAGTCCACCGTTTTAACAACTGAGATAGAACAATGGCAATGAAATAATTTTGGTAAGTTTTAGGATCATTGCCGTGCAAACAAGATTCATAAGTGTTTTTAATGCCAAATCAATTGAGCTTATGCGATAATTGATTTTAATTCGAATATTCTTACCTTAACGCAGTTGATTATATATCTGTTTGTTTAAACGACCTCATCCACATATTAATATATTTTCCCTTTATATCTTAAACATAGTCTCGAAAGTATACAGTCATATAATTATTTCATTAGTCAGTAGCAGTACATATGTCAAGAAATAAAGAAAAATCGAAATTAAATCATTCATACAGGACACCGTAACTAACAACAATCAAATAGTGAAACACATGGCGCATTGAAATTATCCTTTTTCTGTTGTATATAAAAAATTATATGTATTATCTATTATTATACAAATAATAAAAACATAACTAAGTGTATAAACAGAAGGAGCGGGTAGATAATAGTTTTGTGTTTTTTCTTTAGAATATAATAATAATAGACAGGACATACCGTCAAATTAATTCACCGTGAACTAAATATGTACAGAATATTAGTTGGTGTTATGGGTGGAACATTTAATTAAATTATACGTGTGATAAATTGATAAATGAACAAAATAATTATTTACGGGTACCCTTTTTTGATTACGATTTGTTTTTGTTACTTTTTGTGTAATACTTTAGTAATATGATATTAATTGAAAAACATTTACAGTAAGTATAAGATGCATACACATATAAGGTGCATACACAGAAACACAGATTATAAAAAGATAATAATATTTTAATTATTGGCAGATTGTTGTTCGCAACTTAAATGTTTATGCTGATTTGAGATCATTAAACCGCGAAAATCGATTGTAACTAACATACCTATAAAACCTAAAGTTGCAAGTTTTGACAATAATTCAAAAGCTATAATAATTCAATGTTTCTTATATTAAGTGCTTTTATATTTCAAATTTTTTGTAGTTTTACGATCATTTAGATTCGGCATTAAAATTAATTTTTAACGAATACTAGAGCACTTTCATATAATACCCTAGTAAACCCGATAACCCAATAACTGCCGCCAAATTCTGTAACTGTGAAGCGGTGAAGTGATAAGTTTTTCAATGAAAAGAAACAAGGAAATTTTTAACACTTCACCGCTTCACAGTTACAGAATTTGGCTGCAGGACAGGTTATAACATGAACTCTTACTAATAGTACATCAAAAACGCTTCACACATAATACAGGACTATAGTTTTATAGTGTTCGTAAAATAAATTATAATAAAAAACAAGAATCATTGAATTGTATATTGCTAGGGATTTTGAATATTTTACCTTAAAGATTTTGAGCATAATAATACCATAACTAAGTGATACTTCAAACAGTTTATTCTGAGCAAAACAAGCTATTAAACTTAAACTGATATCAATTTAACTTCAATTCTTAATAAATACATAATCGGATCGTATGTATATAGACTCAGATTAAACCAAAAAACAGGAAAGCAAATGAAAAAATCGAATTTCCATCATTGTTTTTCAGTTGATATATAATTTCCCAAACGATTACGTTTAAGGATTTTAAACTCCCTTTTTAAGTTAATTTTTTTAAAAATAAGTTCATCTTGAATTGGTTCTGGTAGATTATAATCTCATGTTTTTTTGTGTTGAAGAAATATATTTTTTTAATGTTTGGTTTTAACATATATGTCGATACACTGTAAAAAAGAGAAATATCACATGAATAGTTTGACGTTTATATGGGATCAATTATAACAATTTTTATTACTTTAGTTAATTTATAACAAATTAATAACTCTCACTTTTTACACTTTTAAATGATTGAATTTATTTACAATCGAAGATAAAATGCTATTAACAGTTTGAAGAACTGAAATGAAAGAAAATAAATAACCGCCTATAATTTTATACTGATGACTCAATTATTTGTAGAGTTAGAGTTCATTGAAAAACAAACAGAAAATTGAATGTAGGTCGAATAATAAATTGATGCTAAAAAATTCAAAGAATAGAAAAAAATACAAACACAAATTATTTTTAGTAACACACGTTTATTCGAAGCTAACTAAATTAACGAAACTTATTTTTTGGAGCAGAAACTTTTTCAGGACATTGGATTCACATATCAGATTAGTTGTGTTACGAAGCTGTGCACTCCATACAAGTTCATTTGTTGAAACACTGTCTTATTCATGTACCAACGAATCAATGTATTCAAACAACTTATCCGAGACACGCGACTTATCGTCTTTTATATTATTGTATTTGTTTTATCTTAATGCGGTCCTGCATGTTTTAAACCATAACTAACTATTGGGTTAAGCAATTTTCCATAGATTATTCTCCCAAAGAAAAAAAATTCACAGCTGTAATCAGCTGATTTGTATTACGAAAATTTTACAATAAACGTTAGTTCTTGCAAATCGAGGTTGATGTGCATTGTCTTTAATAGTCCAAGAGCTAGTGAACCTTTTGGGTAACGGTCGTTGTGAAAGACTAGAATTTTTTTAGTGATAATTCATGAAATGTGAAGTACGGATACCACAACCTGGCAGGCATCAGTCGTGCACGTCATCATCCCCTATATGTTTGAAAGTGTAAAAAAAATTAAAAAAAACTTCCTCCTGTAAGCTTGAAATTTTTATATGATTTAGCTCACTTATTATAGAGTACAAAATAAAATTGACAGGCGATTTTGAGGTGCACAAGTATCTGCCAGGCGAAACGAAAGGTGTTACAACCTGCGGCCCGGCCGTCACAACCGACGAAATCTAGAAAGCCGCTGAACGGATTTCAAAAATTTTTGTTTCTAAAAATAAGTTTACTCAATGGAAAGAGCTGAAAGGACGATGTGTCCGATAACTGTACCGGAAGTGTGTCAAAAAATTGTCAAGTGTGTCAAAACAAGGAAATTTGCATATTTTTGGCTTAAAAAACGTTCATTTTAAGTGATTCCGGATATAAACATTGAATTTGAAGAAATCTTGATGGTCGGGAGTGGTATGTGATACCAAAAAGAAGATTATTGCAATATAAGTTTGTGAAAAAAAATGTTGTCAAGTGAGTCAAAAGAAAGATTTTTATTTATTTTTTACCCAATTTTTCGGGAAAAAATAAAATTAATTATTTGTACGACCGGAAATTTTATTATTATGTTTGAGAATTATGACATTATAAGTTTGTCAAAAAAATGTTGTCAAGTGTGTCAAAAGAAAGATTGTTATTTCGGAAAAAAATAATATTAATTATTTGTACGACCTGAAACTTTATTATTATTATTGAGAATTATGGCATTATAAGTTTGTCAAAAAAATGTTGTCAAGCGTGTCATAAGAAAGATTTTTATTTATTTTTTTACCCAATTTTTCGGAAACAAATGAAATTATTTATTTGTACAAACTGAAATTTTATTATTATTATTGAGAATTATGGCATTATAAGTTTGTGAAAAAAATGTTGTCAAGTGAGTCAAAAGAAAGATTTTTATTTATTTTCCTACCCAATTTTTCGGAAAAAAATAAAATTAACTATTTGTATGACCTGAAATTTTATTATTATTATTATTGTGAATTATGGCATTATAAGTTTGTTAAAAAAATGTTGTCAAGTGTGTCAAAAGAAAGATTTTTATGTACTTTTTTACCCAATTTTTCGGAAAAAGTTAAAATTAATTATTTGTACGACCTGAAATTTTATTATTATTATTGAGAATTATGACATTATAAGTTTGTCAAAAAAATGTTGTCAAGTGTGTCAAAAGAAAGATTTTTATTTATTTTTTTACCCAATTTTTCGGAAAAAAAATTAAATTAAAATTTTGTTTGAAATGAAATTTTATTATTATTATTGAGAATTATGGCATTATAAGTTTGTCAAAAAAATGTTGTCAAGCGTGTCAAAAGAAAGATTTTTATTTATTTTTTACCCAATTTTTCGGAAAAAAATAAACTTAATTATTTGTATGACCTGAAATTTTATTATTATTATTGTGAATTTGGGCATTATAAGTTTGTCAAAAAATGTTGTCAAGTCTGTCAAAAGAAAGACTTTTATTTACTTTTTACCCAATTTTTCGGAAAAAATACAATTAATTATTTGTACGACATGAAATTTTATTATTATTATTGAGAATTCTGACATTATAAGTTTATCAAAATAATATTGTCAAGTATGTCAAAAGAAAGATTTTTATTTATTTTTTTACTCAATTTTTCGGAAAAAAATAAAATTAATTATTTGTATGACCTGAAATTTTTAATTATTATTTTTTAATTATGGCATTATAAGTTTGTCAAAAAAATGTTGTCGAGTACGTCACAAAAATTAACTGTTTGTATTACGAATTCACGAATTCGAACCAATTCGAGTCTCCCAGTTTGCTTCCAGCTAGTGGCTCACTAGGCAGTTCTGTATCCATTACAATTGCTTACTGGATATAAACTAAGTATTGATTGGATAACTTAACAATTAATTCTATAATATAATTATAAATATGACAAATGGAAATATTTTATTATAAGGTGGAGGAAATAAAAGTTAATATTTTTAAAAAATGTGCATGAACGGAACTAAAACGTTATTGCCAATAAGTCAATAATAACTAAAATGTCAATCCATGTAGCAGTATATTCCTTGGGGATATGGCGTACTATCATCCTCAATGATTAAAGTTCACATATAGAGTTATATAGATCCTCATTTATTCTAGCCTGACATCATCAAGGAACACTCCATAACTAATTTTGATTGTGCTACCGTTGACTGAATAGGGCTCATAGGCCACAACTAATATATCACTGTGACTAAGGATATCTTACTACTATTGCCAGTGGTTTGTGATATCTCACGTTAACTATTATGGCAATACCAGAGATTGGAGTAACCGGGATTATCACACCAATATCCTAAAATTCCAAAAAACCTACAAAAATCAAAATCAAATCATCGATCCAAAATTCCAAAAAGAAATACAAAAAATTATCCCTTCATGCGGAAAAACACTAATTGACACTATAATTGTTTTATGCATTAGGGTTATGTATTATAATACGTGATAGAACAAAACAGTAATTTGGGTACTCTCCGAAGTCCCCTACCCTGAATAAAATTCATTAAAATCGTTCATTGTATTGATAAATAACAATCAATGAACCAGTTTTCGTTGGCGCAATAGAGAATTTATTAATATTAGGAAAAATATATTAACAGCAATAAATCATTTACTAAGGCAACGAAAGCAGTATGAGTGAGCGATCGCTGAGAATTCGTATAGCACGCAAAGAGAATCCAAAAGACCCAAGATTGAAACAGGTTAAGCACTCCAAACTTAAATTTACCTTAATAATAATTGTTTGTATAGATCTACAGTTATTTTTCAAACTCACAACAGTGTATATCTATTTCCTTCTTTTATTTTATTTTAAATATATCTCACACTTCTTTAATTTAATTCAACAAAATGTTCCAATATAGTTATTTTAAATTGCAATTTTTCCCATGGGACAAACAGAAAATATGTTCGTACGAGTTTATATTAAAAAAAATTTAAACCAAATAATAAAAATCCAATTCATATTGAAACGAATACCAAAAGTATTGGAAAGTTGACGGTTCGCTTTTTTATTCATTTTCGCAATAAAAATAATAATAATGTTGTAATAATAATAGTAAAATTTTCATTATTTTATTTTCAAACCTAAATGTTGTTAGAAGCTAGAAAACGCAAGATAATGAAGTATTTGCTATGCAAATTGTTTGTCGTTTTCATATATCAGTTTATTGTGTGCGTCTTTGAACTCGCTCGCATGACAGGAAAATCTATTTTAGATTTTTTATGGTTTTTTGAGGCTGTGTGCTTTAAGTGATTTCAATTCATTACTGAAACGCCCCAGTTATTATTTCGACACACTTGTACTTTTGAGAGCTAGAAGTGTCAATTTTTCAACAACTTTTTATTAGTAATTGGTCTCTAATTTTACAGACACGGTTTCTTATCCTATCTGTACACCTTTCTAACAGTTTCAAAACAAAAAACTTGTAAACATATCCATCGAACATACAACTCCATTTTGTTCGACGCTAAATAATTTAAATGCAGATTGAATAGTAAATTGATGCTAAAATATTCAATGATTAAAAAGAATAAAATAACAAAAATTTTAATCAACGCACTTTGATAAAAACTAAAATTTAATTTAGGGATGATAAACTCTATCTTTCTTAATTAAATTCACACATCAAATTCGAAATCAATTTTTAATCAGTTTTATTTTATTTATTTTTTAATAAAAAGTGTTGTGCAATATGAATTACAATATGTGTCACAACAACAGATATTTTTCAAGACTTAGGTCCCATAACAACATGCATTCTGAGGTTTTGGTGGACGCTTGTTTTGAATTTACGTCTCTCGGAGTATTGATTCGGACAACAATTCATAAACAAAAGTGGTTGGAGTATAACGAACATAAAAGGGTTTGAAGTAACAAGAATATTAAATGATGATATTGATTTGTATTTATTACACCAGCCATCTTTTGTTTATTATTGAAAACAGCATAAAAAGGTTTGTTAAAGTAAACTAACAAAATAGTAATCTGATTTATTTTAGAAATAATTTATTTTAGAAAAACAATTTTTCTCCTAAACAAATTTATTTTTTTGTTTTAGTTTTAGTTGATGGGACTTGTTTTTAAATTTTTATTACCTCTCAAAAGCATTTGAATTCAGTAATTGATTCGTATCAATTTCCAACTACTCCATGCTCAGGAAATCAGTTTTAAGAAATTTAGCAAACTAGGGGGTATCCGACAGACGGCACGGTGAAATAAATTTTCACTTGACTCAGTGTCTTACGGGCATGGTTGTTTAAAGCTTACATTCACAGATTTAAGCTATAAAACTCACCAAACTGTCCAACGTGTGAAGAGGTTCAGGAGAAATTAGAGCAAGTATTATTCGAGTCCCTACGTTACTGTAGCCTTGTTGAATTGGCGCACCAATTAAATCCGGACAACATCCTGGATTTCATGTTGGAATCTGAACAAAGTTGAAACGCGTGAAGAGATTTAAATCGCCTACGGAAATCAGTAGTTAGACGTTAAGTCGAATTTGAGTAGTATGTGCACTAACACACACACACGCCGTTGTCTCAGCCTCTGTTTTCAGCATTTGTCCTACTTCGGTTTATGTTCTTGTTTTTGTCATTGTCTATTTCTTTGTCTCGATCTCTTTGTCTTTCACTTTGTTTTTGTTTTAGTCTTTTCTCATATTCTTGCTTTTCTCTCTGTCGTCGCTCTTGAAAAAATTAAAAAAAAAAACAGAGAGCCGTGACATTTCAAAAATATAAGAGCAACTTAAGCTGACCCTGCTTAACGAAGCAATAATACTTAACGGTTGTTCCGTGAGGATGTACGGTAGACGATGGGGGTTGGGTTTTGGTCGTTAGAAATCTGACACTCACACTAACAATTGGTACTGGTTTCATGTAAAGTCTATTGAAGATTACCCACTCCACCAAAACAAAAATATATATCATTTAGGTTTCCAAATAGCATTCCAAATTTTCTAATTTCTCCACAAAAGCGTAACCACATACATAGATAAATCAATTCATGAGATTAGGTTTGTTGAATAAGAAAACCACTTTGAAATCGAACGAATGGAATCGTATTCTATTCACCAATTCATATTTTCGCATGATTTATTGTTTATTGCTATTATTATTCTAAAGCTTTTTATTTATATTTATAACAACAATGAAAAAAAATTGTTTATGGGCATTTATGCAGATAGGTTTGTTGTGTTTTTTTTATATAGACTAGCGTCGATTGTTCGCGCGGGAAATACTCTATATATGAAATTGATATATTTATTCGGTATAAATTGTTTCAATGAATTTTCATTTATTGTCGTTTATTTAGGTTGAAGGAAAACAAAGGGAATTTTTTTATGGTAGAAAAACAAAATGAAAAAATTATTTTTAATATACTTTGAGTGCGGATGCGAAGTTTGTATATTCAAATATAACATCGAACAGAGCACAAATAATTGGTTACATACATTTGGATGACGACAATGACTGTTCAGCAATTATTATGAAATAAGTAAGACAAACTAAAGCAATAATTAAACTATTCGAATAATTTTACCCTCAAGCAATTGAAAATTAGTTATATCAGTTCGGAATTACTAAAAATTAACTTATCTCAAATTTAATTTTGTCAATTTTAATGTCTGACTCTGTATATGGGGCGCACAGTTTTAGATTCATCGTTTGTACATGTTTGGGTTCTACGCGTAAACTATTCTAAAAGTATGAGATGTTGTATATGAAGTTCTGGTGAGCTTTACAATATATTTTATATCAAATTCCAGTTTGTCTTTTTAACTTATTAGGTTACAAAAATATTAGCGAAATAGGAACAAATTCAATTTTTCAATTCAAGTTTTCAATTTTTAATTTATATTAAAATGTTTCGTCAAGTGACGACAGTCGACACTACTGAATTTAATAGGTTGGATTAGTTTATAGTTTACAGTTATGATTTGATAAAACTTTGCTCAATGGTCTGCCTCTGTACGAGAAAGAACAAATTATTCTCTTTATGTGACATTGAATATAGTAGTGTGGAGTTTTAAGAACAGCTGTAACAATAACTTTAAAACTGATTTCTGAATTTGAACCAGCTTTGTGGGATTTAACAAAAATTTACTCCATTTCTGCGTTCCAGTTTGTCACTTTAACTTGGCAAAAATCTATTTTATATTTTTTACTTTGTCTTAATAAATAGTCTACAGTCATGAAGCGATTATATTCAGAATTTAGTTCTAGAGATGTAGAATAAAATATTATTTTAACAAAGTCAAGAACATATTTCTATTTTTCTTGTGAAGCTATTATGGTAGCGCTTTAGACAACAAAGAAACATTACTTTTTCTATGCGAAAAGTCAATTCACTGGTGAAAAAGAAAAACAAATTATAGTTGCTATGGTTTTTCATATAATTTTACAAAATATTTTAAACAACGTAACCATAAAAAATAGAATATGAATTTTGAATGTTTTGTTGTCGATTTTATAATTTAGAATAAATATCCATTATATGTATTACATCATAGAAAAAATTGCATTTCCTACGCGGGATAAAAACGTTTAGTTCAACAAAATATAGTTAGTAAAATACGCTACCATATTTAATCCAGTGTATGACCTATAAACTGTCAGTCATAAATGAAAATCAACAGGAGGGACAGTCGAGACGGATTGTGTCTTAAAATAAATTATGCTAACTGACAATCTGACGCTTACAAGTGTGAGTGCGGATTAAAGGAAAAAAATAATTCAAAACGATATAACCGACAAATATTATGTGCATGGTGCACGACTCTTAGTGCACTTTTTATTAATTTGTTCAAAAAATTGTAAGTTTTTTTTAAATACTGTAGTGTATATTTTAAAGTTAGTTGAAGTTTAAAAGTATTTGAGTGCTAACGTCACACCAATTTGTTTCAATTTAACATTTTTAAATCTTGTAAACATGCAAACAAAATGTGTATAGAACTTCCATGCATAAATACAAAAATATTTTAATCATGACTTTTTACTTTATGACTATAGGATCTTCTAATACGTTATGAATCTTTCCGAAACTAATATTTTTGGTAACGTTATTAAGACAAATAAAGATTGCGGTCGTATTTTTAAATTGTAAAATGAAAATGTATGTGTTATTGCAATTGTAAATGAGGCATCCATTTTTTTAACGATAAATTTTAAATGGAAAAAATTCAGAACTCAAATTTAAATATAAGGAAACCGACATGAAAAATGACAATCTGTAGTGACCATACGGGTGGCACAGTATTTATATCATATAATAAGCATAAACTGCTAATCTAAATAAATATATCAAATAGCAAGCTGCATGGTCGGCATAATTAAAGAAAGAAGTTATAAAATATACTACGTATAATATACATAGTGTTGTGAGAGAAGTCTTAAAGGAAATATGTAAGAAGTGAAGTTAACTTATAATAAATATTAGTTATGTAACAATGATGTGTTTATGTTAATTAAATAAGAAGACCAAGCTTTTACAACACCCTTCAGATATCCAACCTACCAGAATCCCAACTCTACCTAAGGTATCCAAAACATGGCGATTGTGACATTGATTCCTGTAATTCCTGGGAAAAGAGTCCTTCTAAAAACATCGAAAAAAACAGTGAGCACGAAACAAATTTTCATTTTGTGTATTAGTGTATTAGTGTTAAGTTTTTAAAAGAAATTTATATAAATTTTTAAGTGAATTTTTAAATAAGTAAGTTTTTCGCAAAATAAAAAAATCTCATAATAAATAAAAATAAAATTTTTTTAAATTATTAATAAAATAAGAAAAGTGTTGAGAAAAAGGTTGAGTAGAATATGAACCAAATAAAACAGCTAAACTTTTAAAATATTAGAAAAACCTCGCACACAAACCATATAAAGTATCGAAAATTTGAGCACTAAAATATTCGAAAATCTCGTACATAAACCAAATAATAAAAGTACGCAAAATATACCCGTCTATATCCAGGTATGTGTATACAAATACACACATTTTGAAAATAAAAGTCATATGAAAGAAAAATTTTCTAAGATGGAACACACAATTTATTTTTTTTGCATCTTTGTTTAAAAACCAAATTTAAAGGAAAATAATTTTAATTTATTTTCTCTGCGACTAAATCAATTGAAATTTCTTTTTAAATAAAATTATAAAATTTTTAATTTTGAATTAATAAGTTTTTTTTTACAAAAAAAAACAAAATCGAAATTTTGGATAAAATTTAAGATGGGAAAACAGTCTGAGCAAACGTCTACAGCAGTTGGCCTGTGGAACAATTTAACATTTAATAACAATTTAAAAATCGACGCAGAAGATATATCAATGTTTATAGCACAGAGTTATTAGTTATTGGTGAAAAACACACGAAATCAGCAAAAAACATGCAATTTTGGAAATGAGATTTTAATTTAGCATATTTAGGTATTGGAATTCGTTGACATCAATAAAAAAAATTTTTTTAATTTTTTTTGTTTGAAACTGCTGATTTCACGTGTTTTTCACCAATTGCCATTATATTTGCGCAATAAAAATTACAGAACTAGTTTTCGTAATTTACAATAGACATCGCAAAAGCTTGAAGCGCAGGTATGCATCAACTCTGCAAGTATAAACTCCAGTCCCTGCTATTGACATACGAGTTAACGTGAGATATCACATACCACTGGCAATAGCAGTGAGATATCACTAGCCAAGGTGACATCTTAGGGGTGGTGGCGGATGAACTGTATTCAGTCAACGGTAGCACCGTCTTAGCTGCGAAATAATCCTTCATGATGAGACGCTTTTGCTTCCTTGAAGAAACGAGCCTTCATATAACTATGTGTGGGCTTTAATCTTTAATAAAGACGGTGCGTCACAGGATCAAGGAATATGCAACCGGCTGGATTATTGGCAACTACATTTTTGTTTTGTTTCAGCAAATTTTTGTAAAAATTTGCTATTTACTTTTTAATTTACTTTTATTTTCTCTATTATATCATAAAATATTGGCCTATGTCATATTTTGTCAGTGATAGCATTTTTGTTTAGTTATCCATTCTTTAACAAAAAATATAAAAAAACAAAAAAAGAAAGATTTACGTCCATCAACTCCTTTGAACGTATGTTGTTGTGGGACCTTGGTCTTGAAAGGTTTTATGTGTTATTGTGACACATATTGTAATTCCTACTGCACAGCACATTTTATTAAAAAAAAAATATAATTGAACATGGAAATCTATGGTACAAATTTTATAGTAGTAATCCCATCCCGAGCAGGTTTTCATACAAACGACCAATCAACAGACCATTACTGAATGCCTTTTTGCAGCAATGAATGAATAATGTGTCGAGCCACAGCTGGGCCATTCAAAAATTAACTAATTATGTGGCTGATAACTACGGGAAGATCTGAGCAACTGATCACCGACCAATAACAGAGAAACATGCTGGTAACGGATGGCAATTAATAAATATCAAATAAATAAATGGCAATAATAAAATAGTTAGAACGGAAGTGTTATTTTAAAAACTATATTTTGATTAAATGTCTCACGTAAAAGATTAAAAGTCTCACGTTCTCGTCATAATATCCGGGTAAATTTAATAGAATCATAGGAGGTGAGTTACGAAAATAGCAGCAAATTTTAAAATACTATAATCTAAACGTAAAATATTAATACTCCAACAACAGCCCAAGTTTTCATAATATTCAAGTTCCAAGTATAATCTTTGAGTTCACTAATGAGTTACCGTAGTAAACACTAGACATCTACTATCATGGACTGACGGCACGCGTCTAACAGCTGCTCCAAGAGGTATCTAGAACCGTTCAGATGAACAAGACGTCTCTCTCTCTCTCTGGCGTTTACATTCCATGGAGGGATTTTGCCGTCTGTGCAATCAGCTTCCAATCATCTCGTTCCATGACCAGTTGACCCCAGTTTCGACATCCTATATCACGAAGGTCTTGAATGATGTTATCACGTTAGCGTTGTCTAGGTGAACAAGATGTCGAGGTTGTATAAAAATGTCGTCTATATGAACATTCAATTCTTGGTCCTATTGAACTACGCCCTAGTGCTCTAGCTGTGTATCGGTAGCAAGACGTGAAATACAAGGAAGGTCAAATTCAATACAGTTTCATTGATTATGGTACATATACAAAGCTCCATAAGTTAAAATCAATTAAAAGTTTGAAGTGTTCAATTAATGTTGAAAAAACAAATGTTTGTCATCGATTGCGATCGGAAAAGTCAGATCAAAAAACTCACAAACGGATATGCAGATCTGAAAAGGTTCACATTGGAGCTCTCACTCAAAACATGATTTATTCTTATTCATGACTATGAATGGTATGAACCCTTTCGTACAATTTAGGTTTTAACTTCTTTAATTTATACGTCGACTTGGCTTTCGTTTGATGAGAATCTATCGTTAATTTATTTCAGAATCATTTATGTATATAAAATGTAAATGTTTACTAAAATATAGTACTTCCAACTTTGCTTCTAATTTTTATTCCGTTAACTGAAAAATTTTACGCTGCTACTGTCAAAAGCTTAATGTGTCTTAGATTACAGACAAACTTATTTACAAGTGTGATTTGACTCTGACGTTAAGCATATTAAAAATAATTTATCAATTTTTAAAATAAAAATAAATTATTGGTTTGTCACTTCTTATACTAAGCAAATAAAATTAGACTGAAATGAATATACATACTTTTATTTATTATCACAAGCACATAAATTAAATGTGACACCTATAATTTCATTAAAATAATATAAACATAAACAAAGTATTGACTTCTTGTATTCCAATATAAATCTAATTTTATATTCTTTTATGTATGTACAGTCAATAGACGACTGAGTTCAGCATATTACATCAATCTCGTTCATACATATATAATTTAGACACAAAACAACTTATAATTTTCAAATAAAAATGAAAAATATTGAGCAAATCGAAATAATAATATAACGATCATAATCGTCATCAAAAGAAGAAAAGTTTTAATATTTATTTAAAAAACTATAAATAATAATAATACCATATAATTTAATGCTGGGACAGTTAAAGGGGGTTGATTTATTTGGGTGATATATTTAATTAAATGAAACATTTGTTTTTGTTGTATTTTCATATTGAATTAATTATTGTTTAGCTATTATTTAATATTAGTGTTATAGTACTGTAATCAACTGATTCATGACAAGCATCAAATGTGTTAAACTGAATCAAAGCATATTTTTATTTAGGTTGTGTCATTTGATCAATTAATAAATAAAATTATGTTGAAAAAACATCAATATTTTTTGTTATATGGTGAGGAATGAATGGAATGACCAATTATTATTGAATTATTTATTTTGAAACTAAAACTTTATATATTATATCAACCAAAGGCAGGCAGGTTAGTGCCATATCTATACTAATCCTCGCGCCCATCAAAATCATCAAGGTAGTGCCAACATATTTTATTTCTATTTAATCGAAGTATAACACAAGGTTATTGCAACTAAAAGTTATATACGTAACCAATTCACACGAATATCAGCAATTGAGAAAAGAAAATCTTAACATTATTATTACGACGGGTGTGCCAACTCCGCGTATTCTGCTCCCTGCTATAGGCATACGATTTATTTACGTGAGATATCAAATATATGCCACCATATAAGGTTATATACAAGGCTAGCATTCTAAGATGCTGGCGAATAGACTGTATTCAGTCAACGGTACGGTAGAATCCTCAGTCTTAGTTATGCAGTGTTGCTTTCTAAAGCAACATTTAAACGAGCATTAAAAGCCGTATCATTTTTGCCATGTAATCAACGTCAACAAACGATCTACACTGAAAAAATGTGTAATGCAACGAATTACTTCGGTCTGAAAGACCTAAGTATTACATTCATGAGCCAAAAGTGAAATACTTACCCCCAGTTTTTTGACATTTCTTGACGTTTTAGGACCTACTGATTCTAAAAAAGCAAAACCAAATGTCCCAATAAACATTTATATGAATGGGGAAATGAGAATTATACAACTAAAACCTGATTAGCAGCTGAAATATGTCTTTTTTAGATATTTATTCAGGTTAAATCGTTATACAGCCTATTTGGCTGCATAAGCGACTGAATACAAAAGTATTAAGGTTAATTAAACAGCTTGTATTCAGGATGGGCTTATTCAGCCTATTTGGCTGCATAAGGTCCTGAATAAAGACGTAGTAAGGTTAATTCAACAGCTTTTATTCAAAATAAGCTTATTCAGCCTATTTGGCTGGATAAGGTTCTGAATAAAGACGTATTAAGGTTAATTAAACAGCTTGTATTCTATTATTTATTTAAGGCGTTCATGCTCCGTGTAGGAGCGTTGCCAGGTTAATCAGCTTTGAATATTCACCACGGTCATTCGCAACAGCGACATAATTACCATGGCAGCCGATTTTTTTAAGGTCGTTTATTACGTCAGTCTCCCATTGTAGTCGTGGTCTACCTCGCGGTCTACCACTCCCTGGGGTACTAACGTACATTTTTCTAATCATTCCAGACTGTGAATCGGCTCGTAGAACATGCCCAAACCAAGCAATCCTATTAGAACGGATACAACCTATTATATCAGGACCCTCAAGAAGGTCTCTGATCTCAAAGTTATACCGGGTTCTATACTCTCCATCGTCTGTCTTAAGTGGACCAAAAATGTAGCGTAGGATCTTACGCTCAAATACAGATAAATGCGATTCGTCATTTTGTGTAAGGGTCCACGTTTGTGACCCATACATCACAACCGGTCTAATCAATGTCTTGTATAACTTGAGCTTGGTGTTAGTTGATACATACGGTGATCCAAGGAGAGGTTTAATTGAGTAGAAAGTTCGATTACCTGCAGCGATTCGAGCTTTAATATCTGTAAGTATGCTGTTGTTTGAGTCAAGCATTGATCCCAAATATTTAAAAGATTCAACTCCCTCAATTCGTTCATCGCTGCACATCAAATCTTTCTTCTCAGCCTCTCTTGAAACATTCATATGTTTGGTTTTATTGTAGTTAATTTGCAGACCAATTTTCCTAGCACCACTCTCAAGCGACTTGAAAGTCTCACTCATAACAGCTTCACTTCGGCCGAGGATGACAACATCATCAGCGTAAGCAATCATCTGTACTGAGTTTATTGACAAGATATTGTTATTAGTCGGTAGTTTCTTTTGACGGCATACATATTCCAAGGCTAGATTAAAAAGTATAGGAGAGATAGCATCACCTTGTCTTAAACCGGAGTCGACTTTAAAAAGCTTTGATATTTCGTTCTCTACTCGTACACAGCATTGAGAGTTCTGTACTGTCATTTTGCATAGTGATACCAGTTTACCAGGAATTCCCATTGACACCAGAGCAGACCATAGAGTCTCTCGTTCGAGAGAGTCGTAGGCCTGCCTGAAATCAATGAAAAGTTGGTGCACAGGTATGTTGAACTCTCGACACTTTTCCAAAATCATCCTTATCGAGAAAAGTGCATCGGTGGTACCTCGGCCCCGCCGGAAACCACACTGATATTCTCCAAACAGTTGTTCAGCAAAAGGATTGATTTTGGATAGCAAAATGTAGGAAAAGATCTTATATGCTGTGCAGAGGAGGGCGATTCCTCTGTAGTTTGCACATTGTAGGCGATTACCTTTTTTATGGATTGGTATCAGCATAGCTGTGTTCCAGTCCTGTGGCATGGTTTCAGTCCTCCAGATCATTTGAACAAGTTCAAACAATCTTGAGGATAGAGTTTCGCCACCATGTACAATCATTTCGGATGTTATATCGTCGATACCAGGTGCTTTATTGCATTTTAATTTTGACAGCGCCGCATCGAATTCCTCTCTGGTGGGTTCTTCTACATGTACCTTTGACGCACGAATAAGCTTAGCTCGTCGCCCGACTTGTTGCTGGTCACTTAAGTTGAGAAGATTCTCAAAATAAGCGGCCCAAGTATCTAAAATATTTTTAAGGTCTACTTGTAGCTCCCCATCTTCGTTTTGAATAGCAGTCGATCTAGTTTGAGGGCCCTTCTTTAAGGTTTTAACCTGTTGAAAGAAGTTACGCGATTGATGTTCCTTATTGAAGCTTTCAATCTCCTCACACTGTCTCTTCCACCATTCTCTCTTCGTTCGTCTACATAGCTTTGTAACGGCTTGTCTTGCCAGTTTATAATTCTCCTTCGTGGACCTGGTGTTGCGTCCTTGTAAACACTTCAAATAGCAATCTCTTTTGTATTGAATAGCATCAAGGCATGCTTGATCCATCCATGGCTTCTGGGAGTGGTTCTGTGGTCGTCCAAGTATTCCCTCAGCAGCGCTTAAAACAGCATCTTTGAGCAAATACCATGACTTATCGACGTCTCCATTAATGGTTTCTGATTTCTCCAATGTTTCGGCAATATGGATTTGATATCTCTCTTCTGTTTCAGCATTCTTTAATGATGAGATGTTAAAACGTTTCCGTTGATTGAATTTTGGAATGCCTGGATTTGGGAAGTGGAACCTTATCGTTGCACATACAAGGAAGTGGTCACTTCCAATGTATGCACCTCTAAAGGATCGCACATCCAGAACGCTCGAAAAGCAACGTGTTGTTACTAGAACGTGATCAATTTGATTTCGAGTATTTCCATTCGGTGAGACCCAAGTCTGCTTATGAATCGATCGATGCGGAAAGAACGTACTGGCAATTCTCAAATTATTTGATAATGCAAACTCAGTCATTCTCTCACCATTATCATTCGAATTCAAATGCAGGCTGTTGGGACCCACCACATTTCCATAAGAGATATCTCTTCCAACCTGTCCATTAAAGTCACCAAGAACCATAATGAAGTCGCGTGTTGGTGTTTGTTTCATAACCTCTTCCAGTGCTATGTAGAAATTATCCTTCTCGTCGACGGTCTTAGCTTCAGTTGGTGCATGCACGGCAATAAGAGAAATATTGTTATATGTACCGCGTACACGTAGGTAGCAGATCCTCTCACTGACCGGGATGAATTTCATCACGGCTTCTTGTATGCGTGCACCAACAAGAAAGCCAGTTCCAAATTCTCTTCGAGAAGGATGACCACTACAGTATAGAGAGTGACTATCCAAATCTTGTTTTCCGATTATCGGCTGTCTAATTTCTTGAAAAGCAATAATATCCATCCTATACCTCTCAGCCTCTGTTTCTAGACTTATAAGAGCATCAGGAGCGCTCAGGCTGCGCACGTTCCACGTTCCGATTCGGTAGTCTGGTCCTTTTTCACGTCCAGGTAAAATTCTGTTTTGTTTTCCGGGTCTGTTTTTCTGTTTCTGATAACCAAATTTAACATATTAGTTTTTTCCGGGGTTAGGGTGTTAACCTTAGGCCCAACCCAAATTGTCGTGAATGGGTCCGTTCTGCATATTAAGGTCACCAGAAACAACCTTTTTACACGTTTATATAGCGAGCCGCTTGATTCAAGACAGACGCCGGCTCCAAGCCGCCCCTGACATGGAGAAGAGACGCTTGAGTCGCATTGGTTGTAGAGCGCCAATTCGCCGTGATGTAGCGTCATTGACTAAGCAGTTTTTACTCTGCTTGTCTCCAATACACCAACCTAATTCTGTCAGCGTTACCCAGGCAGCACGGCGTGGACGTCGAATTTCGGATTTCGCTACCGCTAACAGCTTGTATTCAGGATGAGCTTATTCAGTCTATTTGGCTGCATAAGGTTCTGAATAAAGACGTAGTAAGGTAAATTAAACAGCTTGTATTCAGATTGGGGTTTATACTGGTTGGGGCTGAATAACAACCTGAATAATGTTCAGCAAAATGTTATTCAGCTTGTATACAGTTCTACCTGAATAAGGCATACGGAAAAGGTTTTATTCAGTTGAGACAGATGACGCCAATAATAATTTGCTCTTTCAGGTCTTATACATACCGAAATTCTTTTTAGGAAATAATGACGCGTTGTTTATTTGACATATCTATATTACGACGTTGTTTACACGCTGCTAAAATATAATTATCTTACGTGTGTTCAATTATATTCGTTAAAATGAATAATAAAAAAGTAACAAATGTGCTCTGCATGGAAAAAAGTTAACATATTATAGCATATTATAGAAGCATTCGCAGAGAGTTTAACAATATAATGTATTCGCCATACCCACTGCAAATGATGAAAATTCAAAAGCGACCAATAACATCAATTTTCGGAGCATCGTCGGCAACTTCTTTGCCGCAAACAAATAATCCGCCAGCAGCAGCTTAATTTCAAAGAAATGATAATAATAATGCATCATCTTTATTATTGCATACATCTACTTCTGCACAGCGATCGCCGATTCAATTTATTCTTCCCGACATATCTGATGAACATAAATATTCAGCTTTTTCATGTAAATCTCCTGGTAATAAAATAAAACACAGTTTCCCATCGGCTTATATTTATCGAAATAATAATAATATAAATGTTTCAGAATATTTACAAATATCAAAAAATAATGATGACGAACATTATCTTGCTGCTTTTCGCAATGAATTATTATTCGTCACAGAAGATAGTGCTGACGATGAAGATAATTCTGATCATGGTGAGACTGACGATATTTTTTGCAAAGAAACTGCAAAAAGAGTGGAGCTGCGTAAAAATGTAGTAAAGTGGGCATTGGAAAATAACATCACTCACAATTCACTCAAACTAATTATCAATATTATCAACGATTATTGTGAAAAACCTGTGCTGCCGAGAGATGCACGCACATTACTGAAGACACCGGGGTACACACAAGATATACAAGAAATCGGTGAAAATCAATACTATTGGCACAATGGTTTGCAATATTTTTTAGTAAAATTGCTTTGCAACGTTTCGAAGCCAGTCACCATTTCATTGAACATTATCATGGATGGTTTGCCGATCTATAAAAGTGCAAGAGATGAATTGTGGCCAATTCTATTCAATATATTCGAATTTCCAAAAGTGAAGCCAATGGTGATTGGTGTGTATTATTGTATAGCGAAAGCAATTAATTTGGAAAGTTATCTTTTGCGGATGGTGAACGAGCTAAGATCGTTAATGGAACACAGTGTAGTAATCAACAAGCATAAAATCATCGTGAAACTGCGTTGCTCCGGCTCGCGCTTTCGTTAAAGGTGAGTCGACGAGTATAATAATTTATTAAAATGTATAACGCGAATTTCATTTTTGTAGGCGTCGTAAATTTCAACGGGCACCATGGTTGTCAAAAGTGCACCATATAGTTGGCAATTACGATGAATTCAGTCGAACAACAGTTTTCAAAGTAGACGCGGAACATCCGAAACGTACCGATGAAGGCATCCGAAGCGAAGAATATGAGCATCACCAGAAGCGCAACACACCCTTAACGCAGCTCGATGTAGATATGATTAAACAATTTCCAGTAGTTGTTCGCTTGGAGAGATGGCATTTTCCGCAGAACTCGAACAAATTGTCTGCGGAACACATTGCAAGCCCTACGAAATTTCTAAAAAAAGTGCAAATTGCCGCATGAAATTCTTCGCCGTATGCGAGTATTAGACTGTTTGGCACATTGGAAAGGCTTGGGGTGTCGTTCATTTTTATTGTATGTTGGCATTGTTGTGCTGAAGGATGCTTTGCCTTACGCAGGTTATCAACACTTCTTGAGATTCAATTTGTGAATCATCGACTTTTGCGCATTTACTGCCACTAGCGAGAGAAATGCTGAAACACTACGTGGCCTGCTTATAAAAGATCTACGGTAAACACTATGTCATAAGCAATGTTCACAATTTGGTACATTTGGTTGACGATGTTGAATTTCTGGGATAACTGCAATCGTTCACCGCCTATCCATTCGAAAACATGCTTAGAAATATCAAACGCTCTATAAGAGGACGCACATACACCCTACATCAAGTTGTCAATCGTATGAGCGAAGTAGCCGCTGCTGCTAGCGCAATTGATTTTGATGACTTGGAAAAAAGCAACACGGCGACATCATCATCACAATCAACTATTCTCTTCAAGCGGAACATCGGATCGAATATCCCGAGCAAATTCAAGTCAATAAGTGGTGAGTCATACTTCTACTGCAAATGCGATTTCGGAGACTTCAGTATTAGTACTGACAGTGCTAATCAATGGTTTTTAACCACTGCTAATCGAATTGTCTCCTTACAGAATATTATTTCGTCCGACAAAGACGATATAAAGCCATTGTTCTACGGCATTGAAGTGACTAATAAGACAGGCTTTTTCGATTTACCGATACAATCGTCTACATTAAACATATACGCAGCAGATTATTTTGGTAAAGAAAACGTCGAGGGCAAATTATTCGACCCTTCGAAAATAAAATGTAAATTAGTGCACCTTCAGTTTAGTGAAGTCAATAAAATATTTATACCACTATTGCATACATATCGGACTGAATAATCCCTTAAATTTTATGAATTCCAGTAAGGTATACAATATATCCTCACCAAATAATAGTTTTTATTTTTTAGTTATCTTATATGATTTGTAGGCATGGAGTATTCCTTACTAGTATACGAAATTTTACTATTAGTTTTTTGACATTAAATATAATTAAAAATAATAGACAAAAAAACATTTTTTATAATTCACTAGACATTTTTGTGTTAGGTGAGTTGTGTGTATACAAACTTTGATATTTAAATATGATAGAAAAGGATAAATGACTTTCAGCGTACGTAGTATATATGCCACAAAAGACGAGTGATAATGTGCGCACGACTAGCGACGCGAAGGTTCCAAGTTCGATCCCCGGGTGAATCTCAACAAAAATGTAAGTATAAAATCATTTGAAATAAATATTAAAGAATTAATAATAATAAATGTGCTGTGCTCTTCATAAACATTTCAGAATAAACTGCAGAGTAAACGTCAACGATTTGTAACACCTGAATAATATGACTGGGTAATGGCTTCACCAGCTATTTTTATTCAGTTCTGATTCAGAAAGACTTTTTAGCGCCTGAATAATTTCACTGTATAAGGTCTTCTTAAGCAACACCTGAATTAGGTCTTTTGCCACTCGAGCTGATTAAGGCCTAACACAGAACACTATACAGCTCCTAACCAGCTATTTAACCTGTATAATTTCCCCGCTTTTGGCGCCCTTTGGTATTAATAAGAGCTGAATAAGGCATCGATAAGGCCGTTCGTTGACGTTTTTGTAACAAGGGGCGGTAGAAGGGGAACATTGAAATTAGTCGACTAAGACCTTATACATCGTTTATACGTGCCATATTCAGCCAAAATGTTTATTGGGGTATATGTTTGTCTGCCGGCCGGCCGTCATTACCTACGAAATCTAGAAAACCGCAGGAGGGATTTCAAAAATAGGTATACTCAAGGGACAGGTCCGAAAGGACGCTGTGTTCGATAAATGTACCGGAAGTGTGTCAAAAAAATCATTAAGTGTGTCAAAAATAGTAAATTTTCATGTGTTTGGCTTAAAAAACGTTCATTTTAAGTGATTACGAGTAGGAACATGAATTTGGAGAAATCTTGATGATCGGGATTGGTATGTGAGACCAAACTCTAGATTATTGCATTATAAGTTTTTCAAAAGAATGTTGTCAAGTGTGTCAAAAGAAAGATTTTTATTTATTTTTTTAACCAATTTTTTGGAAAAAAATAAAATTAATTATTTGTACGACATGAAATTTTATTATTATTATTGAGAATTATAAGTTAGTCAAAAAAATAATGTCAAGTGTGTCAAAAGAATGATTTTCATTTATTTTTTTAGAAAAAAATAAAATTAGTTATTTGTATGAAATGAAATGTATAATGAACATGAAATTATTATTAGTGAGAATTTTATTGCATTATAAGTTTGTAAATTCGTAAAATGAAATTTGATATTAAAACGTTTAACTGTCAGTTCAAATAAGTCTACAAACATTTAGAATGCAAATGTCAGATATAGTCTACTCGAAAATGTACTTGGTCTAGCATTGCAAAGACCAATTCGAACACAGTCATAGTGTGCAAAACTAAGCAAACTCGTCCTTAGTTTTATTGTAATACCATAAAATAAGGTCAACCTCCACTTCTTCCTTCTATTATGCATGATATCTATATATGCAATTTATGTTTAATAAAATTGTAATTATTAATTCGAAATCGCGTGATCCAATATTATTTAACTGTTGACATTAAAAATCAATGAAAATGAAAATATAATAAAATAATAAATGGGACTAAAATAAAATGGGGAAAGGTTGAAAAATAACCAACATAACCAATCAAATATTACGGTTAATTTTACAAAAATGTTGTTTTTACCATTAAACTTACTATTATATCTTTCCTTCACTATATCGTACGTGCTTTTATTGCAGTACTAAGTACCTTACGCTAGACATATTTCAGCTTTCCCTAATTTTGTTTTCATTTTCTGATCAAAATCTAATAGTTTTCTGGTTAGTTATTTTATGTCAACTTAACATTAACCATTCTTTGGTACTTTAATTTAATGAATATTCTATTTTTGTTGATTTTATTTTAATTTCCTTTGAATATTGTATGAGATTTGTTCGTTATTTTTCTTGTTTTTATTATGATTGTTTATTACTTTATTGGATTTTAATTTCGTTTTGCAGCATTGGTGAAAATGCTACCGTTAACTGTTAGCTATAAAGTTATAGAACACGAGAACACAAACTGATCGATTGATTGAAACTGATGCACTTGGAACTGAGTGATAAAATGATCAGCTGTTAACCTTTTAGATAGGAAAACCTGATGTCGATATTGGGATTTATCTATACCATGGATGGTAAAGTTTTCTAAACTAAACTAAACTAAAAACACCCGAGCAGAAATTTGTCAGGGCTCAAGTAGGGCCCTGATCAGGTATGCCCTAACCCGGATCAGGCATTAGTAGGGCTGCCTGATTGGGCCCTGATCATGAGTGTAACGCTTTTGCCCTATCAGGTCCTGATTGGGATTACCGGATCAGACCCCGATTGCGATAATCGGATCAGGCTCTGATTGGGATATCCGGACCAGACCCTGATATATATTTTATTATATATTATATGCATAAATTAATCAAATTAGAATAAAAAAATTACACAATGGAGAAAATTAAAACATACATACCACCTTAATGACTATTATTATAGTCTTTCAACCGAAAAGCTATAACTAAAATATACATGAAACGATTTTAACTATATGTATTTCTAAAATGGATAATACTCTAGTGAATTTTAACCAATTGAAATTTCAGCTAGGGGTCAAATACGAAAAACCTGATCAGGGCCGGATGTATTCAAATAAGGTTAACCTTAAAAGGGTATTCTAAATCAGGCCCGGAACAGGCCCACATCTGATTGCCCTAATAGGGATTGCCCTTGTAGGACTGACCAGGCCCTGATCACGCCCGGACTGTATTCAGGTTTTCCCTAACTAATATCTGCTCGGGCAGATGAATATATTGAATTTGATGTACACGACTACATAGTTTAGATATTATCTAGTGCAGGGTTTTTCAACCGGTGGTCCGTGAACCATTAGTGGTCCGCAGAAAAAGTCCGCGAGTTTCTTTATACATTTATTATCAGGCTTTACAGGCATAATCCCTTGTGAAAATGTTTTTTCACACTAGTGTAAAATCATTTTTACTAAATAAAAAACTATTGTTTCTGTGGTATTATCATGCAATTTTAAAAAAAAATTTAATATTAAAGCAACCAATAAAAAAATAGAATATGAATTTCGTATATTATGTTGTGGTCTGTGGACTTCTAATTTATAACAAATATCGTTTATATATTTACTATCGTAGTGAAAATTGCATTTCCTAGGCGAGATGAAAATTTTTAACGTTTACGTGAACAAATTTTACTCACGAAAATACAGCAAAATGTCCTATATATTTTTAATATCGTTCTTACTCGTAAGTCGTAAGAGTAACATTTTTATTTTTTTGATTTCACCTCTTTGGAGTCGATATTATTATTTTATTACATTCTGTAAATAGAAAAAGCAAATTAGTACTTTTTCTTTATTTATTTTAATAATAATACTTGCATAACTGGACAAAGCATTCAGAAAAATAATATATTTTTATTTTTAAGATGAAAGGAGCATCAAATCTTAAGCAAAAATTAAAAGCGTGAGTAACTGAAAAAAAAATTTATCGTTCTGGCAACTACAAATATAGGCTTTTTGTGTATTTTACTTTTCGAGCAAAAGTTTACAAATTTGCAAAGTTATTAGAGAATAAAATTCATTAAATATGAAACCAATACAACATTTTATTCTTCCGACAGAGTAACAATTAATTATTATTAATTGTATTGTATTGTATTGAGTTTGTGTTAATTTAATTTAAATTCTTTTAAAATTCATTGGCAAAACAAGTAAACAAGTAAAACGAATAAAAAAGACAACGAATTTTATTTTACTTTATTTTGTACCATTATATCAAACAACTAAACAAATTTTATTCAATTTCGATACTTATTTAATTGCTCAGCATTATGAAAATGAAATGACCTACACTGAAAAACATCAAATCTTAAAATAATGAGAATTGAGAAACCAAAAAACAATAATAAAAAAACTAATTTTTCCACAATGGAAATTGAATTCAATTTAATCGTAGAAGCCTTTGCTTTTTCCAATAATCGAGAGAGAGAGAGACATGCGCATTAGTTTGAATTTATTGTTTTTTATATAATCAGAGCGAAAATGTTTTTTGTAAGTTTTTTATAAAATACAATTGAAATTAGTTATAAAATACAATCAAATTGTTTATAAAATACAGTCAAAATAATTTATTTAAAAGTTCAATATAATCAAACATACTGTTTTATTGAGTTCCGCAGCATTCATGCAAAAGTTTAAAATTAACAGCTGTTTATTTTATTCTATTAAAGCTAATAACGCACACATTGATGCCGGAAGGATAAAACATATAATTTATTTGATTATATTGAACTTTAAAATAAATTTTTTTTTTGATTGTATTTTATAAATAATTTGATTGTATTTTATACAAAATCAACATAAACTTTTTCGCTTCGATTACACAAAAAACCAATAAATTCAAACTAATGCGTATGTCCCTCTCTCTCGAATATTGAAAAAGTCAAAGGCTACCATGATTAAATTGAATTAAACTTACATTATGAAAATCATTTTCATAATAACAAACAATTAAATGTATATCGAAATTAAATAAAATTAATTTAATTGTTTGGAATTAATGGTACAAAAAAATAAAATAAAATTCATTGTATTTTTACTTCACCACAATTTTGAATTGTGTGAAGTAATGCAATCTATCGAGAAAAAAAAAATCTTACATACCCCAAATTTTGTTTTTTCTTTTGTTTTGGACCATTCTCTATCTAAATAGCCAATAAAAATTTTGGTGTACGTCTGTGTGTGGGTGGGTGCGTGACATTCCTGCGTAGGATTTTGATGAAACTTTGGCGAATGATCCAGGTTCACTTGTAAATGGAAGATCTGGATTTATTTCATTTTTGCACAAAATGGCAGTGGGTCTCCCGAACACCTCTAAGCTTAAATCTAAAATAACTTCTAATGCGGGATTATGATCTTATGGAAACTTAGTATATAAGGTTTTAGTACTGTTCCAATATTTGTGCCTACCGCATCCCGTTTATCACTTCCGGCTAAAAAGTTTTTTTTTCAGGTGATTATCCCTACTGTAGCCTACAATTACCGTCCGATTTTCATGAAACGTTGGAAAAATCTTTCAAGTAACATGAGAATGATTTTTTCGGCTTTTGGAGTACATTGGATAAAGGGTCGAGGGGTCCAGCATACAACAGGTGGTTTTTTCCACCATGTTTTTTATGTTTGTTAGGAGCATACCACATTCGTTCGTGACCTGATAATCGAACTGGATGAAACTTGGTACATAAGCATTCAGTACGGTTCTGCATCCCAACTTTCGGTTTTTCACTTCCGGTAAAATTTTTTTTGCAATTTTTTGAATTTTTTTCAGTCTGCATATATATGCACACTACAGCCTACAATAATGAAGTGATTATGATGAAACTTATGGAAAAGGTTTAAATTAGCTTGAGAAGATAATTATTATCTTTTGGAACACATTGATCAAAGTGGCGGGGGGGTCTACCATACAACTGCTGACTTTACACACTTTGTTTTTAAAGATTTTTGGTAGCATACAGACTTCATTCAATAATAAATTTTAATGACACTTTGAAAAAAGATGGAGACTTAAATGACAAAGAACTGATTAGTTTTTGGTCAATATTGGGATAAGTGGTGGGGTGCCTCCCGAACACCTGTTTATTGTGTCACTATTTTTTCAATGTTTGTTGGGAGCATACAACATTCGATCGTAAATGAATTTTGATGACACTTTGGAAAAAAATGCTAATATGTATGGCAAGGAACTGATTAGTTTTTGAGCGATAGTAAACAAAGTTTGTTGGGATACTACTGCTTTCTTTAATATTTTTATAAATACAACTACGTGGAATCTATTACATTGTTTAGCCTTTAATTAAGTATTTAATGGTATATCCAAATATATCCAGAACACTATGTTTCCAGAGCTGTTGTGAAGTTAGTCTATGCATCAGTGTCGCAATATTTTGTTTATTCGTTTTTTTTGTTTTATCAATAAATTTTAAAATAATTTAATTTTAATTAATAAAGGTTACTCTGTCGGAAGGACAAAACATAGTAATGGTTTCATGTTTAATGAATTATTCTAGCGCAAATTTGCAATTTGCTTGTGCCTCGCACACATTGTAAACTTTTCCTCAAAAATACATCATTAAACACTTATATACAATAAATTACGATTTTTTCGAATTAGTAAGGAAAGAACGATACTTTTTTTATTTTTACTCCTGTATTTGGGAACGTTATATTTTTTTATCTTCTTCGGTCTGAAAGAACGGAGTAAATGAGGGATATAAGAAGTGTATGCAAGTATGAGCAAGATATAAACTGCACTTTCACTTATCTAACATAAAATATTCCGCAATAAAATCTTAGAATATTTATTGGTTCGTAGCATAAAATCATTTGAGAAACACTGATCTGCACATAGTATCAATAAATAAAAATAAAAATATAATAGCATATTTTACTACAAGCTTAAAAATCTTCATTTTTTCGTGAGTGTGAACATTTGTTTACGATACGTACGAGCGTCGATTGGGACAAGTTCATCTCGCATACATAATGCTGTTTTTTTTATACGATAATAAATATGAACGATATTTCTTGGGAGATGGTTTCAAGTCCTATCGCAATTAATATCGAACAAATTTCCAATTAAGGTATTTTGGCATCAAATGATGAGGAAAATGATAAACACGCATCGATTGGAGGTTCAAACCAATAAACTGGAACGGAAAGTACCACACATGCATGCTATAATCATTTAAAAAATGATGGTGGAACATATGCTGATATGCAACTAGCTGTGAGATGTAGGTTTCGAAAACTAGATGTCTGGATTATGGCCACTTATCAAAATATTACAAAAGTGACGTCGACTATACTAGTTCATGCTTTTAATATTGAGAATAAGTTCATTTTTTCAAAATATGTAACAAATCTCCAAAATTTTCTATGTAGCGCTTTTGGAGATACTGAGAACAAGTATCCTATCCAGCTAGAGCTCGACTATAGAACAACTTAAGAAAGTTTTGGACCGTCTAACACGAGATGCATTTGGGAAATCAGAGGTGATTTCAATGTGTGCACGGTAGAATACGTTAGCACAAGAACCACTTCGAAAAGAATAGCTGCACTGGAAGCATTTGCCAGTGTTCTAGTGCTATGATAATAGTGGCAATGTGGACATATTCTTCAAAGCGGGTCGTGACTCAAAGATAAACATCTCATTTTCCAAAAGAGTTATTGACAGAAAAATGCATTAGAAATTGTCTGAGGTGTACACCAACGGTGGTTATCGAGCACTAATTAATGTGATCTGGACCCCGGATATAGATTCCATCTAAACCAGGCTATATGCGCAAAACCCAAGAAAGGGGTGGAAGGTAAAACAGCTGGATTTAAAAATCCTGGAATTCATTGTCAGTAGCATGGAAGTCCCCAAAATGTGGCAAAATGTGCTAAATTCCTTGTAAGATTTCTTACAGCGAGCTGTGATGCATCAATGCCACTAAAACAAAAGATGAATGGACCATTTACAAGGATTTTGATAGACAACATCCTGTGAAGTGTGCTAGTCGAAAAATCGAAGATAGGTCATTGCATATATCAATAACCATATATTTCATGTTTCTCAGAAATAAAGTAGAATAAGCCGTCCATATTATAATAACCAGTGGTGTAGCGCACAGATAGAACTTTTGCCTTCATTATTAAGGGTATGCGTGCACGTGCACCAATGTGACTGCGGGAAAGATGGATAATGGCGGGTCTCTATTCTCAGAATGATTTTTCGTTTACTCTAGTACTTCAAGAGGAGATATTTCTGTTTGTGACCTTCGCCAAGACTCGAGATCCTACAAGCTGAATAAAAAGTAACAACAACAAAAGGTGTAAGCCAGGTATCAATGCTTGGGTCATTCTTGTAAAACGTCATGTTCATGACGTTCTCAAAATATACAAACTCATGCAGATGATATTGCCATAGTTGTGGTGGCTAAGAGAATGGAAGATATTGTTTGTAATTGTAGCTTGGTGATTTCTAGAACTGTGGATTAACAATGCAGGACTACAGTTTCCCGAACATAAAACGCAGATTGTTCAGATCCAAATCGGCAACCACACTAAACGATCAAGTTCACATCTGAAATATCTTGAGATCATTTTATATCACAGGCTAATTTTAGAGAGCATTTGCGTATGTTGGTGATACCAGCGAGGATTAGTCTTAGCGAGTTGGATTAGTCTTAGCGATATTGATGCTTAGCGTCGAATACTACATTATAGATAAGAAGGCTATTGTGCAGTGCTACGACATTAATGTAACTAAGTCATCTGATCATCGGTTACCAGAGTCTAACGTTAGAGGAATTTTCTTTAACCTTTATAATTGACATGGTTACAAATATGTTCTCTATTTTGTACGGTGTCTGATGAGGTGTTTGTAAAAGCGAGTAGAATATCAATTAACGCAGTCACAAAAAAGGCTCTGCAGCTTCGAGCGATTGAATGCGTGATTTCCACATAAAGGGGATGAATTTTTTTGATGATCCTAGATATCTTCGTCAGTACGTTAAGAAGTATGAAGATGTTCGTCGCCATATAACTCAGTTGATTTCGGATCATGTTTCTTTTAGGGAGACTCCACTATGAGAGTAAGACGATATATGCAAAGCATCTATTGATTTGATAGGATGTGTACGATATAAAAAAGCACGCTGCTTGATTGACTAGAATGAATGCGAGTCAATAAATTCACATAAACACCGAAGAATATATGCATCGCCCAACAAATTTAAACTAATTTTTGAAACAACACAATGAGTACAAAATTAATATTTCCGTTTCAATTAATTCATAATATTTTTATGGAAATTTAATTTCCTTTTGTGTATAACGAAACGTGATTATCGAGGAAGCAGTTATTGAAAATGATTAGTATAAATTGATTTGTGCTGATTTTAATTGATGATCAACAAACAATTGATTGATCAAAGAAACAATGATGTAGAGTAATTTAAATCATAATTTCAAGATAAATGGTCATCCTTTCAATTAAATGCATTATTTTTAAATAACAATAATTAAATATTAATTAAGTTTAAAGAATCGTATACAAACTCTAAAATTAAATTCCGATTGAAAACATTTAAATCAATCAAAATTATTCCCCATCCCAACTAATGGCGAACAAACACCAACAAATTATTATATTTTCCTTAATCACATCACATCAATTGCGTTAATAGGAATCACTTTATATCCGGTTCAAAATAATTATTATAACAAAATAATATAAATTATTTTAGCTTTTCTAACTACATTAAAGCTACATGAAAAAATATATAAAAATGGGTACGAGGACTGACTGATTTATTCTAATTTGATTTGATGTTATTTCGTTACCATTAACATATAAATTTTCATTCTCATCTCATCTAATCCAAATGAAGATTGCGTGTCAATTGATTATGATCTAAGTTGAGAGAATTAAACATTCCCACATCCCGTAATTCCCATAAATATAAATTTTATTTTATTCTATCACACCCCTATTCCAAAAGACATCTTGCTTCAACTATGTACATAGCACTAGTTATAATTTTCCCTACTTCTTACGGGTTTTTATTTTACGAGTCTATTTTGATTGAAATTGAAATTAATGCGTAAATTAGGATCGAAACATTTCGATGATAATAAATAAAAGAATGTGAGTATTGAACTTACAAAGGTTTATACATAAATTGTTTACGGTAATCAACACAGTCTTCTACAATTGTGTAAATTTTTTAAAGCTATTATTTTTTTTTTATTTTTTTTTGTGCCGCATATATGTTCTATATAGGAGCGTAGGCATCAACAAGTGCAGTCTCTCAACTGTATTAATTTCAACAATTCACTAAATTTTATGGTCGAGTTTCACTTGAAGACTTTAATCGATTTAATCGATTAGTGTTATATGGGTGATCAGCCCATAGATTTATCAACTATATTAGTTGACTCTCGGTTAACTGGAAAACCGGCGTGTTGATGGTTGTTAATGTTTTGCTTATAAAAATGCTACGATCTAGATGGGAATCGAACCCGGTTCCTCCAAGTTCAGAGTCAATCGTGCTACCATTAGGTCACTCAACATACTCAACGTAATCTCAACTCAACGTACGTAATGATAAACTCAGCTGACGATGTCTGATGATGTCACCATTAATTGTACAATTATAAGCAAAAATTAAAATCTAGCAAGCGGTGTTCAAAACTGGCCATGTTTGTTGAGGTAAAGCATGCAATATATGGCAAGGGCAAATCTAGCAAACTCACCATTAATCTACAAGAATTGTAAAGTAAAAGGAAAGAGCTTCCACCACTTTCTATCGACTTCAAATAAAAACTTATTGATACATCTCTTTGACACAAATTACATTTGAACGCAAAGAACAACTTGAACAGATGAACTTCGCTTCCAGAAACAACTTTAGCTCAGTGTGGCTGAGTGTTACCACCGAGCTGTTCATCTAATCCGTTCGACACAGATTTTGAGCACGCAGATCTGTTCAAATCGTATTTTTATTGTTAGCTTTACTCTCTGGGAAACCAAATTTTTTTCCCATATTCAAAATTATACGATTATTGCGATTTTTTATTGCGATCACAAAAAAACAATAGTTTCTCACACATTTCATAATTTTTTTAGTTTTCTACAAAGTTAGGCATGTTTAGTGTTAATATCCGAATATGATAACTAGGTAGGGATTAGGATTAAGTTTGAATAAATTAAGCTTTTTTAAGAAATTTATGAACGCTATGCTTTGAAATAAACAGAGATATGTAGCTCTATACGATTTTGTTATAACTAAACACAGTTTTTTGAAACTTCATCAATGAAAAATAAATTTGTCAATCATGAAAAAAGTTTGCCAGCAAATAATCATAATATACTTACTTTGAAAAAAAAATTTACAAAACTTAAATATTTGTTCGCCGATAAAAAATATTGCTTGTAAAATATTAATTTTCAAATATTTTTTCGGCAAACGACTGTAAAATTGAGCTTTACAGCCGATTGGGAGAAGGTTAAAGTCTTACTTTTTTACCTATAATCAGAGCGGCTGTAAAGTAACGAAATTTTTTTCTTTTTTTACGGCGGCAGGAAAATACCTTTTATATTTTTACGGTGGCAGAAAAAGTGTCGCTATTTTTTCCATATTTTTACAGCGGCAGCAAAAGCAATATAACGTGAGATTATGAATTAATAAAAATATGTTGAACAAGACCAAAATATTTATTATTTTTTCAATCAAATTGTATAACTATGACAACAAAAAATAACAAATATTTGACGGTCGGCCGCCAAACTATAGACTCAACACAAAAGGTATCACTTTAGCTTCTAATTAAATAATATACTATTATTTAAATACTCACTGGCAATAACTAAATAAAGCTAAATTTGTCCCGTAATTATTGTAATCCATGTTATAAAAATTAGCACAACTATGAAGAAAAAATTTAACAACTTTTCGCATTTTAAATTAGGAATTATTTTTAATTTATAATTTAATAAAATAAGTGGTAGTAAATATAAGCATTGAAAAACAAACCAAAATTGAGCAAATAGGATTGTATTTTGACAGATTTGCTATTACGATTTTTTGCCTCTCTCTTCATACATTTTTATATTTAAGTTCTCTCTATATACTCTATAAGTTTTATATATATGAATTCTTCTTTTAGTAAAAACAGTAATTTTAATTTTTACAGTTGATTGACCGTCACATCCCTTTATCAGTGATATTTTTATGTATTATATGATGATTTAAAAGCTAATTTAAATGTTGATCCTGTTTCGTTTAGTGTGAAATGGGAATCGAAGTGTGATTGAAGTTAGAACTGTGACCTTGATTCGTATGATTCCAAACAGGCATCAACGGAGAGTTTTAAGAAGAACCTTTTACTATGGATACATTCGGTTTAAGCTGATTATAGTAGCTATGAATAGTAACTTAAGTTACAGTTTGACTTAAATATCGATAGTGAATGTTTGATCATCTCGACATTGACAATATAAGTGCCGTCAAAGAGTCTTCGCAACATTCTTCAAACACGGTCTACTCTTAGGAAAACGAGTGAACCGGTTTTTAAGTCGTTGAAAACAAAAAAGTTGTTGTAAGAGTAACGAGAAGCAGTAACAGGAGATTGTTGAAATGTAGCTTGAGTTTAACTACAAAATTCAAATTAAAAACTAGTGTCGCTTGTTCCTATAAGAAGTGTCGTATGGTAAGGTATTTCTATACAACAATTCTTCAAAAATATAGATTTTGTAACCACCAGAAAAATCGTATACGTATGTCAAAGAAGTAATGTCGGGCGGATACGTATTCAATCTATTGGATCAGAAAGCATTATGTCTGCTTTTAACATTCTATAAAACCGTTCGATCATGTCATTACATACAGGATTGTAAACTGTGATTTGTCGTTGGTCAAAGCCTAACAGCTTGAAAAGCTCAGAAAAAACCGAAAGTTTTTCCTTCAATAAGGGTCAAAGTAGATAATCATTGATCAGGATCATTATAGTTTTAAGTGGTAATAGCCACTAGTAACATGGCTCAGATACCAGTCCAAACGTTTACTAGATGAAACTGATGAGCATGTTTTTTCGAGTATATAGATAACTAGAGCAGACGAACGAAATCGTGATCAACATGCAAGCCCATGTGTATTCCAACAAAATTTTATCCTGAGCCAGTTTAAAAGTATATCAGCATTATTACAGAATAATCATACGACAATTATTACGTATATCGATATAAAAACGCATGTGTGTCCTGCTCCAGAAGTTTGCTCTAATGATTGGCTTGCAAATATCGCGTAGATTCTGCCTGTATAGCTTGGTTTGGCTAAAAGGCTAAAATGGATTTGCTTGCAACCATATGAAACAATCATTTGGGAAATATTACATACAGAGCATATACACTTGAATCGGTATCAATAATTTAAGAAACCAAAAATTAGAAGCTTGATTAAGGCGGGTATATTGCCATTTTTCAGGTCATTATCGAATTGCGCTAAATGAAACTGGCTTAATGATTTTTTCAGTCACTAGCTGTTGACTCAATGCAATGCTTAGTATATAATTATGTGCCTTGTCTTTCAAACGTCGATGGTAGGACGAAATAGTATTATTTAATGTCAATCTAGCGTGCTGAACTTGTTTTAAATTGTCTCAGTTGTTTATGTTAACTGATTTTAATAAAGTGTATGACTGTTTTTCTATCACTTAATTTACTCGAAGGACAATGTACAAACCTTCAATAATAGCTAACCCACTTTTCACTGGTGGGGGGCTGGACAGTTAGCTTTACTGGAAGATTTGTATGATGTAGAGAAATAACATATTATTTGGTTTAATGCTAAAACAATTCTTATTTATTTATAGAAATTCATTTTCTTTTAAATAAGCAATTTTTGCCGCGTTAACAATTATATCAAGTTATTATAAAGAAAATTAATTTAATATAATAATGCAATTTATCATATTATTATGCATTATTGAAATGAGCAGGGTTGGTTGATATATTTTTATCTGTTGAGGTATCAACATTGAGTTTTATTTCACTAAATACGTATTTCGAAAGCTATGCTTTCATCGACAGTAGTATATCTAAAAAGCTTGTTTTTTAGATACTACTGTCGATGAAAGCATAGCTTTCGAAATACGTATTTAGTGAAATAATACTCAATTTAACAATAATAAGGCGTTTATTATTTTATTATTATTTAATAACGCCATCTAGAAAAATAAAACTCCATAACAAAAATTCTAAAAATTTAATCAAAAACACTAATCCAATATTTTGCATACGGCAATGTTCATTGTTTTTTAAATATGGCGTCAATGAATTGGGCTTGAAGAATATCGGAGGTTTTGCCTTGTATCTAAATAATGGTTCTATGATAAAATATCACACGAAAAAATCACACACGAAAGATTATCACGTCGAAATTATCACAGCGAAAAAATCACACTCCACGAAAATATCACATCACGCAAATATCACATTTCGAAAATATCACATCCTAAGATCACACGCGAAAAAATATCACATCCTAAAATCACACGCGAAAAATATCACATCCAAAAATCACACGCGAAAAAATATCACATCCTAAAATCACACCCAAAAAATATCACGTAAAAAATTTTATTTATTTTATTTTAAAATAACACAATGTCCGTATACAAAATAAAATTTTTTGAAGTACTCTAACTAAGCTACCAATCTTTCATTTGATATCGTATTTGACTTAGTGAAAAACGTTTTCAACAACTTCACGTTATAGCCCTATCAACTCAACATTAAGTAAAGACTCTTGAATATGTTCACCACAGGAATACATCTTTGGTGTTAGTCATTGGCGATGCAATAAATATCGCAGTCTTTGTTTAAAGTCAATTCTACATACCAATGAGAATCAGATTGTACGAGAGTCGCTTGATCACAACCATAGCGCCAAAAACTATGAGGGCCAAGCTCATAAGCTAGTTAATGAAATGAAGCTAGCAAAAACCAATCCTGGAGCTTCAACTCATCTCACAATTGCAATTAGAATGGCTCAAGCATCGGAAGGTGTGCAGATGGCTCTGCCCAAAAAAATTCACAAATTTGACGCTTATACCGCATTCACAGCGACATAGCAAATTAGTAGATAGTATATTATAATTTGCATCTTGGCATATTTAATATGAGTTTAAAACGTAGATTGTAATTTGAATCGTAAGTTTTTGAATCGTTTGTAATGGTAGTAAGCCTAGATATCAAATTAGTTGCAAGATTTTAAAATAAAAAGTGTTTACAGCACAGATTTAAATTACATCTACTAATTTGCTATGTCGCTGTGAATGCGGTATTACAGTCCGCCAAAAGTAAAACAAATGAGAATTCTCTAGCCAGTCCGAGAGATATTCATATTTTAATATTTGAAAAATATAATATGGTATTATAAGATTGAGGAATTGATAATAATTCTTTTTGCTCATACAACTTTGACAGATTTGTAACTAATTTAAAGTGGTTCCAGAAATATTTTAATTTTTTTAATAATATGGTGCGTTGCATTGCCATGTATATTAGCATTATTACCAAATAAGACATGATACTTATTGTAAAATGTTGAAGGCAGATTAAGAATTAATACCCAATGCAAATCTAGAATAATTATTACAGATTTAGAGATTGCAGCAATGTGTACCATCGATATGAAATTTTTTGGATTCTCAGGTTTTGAAGATGTCGCTACAATATGATTATTATATGCAGCAGTGTGTTCAGGCAAAGGAATCCAGTGAAATAAAGAACAGAATATTGACAGAATATGATGAATATTGATTAAATAATTTGGGATCCAAAATCAATAAAATAAGATTAATTTGTAAAAAAGATTAATGACGTGAAGTCGTTGAAAACGTTTTTACTAAGTCCAATACGGTATCACATGAAAGATTGCTATCTCAGAATTCTTTACAAAAATTTATATTTTATATACGGACAATATGTTTTTTTACAATAAAATATTTTTTACATGATATTTTTTCGGGTGTGATTTTTAGATGTGATATTTTTTCGCGTGGGATTTTTGGATGTGATATTTTTTCGTGTGTCATTTCAGGGTGTGATGTTTTCTCGCGTGTGATTTTTGGATGTGATATTTTCGTAATGTGATATTCTAGTGATGTGATATTTTCGTATAGTGTGATTTTTTCGCTGTGATATTTTCGACGTGATATTCTTTCGTGTGTGATTTTTTCGCGGGATATTTTATCAGGACACCCTAAATAATATAATACCTAAAATTTTCTATTAAAAAACTACCTCCGTATAGCTAGCAGGCAAATTTGGTATTCGCTATTATTATATATACCAATCGTTTGGGAATCGTTTGGGCACATTTAGGAATATGTTTTCATAGTTTAGGAAATTATAGTTTAGTTTTTATTGATTAAAATAAGTTTAGCGTATAGTTAGCAGACACATTAATATTTCCTACCTTATATTATACCAATCGTTTGGGAATCGTTTGGGAACATTTAGGAATATATTTTCATAGTTTAGGAAATAACAGTTTTTTAATTAATTAAAATAAATTGAACGTATAGTTAGCAGTCATCCATATTTTAAATGATAGCAGGTTTCTTGACAGTAGTTGTTTCATGACAGTAGATGTTATTTTTAATGACAGTAGCTTTCATGAAAAACTTCACATTTTAATAAATATACAAAAGTAAATTTGATATTTGACCTATTATTAAATATACCATTCGCTTGGTAATCGTTTGGGCACATTTAGAAATATGTTTTTATAGTTTAGGAAGTTTTTATTAATCAAAATAAGATTAGCGTATAGCGTTAGCCCTTAGCAGACACATTAATATTATCTATAATACTATCATAAATTATACCAATCGTTTGGGAACATTTAAGAATATATTTTCATAATTTAGGAAATGATAGTTTTTTGATTAATTAAAATAAGTTGAGCGTATAGTTAGCAGACATCTATTTGGTTTCATGACAGTGGTTGCAGACAGTATAGTTGTTTCATCAATATTGTTATGACAGCCAATTGTTATTACAAAACAATTACTTTAATTCAATTCAATTCAAACTTTATTGAGTTTTAAACTTTTACAAATTAAAATTTTTTTTTACAGAGGTTGCTTAAAACTAAACATTGTTTTGTTTTATTATTTAACTTACACTGACAAACAGCTGTCTAGTGGTACTAGGGTTCCCATTCGTCCTCGTTTCCAAGGACATGTCCTACTTTTGAGGGCGTCCTCGGACGTCCTCGCGGGTTTTTGACCCACGTCCTAGTTTTTCCTAGTTTTCGAAAAATGAATAATTTAATATTACAACTTAGGATAAAACATAACGATAACGTGTATTGTATCTATAGGGTTGGTTATTTCTATTTTGCAACAGCAACACTAGTGCGATGTCTAATATGAATATTTAAAAAAACTTTCAGTTTATTTATTCGAATCTGTTGTGTTTTTATTGACTCTTCTGCTATTCTTTGCTGTCAAGTTTTTTCACTTCTAATATACAAATAATGGTTGAATTGATATTAATTAAAAAGATTTCGTACTATTTATACTGTTTATTTAGTAAAACAGATGGCTCCAAAAAGGAAATGTGTTGTCTGGTCTGTGGATGATAAAAGAGTTTCTGTCGTTTAAGAAAGGCAGAACTGCGAATGATGTTTTTTGCAATCTTTGCAATAATTATATTTCAATTGCAAACAAAGGAAAATATTACAGAACATATTAGAACTACGAAACATGTGTCAAAACAGTGCAATTTCGTATGGATTTTGATATTTTCAAAGGGTTGTATCTTGGACCCTGGGGCTCCGATACAACTCGTTTTGGTTTTATTCGCTTCAGTGAGTGATTCTTTATCAAATCAAAAAAAAATCTTGGTGCCTAAGTAAAAGTCATATCCCTATTTATTTATTTAATGACTCAAGTAACAGCATAAACGTGCAGATATAAAAGCTAGAATCACTTCAGGTATTCGAACCTCTTATCAATTAAAGCATTTCATGGATTACTGTATGTGCCAACTAATATACGAAACTTAGCATATAAAAGACATTTATTCGGTTGGTGTGGAGGTACGGGTAACAAACATGGATACAAACTGACGAATCATGTTTATCTGCAATTGAGCGTACAATCCTAAGCTTCAATTTTGGTTCACTTAAGAAAGACGATGGCAAGTATATACAACTTTGAAATCGGGAACTCATTATAATTGGTTATGTCCACTCGAATCGGGTACAATAGGTTGTGTCTACTCTATAAGAATTTCTTGATTTAGGCATGTTCTACGAGCCAGCTCTGTTCTGAGTTTGAAATGATTAACAAAAATGCACGTTAATACCTCAGAGCAGTAGGGGACTGTTTTACTGTTTTGTTCTTGTCAAAATTTGTGAAATGTAGAGTAATTGTTTAAAGGTAAACTAAGGGAAATTATCAACGCTAGAAAGGAAAATGTAAATAGGACAATCAACAGTTTCACGACACCGGGCAGGTCTTATGCAGACGTCATAAACCCCAATAAAGAGAAAAACCATCAAAATTTCAATAAAAAGAACCATCTCTCAGACTTCGTTAACGATTCCAATAACCTTTTTAACATGCCTTTAGGCGTTTTTATAAAAAAAAAATGAAGTGCGTAATCTTTACACGCTGTTGAAGTAAAACTTCTTTGGCCACTGCAGCAGGTATTACTAAAAATATTAAATATAAAATAAAATAGATATATCATATTGAAATTTAGAGGTTCTTTCTAATATTCTTGATAATATAATTTGCAACAATGTGTAATAAAAAGCCATATTTACATGTTTTTCAAAGTCTTACAACGTATTACAAATTAAATTTAACGATGAATACATGTCCACTTAATTTAACAATTGGTACAACAATTGATGCATTTTTCAAAAAATTTAGCAAATTTGTCATAAACCTCTATTTTCATATTTCAATTATGTTAATAATTGAATTGACTTTGTAATACATTATGTAAATATTACTTTTTATTACACATGCTGCAAATTATATTATCAAGAAATGCAACTCTAAATTGCAATATGACATATTGATTTTATATTTCATCTTTTTATTAATACCTGCCACAGTAGCCAAAGAAACTTATTTCAACCGCGTGCAAAGATTACACCACTCATTTTTCTATTTAACAAAACAAATTTAATCAACACAAATATTTATTCCCGCCCGGGAAAGCCCGGGATGCAAACTCTAAACACCATGACCACCATGACCACCGTGACACCACCACGACCATCATGACCACCATGAACACCATAACCACCATGACCACCGTGACCACCATTACCACCATGACCACCATGACCGCCATGAACAATATGACCATCATGACTACCGTGAACACCATGACCATCATGACCACCGTGAACACCATGACCACCATGATCACCATAACCACCATGACCACTATGACCACCATGACCACCGTGACCACCATGACCACCGTGACCACCATAATCAACATGAACACCATAACCACCATGACCACCGTGACCACCATTACCACCATGACCACCATAACCACTATAACCACCATGACCACCATGACACCATAACCAACATGACCACCGTGAACACCATGACCACCATGACCACCGTAACCACCATGACCATCGTAACCACCATAACCACCATAGCCACCATGACCATTATGACCACCATGACCACAATGAACACAATGACCACCATGACCACCGTGACCACCATGACCGCCATAACCACCGTGAATACCGTGATCACCATTACCACTATGACCACTATTACCACCATGACTACCATGACCACCATGGCCACCATGACCACAATGACTACTATAACCAGCCCTAAAGAAGTTTTACTTAAAAAAACTAAAACAATTCAAAATATAAATTTAAAAAATTACGAAACTCAATAAAATATTACGAATATTATATTATTAGTTATTTAAATCTAAGATCGACACGTCCAACTCATTTAACATTTAATACGATACTGAATAAGCGTATAAAAAAAATAAGCGTATAAAAAATACAATACACATAATCGAATTGTCGCATACTTGCCGAACATAATATTCGTTTGCCTTTTTTACTTCTAATTTCTTTTCTATTTCACAATAAAATAATGTGTTTAAATTTCTACTTAAGTTTTTTTGGAATTATGTGCATGTATATGTTTAAAATTCAAAATCATACTGTAGTATGATAGAGATGAATATATGGTTATATATCTGTTGAAATGACTACTTCCGACATTTATATGTCGACATTTATATGTGTGTCATAATTGAATTGTATCGTATATTTGCCGAATATTATATTCGTTTTTTGTCTTTCCGTTGCAAAATTCTTAAAACGCGCCTAAAGAAGTTTTACTTCAAAAAATTAATCAGTTCTGGCCAAAATACATTCGCATCGAGGGTGAGGGACACAGAGATGCGAAATACCTCCAATTCGTCATGTCTTTAACACAAAAATAAATGGGTAGTGCAAACCTTCTTTTCTATGCACAAAACGTCAATTCACCCATCCCTAACCATAAACGCCTCCAATTATTTGAACTCCTAAAATCTGTTAATCCGACTGTAGCCCTCATCTCAGAAACTCACCTCAACAATAGACATAAGATTTACCTTAATAATTTTAACATTATCAGAAATGACAATATCTTGGGTACCGCTATATTTTTGAAGAGTGATATAAATTTCAAGGTAATTCCCTTTGAAAGTCAAATAATCTCAGCCACTTTAATTGAAATCAACCATCTTGACTCATCAAACAGAAATCGGTCCCTGCTAAATGCTATATACATACCAGGCAACATTGGTCAGAAGATGAAACAGGGACTGGATAAGCTACACAATATCATCAAGAGCAGAGACGAGGTTATTATCGGGGGTAATTTCAACGCGAGAAGCAAAAAATGGGGAATCTGGTCCTCCAAATTAAAAAGAATATTCCATAAGCATAAAAACCGAATTAACAATGAATATTTGGAGTTCAAGACAAGAATCAATTGCCTCAGTGTGTGCGTAAGGAATAGGATTTCAAATGAATTGAAGACAAACTTTAGAAAAAGACTAGAAGCTATCATTCCATCCCCACAGGCATTTAAAGAGATCAACAGAATAACGGGTAGAAAATCCGTCAATAGCAACTTAGATAGAGACCCTTTAAAAGACGACCACAACACGTATTTTGACACACAAGACAAAGTTAAGGTCTTCGCTGATCACTATAAGGATATTTACAGGGAAAAAATTCCATCCTTCAATCTAAATTCGACAAATGAAGCTATCGATTCATGGAACAAAATCCCCTTTAACAATGAAACTCAGCTAACTAAATTCTCACACCTAAACTCTGCTCTGAACCCAGTGAATAGTGAATTATTCTGTAACTCCTCACAAATTTTGGCTACAATCAAAGTCTTGAACGCGGACACAAACTAATGTACAAATTGTTGTAACGATCGCAATAATCGCAAAACAATAATAAAACCAAATTCCTCTTTGTTTTCAATTCAATAAAAATGTATTTCATTAGTTTCCGTTCATTTTTACATTAATAATAATTTTAAAATTTTCTAAAACTTAACTGCTGGTTAAATTTTGAATATACTATAAAAAGCAAACGAACGTACTCAATTTTATTTCCAATTCTAGCGAACAGATGTCGTTGTCGTTGTTAATCTTTGTTGAATTTTCAATATTACACGATTGATGAGAAGATGTCAAACAAAAATCACATTTTTTTGATTTGTTTCATTATTTTTCGATGTTAAAAATTGTATATAAAAAGTATTCATTCCGGTTTTAGTTTTTCAAAAGATGACATCTAGTCAAAGTTTGTTCATGCAATCATGTTTAGAAAAAAATAAGTTCATTGATAATTATATCAAAAACAAATTTTTGTAATGTTATATTTAAACACAAAAATGTTTTATGAAAGTTTGAATAGTGTGTTTTTAATTATAAGTGTCTGGAATTAAAAATAAAATAATAAATTGATTTATATCAAAGATTACGTTTGATTTATTCTAAATGTAAACAAGCTATAAAACTATTTAAGGAAGGTAAAGAAAAGATGTTTGATGAAAATTCTCAATATCGAAGGAATTTAACAAAATTAAGTCTGGTTTTTTTCACATATGTTAAGTGAATTAAAAGCTATATTTCCAAATGGATTTTTTGCTGGTGAATGGAAAGAAAACAACGAAGGCAATCTGGAAAGGATAGAAGGCATCACATCGATTACATAGAAGATAAGTTTATTTGTTTTTATATATATATATATATATATATATATATTATTAATTAATTCCGAAGTTTAACTATTGAAATGTCAGATTAGGAATAAGTATTTTAAGAGATTCCTAAATTCAGATTTGTGTGAGGGTGATCGTTACAATCCGTAGGTTAGTTATATTTTTATTTTTTCTTGAAGTAGTAAAATTGTTGTGTATAAAAGTTCAAGCCACCTACAGTGGCACTCGCAATAACTGGCTCCGTATCAGGGCCTGAGCAACAAAGTGGCAGCCGAAACAAAGACCTGGGGCTTTGTAAGGGTTTTTTTTATATATGAATTATATGAGTAAATAATTAATGATTTTGTATATTTTTGGCGCAGTTTTAGGCGTTGGTTGTCAAACCGGTTTGGTTTGGCAAAGATATTCATATAATATTATTATAAATTTTTGTAATTTTTGGGTAAAACCAGTATTGGTTTTTTTTGTTGTTGACTTATTTTTTGGATGATGCAATTAATTTATATATGAAATTAATTGTATGTTTTTTTTGATTATGGTTAGATTTAGTAAATGTTTAGCTAGCTTTTTTTCAATGCACTCATACGCGATCCCCATATTCGTCATTGGTTTAATGTGAGTTACAATTTCGAGGTATTGAATTATGTATTATTCACACTATGGAGTGGATGTCAATAGAACATGTCTCATTACAGTTCTATAAACTTTTGAACTTATACGGAAAATATTTTTATTTTGGCTAATATAATGTTCATTTTTGGCCAAAACGACTTCTATTGCAATACGCCTTATTAGATTTTATGATTTGTACATGAATTATTTTGTGTATCTCATATATATATACAAAATAATTTATGTCAAACCTGAAAATCTAGGTAGGTTTCCTATTGCAACACAATTCGTTTGGCGAAAGAATTTTTTGTGGTTAAGTCATGTTTTTATGAGTTTTAGGATGTTATTAACGTAATAAAAGTTAACATTGACCAAACAGTTTTTTGACAATTTTGTATAAGTTTAAATCTTTCGTCACTACTTTCAAAGTATTATTGGTCTGTGTTTATAGAAGTATAATTGAAAATAATTAATTCCCATTAGCTTTATAGAGTGAGCCGGATCCAGATCAATATCTCCACATTTGTCATCATATTGATCCGCTGACGTACGTATACATATCTCGTATGAGTCCATTTTAGTTACCACTATTTTTAAAATTATTTTTTATTGCGATTAATTTAAAAAATAAGATAAATATAGAAATAATTATTTTTAGCTAACATTTATTTTTGTTTTGAATACAATAAATAAAGCGATAAAAATTTGACCTGAACAAATATATTAGAATTAATAACTTAAAAATTAGTAAGCTTAGTTTTAAATTTAAAATAATCGTAATTTTTTTTATAATATAAATTACCAATTTATTATCTAGTCTGAAGATTAAATTTAATTAATTTCATGTAAAACTTTATTAACACATATTATATATTTCATGTTTCGATTTAGCATTTTTAAATAAGAAATTATTTAGATTATGGATAAGTTATGTATTATTTACTTTATGTTAATGTATAAATTCTCCTTTCTCAGCGGTAGGCCTAAAAAGCCATCCATAGAGCTTCACTCTTTAACATTGATGTCGTTCTTAGATCGCCTATGGCCACCGGGGTTATGCGATCGAAGAACATTGGTTTCTTCTCTTCATTCGGCGAGGAAGTCCTCAGGGACGAGGAGTGGTGTTGCTGTGTTTGTACTTAGGTGCAAACCAGTAGTACCATTCTTTGCTCAGAGGCTTCTTCGGTGTAATGAAGAGAAGAACCAATTGTACTTTGCTTTCAGGATCAGAGGCTTCACCTCATACAAATTCAAAAACTTACCATTTTTTTTCATTTAGCTTTTCAATAGATCAATTTTTTCATAGAGTTTAGGGTTTGAAGTCTGGTGCTCGGGAGCGTTCTTCAACTTTCGCATTAGGTTTAGTTGTAATTTATTTGTAGGTTAAACAAGCACAACTGGGTCAGTAGAAATGGACCTAGTGTCTAATCGTGACAGTTGTGATTGTTTTATTAGGTTGGGGAGAATCTGTTCTGTAGAATCTGGTCGTTAGGGGCTTTTCCAGTAGGTTCTCACATGCATGGTTGGAGTGGGCTCGCGAACGCGATATTTTAAATTTAAACAATATGGATATTGTAGCCATACTTACTTTTTAAATTGTCTCCAGACGAATCTTGATTTTGGGAATCTCTTATATTATTAAATAAAAATAAAATAAATCAAACAAATTTTTCAAAAATTAAATAAATAAAATTTTTTATTAAATAAAGTAAATTTTCGTAATTAAATAGTTTTAGGTAAATGAATAATTTTTTTTAGAATCTAAATAATTTTAGGTAGCTAAATAAATAAATTTTCTTAATTAAGCTTTACGTCAAGATATAAATAAATATTCTTTGTTTTTTAAAAAAATAAATAAATATTTCAAAGTTAGGACGGTGCATCCGATAAATAAACATTCTTTTGAATATTTTTTATTTTTCAATTTTTTTTAAAAATAAATAAATATTTTTAGGGGTGCTATCGTCAATAACTAATTTTAGGTATATATATATATTTCAGTATATCTGAAATTGAATAAATAAATTATATTTTTACATATACAATATTACAATATTTTGGGAGCTTTTGTAAAAGATTCAGTAAAGATTAGCGGCGACAGCGGTTTTTTTTTGTTCTTGTACAAGGGTGTTTTTACAAAAGGTTTTTGTGTTTTTTTTGAATTGGGGCGTTCGTTGTTTTTTTCCTCATTTCTTTGCGTTTTACAACTTCCATCGGACGAATTTTTCCGGGCGAATTAACTCCACCTTTTTTCTAGTTGGAATTGGTTTTATTATTGGTGTTGACGTTTTTTTATTGTGAATTCCGGATTCTATAAATTTTACCATCAAAATGTCAAGTCACATTGGCGTGGACCATCCGTTCTATGGTTTGGAATCCAGTGAACTGCAGATCGAATGTCTGGTTCGGGGTGTGGATTTTAGAGGGGTCAATTGGGCAGAGGAACTGCGAAACCACGTAAATCATGGTGCAGTTCCAGTAACGGTATCTCATGCGAGAGACTTGGTAGCTGAGTCTCAAACGGTGGTGCAGGCAGCACAAGTTGTTTTAGATCAGGTACGTCGACTTCAACCACCGGTTAATCAGATCTTCTTAGATGGTTTGGCGAATCGAGTGTTGCATTATACAGGTAGGATGAATAGGTTGGGTCCTCGCAATGACTTGCAAGAAGCCCGCACCTACGCTATCTCGCAATTGTCACGCGCTTGGGATATAATAGGATCACTGTCAGCACGTCCAATTATACAAAACAAACCAGGAGTATCATCTGCTCCATCTGCTTCACCTGCTTTTCGACCAGGTGAGAGATCCACACCGATCCCAGTACAGCCAATAACTGAGACAATAAATAGTCTGAATCGTACAGACCATCAACAACAGAGACGGTCGGAACAATTACCACCGGCTTATTTTCAGCAATCAGGTTTGAGAGCAGAGGACCTTGCAATACCACTATTGGGTCCATCTTTCCAAGCTGAACACATGCACAACAGTCCACCATTGGTACAACAACAATCATTAAATTATCCACAAGCTCCACTAACAGCACCACCACCATACAACCAACCTCCTCAGGTATGGCGTGACGCGGCTCCAGCGTTAGCACCAGTGGAGTACCGAGGGGTTCGTGGGAACAATTTGAGTCGTTATGACTCAAATTGGGTTCCAACCTTCACAGGAGATGGTCACTCTCCTGATGTTCATGAGTTCGTTCACAGAGTTGAGGCGGCTGCCAGGAGGGACCGCGTGAATTGGGACGACCTTAGGTCTATCGTTCCGCGGTATCTCAAGGGGGCTGCCGACAGATACTATTTGAACTTAACTCATGAACATGAGGTGGTGACCTATCCAGTGCTAAGGGAGGGACTCCTACAAACCTTCGGTACGCTCACTGATGATAAGGCGATCTTGCGCGTTCTTCTGAACCGCAAACAAAAGTCAAAGGAGAGCGTATACGAATATCTGGTGGAGATTGGTTCGTTAAACCGTCGCTTAGCACGTCCATTTGCTGACCGAGAAATGCTAGAGATTGCTCGGGAGGGACTGAGTGTGGAGCTCAAAAATGCTACACTTGCAGCAACAATATATTCTATTGATGAACTTCGGACTTTGTGTCAGAAGTTTGAACGTTTGTGGTCCACACCAGTTCCAACCAGAACATCAAATTTAAGAATTAGCGAGGTACAACAGATGGATGATTATGAGGTGGATGCTGAAGCAGAACAACATGGATATATTGATGCGGTGGATTCAACACAGAGACGGATATTGCAACGACCTAGCATAACATTTGACAACAGTCAACCTGGTCCATCAATATCCAGACAACCAATAGTGTGCTTCAGATGTGGAGTAAATGGTCATCGAGCTCCTGATTGCTCTAAGAATCGGATAAAATTGCACTGCTGGAAATGTAACAAACCGGACGTTATTTACGCAAATTGTTCATATTGTCACCCGTCGGTAAACTACCGTCCGAGAGTACATGCTTCGGGGATGGTACCCTCGGTTCAACATCCAATGAGCCCGAAGAAAACGACGAGAGATGTAGCAACGCAGGACGATCGATCACCACTCAGGAAACCAGAATAAAATCATCGAATACATTTAATTTCCCATCATTACATCGAACGTATTTTAGACGTCTGGAACGTAACATCAGATATTGGAGGATGAGGAAATTATTTCGTAAAACTTGTATTTCATCTATCCTTTCAGAAACAAAGGATCCTCGGCCGCGATTAACAATAAAGATTTTGGACAAACATATTTCAGGACTATTGGATAGTGGAGCGTCAATCACAATACTTGGAAGAAATTCCTTGGAATTATTGGAATCATCGGGTACAACCTACCGTAAGTACACTTCGTGTATTCGTACGGCGGATGGTACTGCAACTAAAATTTTAGGTTACATTGAAATTCCAATAACCGTGAATGGCTCCACTAAACCAATGCGGTTCCATATAGTCCCTGGTTTACGAGAAGAGCTCTACCTGGGCATAGATTTCTGGGAGAAATTTGGTATTGTTCCTTCATTTGTTAGTGAACTGACTCGTACAGAGCCACAAAATTTAAATATACATAACCTCACCACTGACCAGCAACGAGAACTGGATATGATCAAGGATTCTTTCCCGTCATTTGAAGTGTCTGGGCTCGGAAAGACTTCTTTGGTTGAACATGTCATCGATGTTGGTGATAGTGCACCTGTTAAACAGAGACACTATCCCACATCGCCGGCTGTTCAACTAAAGGTCTATGCCGAACTCGACCGAATGCTTCAAATGGGCGTGATCGAAGAGAGTAACAGTTCTTGGTGCTCGCCAGTGGTCTTGGTACAAAAAGAATCTGGTAAAAACAGATTATGTATTGATAGCCGTCGTGTCAATTCACTAACTAAAAAGGACGCTTACCCACTTCCCTTGATTGATGGCTTACTAGGTCGTCTAAATAGCACAAAGTACATTTCAAGTATTGATCTCAAAGATGCTTTCTGGCAGATTCCTCTGGCAGAAGCATCTAGAGACAAGACAGCCTTCACAGTGCCTGGTCGTCCATTGTATCAATTCCGGGTTATGCCCTTTGGATTGTGCAATGCTCCCCAGACAATGTGTCGGCTAATGCACAAAGTGATACCACATCAATATCACGAAAATGTCTTTGTTTATTTAGATGATCTATTGGTAGTCTCTTCCACGTTCCAGGAACATATGGAATTGCTGTCCAAAGTCTCTTCATTGTTAAGAGCGGCTGGGTTAACCATAAACCTCAAGAAAAGTAAATTTGTTCTGAGAGAGGTGAAATACTTGGGATTTTTGGTTGGTGAAGATGGTCTTCGAACAGACCCTGACAAGGTTAGAGCTGTAGCAGAGTACCCAGCTCCATCTACAGTAAAACAAATACGACGTTTACTAGGAATGGCTGGTTGGTACCAACGTTTCATACCAAACTATGCAAGCGTGGTATCACCAATTACGGATTTATTAAAGAAAAGTTCTGGGAAATTGAAATGGACATTAGAAGCTCAAGCTGCTTTCGAAAATTTAAAACGATTGCTGACTACAGCACCGGTATTAATTAACCCTGACTATAATAAACAGTTCTTTATTAGATGCGATGCGAGTCTGACAGGGATAGGTAGTGTGTTGTATCAGGTTGATACAGACGGACAAGAGTGTCCGATAGCCTTCATGTCGAAAAAACTTAATAAAGCTCAAAGAAACTATTCGGTTTCTGAGCTTGAATGTCTTGCGGCAATTCTTGGTGTGAAGAAATTCAGGGGCTATGTTGAAGGTCACCGATTCACAATTGTGACTGATCACTCAAGTCTGAAGTGGCTTATGTCACAGAAAGACTTGAGTGGTCGTCTGGCTAGGTGGAGCCTAAAACTCCAACATATGGATTTTACAATTGTCCACCAAAAAGGTACCCAAAATATAGTCCCTGATGCTCTATCTCGTCTTTATGACGATACACACGAGGAATTGACGGAAGCATTAGTACATCACATCAGTGAAATTAAAATCGACAATGAAGGTTATCGGCACAAGGAATATACGGATATGATAGCTAAAGTTCAATCATCTCCCAAGGACTTTCCATCTGTTAAAGTCGTGGATGATAAGCTATACATACGTATTGAGCCAAGACCTGATGCAATACCCAACGATGTTCCTGTGTGGAAACTCTGGGTACCAAAACCGATGACTTCAAACATGATTCAGAAACATCATGATGATAGTACTGCTGCTCATGGAGGTGTTAAAAAGACTTTAGAATTACTTCGACGTCTTTATTATTGGCCGGGCATGGCGTCACAGGTACACAACTATGTTGTGTCCTGCGACACATGTAAACAAACAAAAGCCACGAATCAGATATTGCGTCCTCCGATGCAATATCAATTCGAAACAGCACGTCCATGGCAGAGAGTCTATATAGATTTTTTGGGACCGTACCCTCGTTCTACACTTGGGAATACGGTATTACTGATAGTTCTGGATCATGCTACGAAGTTTGTACTACTGAAACCACTTAGAAACGCAACTTCACCGAAGGTGAATGCTTTTCTAAAGAACGAAGTGTTTCTTACATATGGGGTACCAGAGTTTCTGCACAGTGACAATGGCAAACAGTTCACTAGTAGGAACTTTCAAAATCTTTTGTCAGATTTCGGCATTAAACACATTAGGACCGGTGTTTATAGTCCTCAAAGTAACGCGTCAGAGCGGGTCAATAGGTCAGTTTTAGCAGCAATTCGAGCGTTCATTAAAGGTCAACACACCAAGTGGGATTCACAAATTGGTGAAATCGCATATGCACTGCGGGCTGCAGTACATTCTGCTACCAAGTACTCACCGTACTATTTATTATTTGGTCAACATCCAATATCGGATGGGAATACTTACCATTTGTTGAGATCACTACACAAGCTTGGTAAAGATGCTGGTGAGGAAATAGAACGCACTGATCATTTGACTCTGCTTAGGAACCGGGTTCAACAAAATTTAAAAGCAGCCTTCAAAAAATCGCAACATCAGTACAACCTGCGATCTAAACTACGGACTTTTCAACCACAACAACGTGTGTTTGTACGGCAACACCATTTGAGTGACGCTACCAAAAAGTTCTCGGCTAAATTGGCTCCAAAGTTCTTACCTGCAATGATTAAGACTAAGATTGGAAATGTACTCTACGAGTGCACAGATATGAGCGGTAAGAATCTTGGAGTCCATCACGCGAAAGACATCAGGGAATGATGTCTTTTCGTTAGGTAGGGTTGTTCCTCTGGCTGATTGTCGTCTCTGGGGTTCACATCTTCAGGTCATACTTACTGGTTGTATCGGGGTGTCCATGGTGCTGACGTTCGGATGGATGGTCGGTCTCAATACTCAGTGAAGTTCTTAAGGACTTCATGAGTGTTGGAACCGGTCATCGGTCTTGACGCCAGTGACTGTGGGTATCTCGATCCCAGATACAGTTTAATAAGTGGAAGTAGTTCGGTGGTTTTCTGTCATGGAGGGGATGGCGACGTTTTTGTGATTTCAAGAGTAGAAATCTTGATTTTTACCTTGAATTCATGGTGTAACGATCGCAATAATCGCAAAACAATAATAAAACCAAATTCCTCTTTGTTTTCAATTCAATAAAAATGTATTTCATTAGTTTCCGTTCATTTTTACATTAATAATAATTTTAAAATTTTCTAAAACTTAACTGCTGGTTAAATTTTGAATATACTATAAAAAGCAAACGAACGTACTCAATTTTATTTCCAATTCTAGCGAACAGATGTCGTTGTCGTTGTTAATCTTTGTTGAATTTTCAATATTACACGATTGATGAGAAGATGTCAAACAAAAATCACATTTTTTTGATTTGTTTCATTATTTTTCGATGTTAAAAATTGTATATAAAAAGTATTCATTCCGGTTTTAGTTTTTCAAAAGATGACATCTAGTCAAAGTTTGTTCATGCAATCATGTTTAGAAAAAAATAAGTTCATTGATAATTATATCAAAAACAAATTTTTGTAATGTTATATTTAAACACAAAAATGTTTTATGAAAGTTTGAATAGTGTGTTTTTAATTATAAGTGTCTGGAATTAAAAATAAAATAATAAATTGATTTATATCAAAGATTACGTTTGATTTATTCTAAATGTAAACAAGCTATAAAACTATTTAAGGAAGGTAAAGAAAAGATGTTTGATGAAAATTCTCAATATCGAAGGAATTTAACAAAATTAAGTCTGGTTTTTTTCACATATGTTAAGTGAATTAAAAGCTATATTTCCAAATGGATTTTTTGCTGGTGAATGGAAAGAAAACAACGAAGGCAATCTGGAAAGGATAGAAGGCATCACATCGATTACATAGAAGATAAGTTTATTTGTTTTTATATATATATATATATATATTATTAATTAATTCCGAAGTTTAACTATTGAAATGTCAGATTAGGAATAAGTATTTTAAGAGATTCCTAAATTCAGATTTGTGTGAGGGTGATCGTTACAATCCGTAGGTTAGTTATATTTTTATTTTTTCTTGAAGTAGTAAAATTGTTGTGTATAAAAGTTCAAGCCACCTACAGTGGCACTCGCAATAACTGGCTCCGTATCAGGGCCTGAGCAACATTGTTTCCTTTTGTTGCCTCTGTAAATATGTACATACTTTAGTCTAGTTTTAAGTAGCGCTTTAATGCTAAAATTATAGTATCAAAATGCCTTGAGCAAGCATTTTTCTTTCAACTAATGTCGTTTTCTTTTTACCAAAAAACTTGCACTAAACACGCCCATTTTCGATCTAGATCGATTTTTTTTGACATTACGTATTCTATTTGACAAAAAAAAGCACTCTTTTTGCACTAGATCTAGATCTAGATTTTTTCGTAGAGTAAGTTCTAAATACAATAGAGTTGCACAAATACATTTACACATCTCTCAAAATTTGTAAACAAACAAGACGCCATTTATGGTTATTATTATTTTGTCAAAGTGAAATATTTAATGTTATGTTTAAATCGTGTTTTAAATTAAAAACTAATAATAAATAATAATTTATTATTAGTTTATTTATTTTTAATTTCTCGCATTAAAACATTTATAGTGGTAATTGAATTTTCATAGCAAAAACATTTTCGTGTGTATAGTTTGGAATGATCTTGTTAAAAACTAAAATTTCATTAATTTAATTAATGAAAACTAAAATATATAGTGAATTAGTGGTTTATGAATTTTTCTAAAAATTTCAATAATTATCTAGTGTATTATTAACTCTGGAACAACAAGAAAAATAAACAATAAAATAAGTTTAGGTAAACAACAACATTAATGACATTTCACAAACACATCTACAAAGTTAGAGCAATTTCTTGTCATATTCTTTTTATGAAAAAAAAATCACTCTTTCTGCTCTAGCAAAAAGAAAACGACATAACATACTGAACTCATATAATTTTTTATCCATAACCTAAATATAAATTGAATTACACAATTTTTATTTATCAATAATATTGAAAAATGGTACCACTAGCTGTTTGTCAGTGTAAGTTAAATAATAAATCAAAACAATGTTTAGTTTTAAGCAACCTCTGTAAAAAAAATAATAATTTGTAAATTGTTTTGTAATGACAATTGGCTGTCATAACAATATTGATGAAACAACTATACTGTCTGCAACCACTGTCATGAAACCAAATAGATGTCTGCTAACTATACGCTCAACTTATTTTAATTAATCAAAAAACTATTATTTCCTAAATTATGAAAATATATTCTTAAATGTTCCCAAACGATTGGTATAATTTATGATAGTATTATAGATAATATTAATGTGTCTGCTAAGGGCTAACGCTATACGCTAATCTTATTTTGATTAATAAAAACTTCCTAAACTATAAAAACATATTTCTAATGTGGAGTTCTTTCAGTCCAAAAAAAGTGATGTACATCAAAAAAAGTTGATGTAAATCAATTGGTCGTGTTCTTTCAGACCAAATTTTTGATGTTTTTTCTGATGTACATCAATTTTATGAAATTGAGATTTTTTGATAAATTCGTCTTCCAGCAAAAACTAATACAAACACACACGTATAAAAACAATAACAAACGTGACGCCATTTTTTGAATTTACTATTTGTGGATAGTTTTTTGTGATTTTTAGGTGAATTTTATAAAATTAAACATAAATTCTACGTAAAGTGAATAAATATTTTATGTTTACACAATTATTTTAATGTAAATTTAAATCGAAAATGTTTTGTTTTGTTACCAATGCAACAATAATGAAAATCATATGGTTTGTCCATTGAATAAATATATAAGGAAGTGTCGCTACGTGTACGTACACAAATAATCGGTGAAGCATTTTTTTTTTTAATTTTTTGTTAAGTTTGCCAATCTGTCAATGTCATTTCATTTGTTTACGTCGTATTTCAAAACAAACTAAAGAGTTTTTTTCTGTATTTTGTTCCTAAAGTATTGAATTGTAATTCAGTTTTATACAAATTAGTATTTAAACTGTTTTTTTTACAACAATTAATTGTGTTTATACAGTTATTTATTCATAAAAATGGAGTACTGCATCAAAACATGTAAAAAAATTGTCAACATTCCAAAGCATTTTGCTGCTAAAATTACAATTATCAGATAAGGATATTTTGATAAAAAATGTTAAAAAAACAATTTAGTATATATTTTTAATATATTTACAATAAGTTTGTGTCACAAAATTAATTATTTTCTAATTTAATTTTTTACTTAATTTCTCAAATGTATCAAAATGTTTGTTTTTTCTGCATACACCTTATATTATTCACACGAAAATAAGAAATAAAATAAATTTTATTTATTATAAATCATTTATTATTATACTACTATAGTTTCAATCTCTGTGAGATCATCAACTGGTATTGATATGCAATTCAATTGCATATCAATACCAGTTGATGATCTCACAGAAATTGAAACTATAGTAGTATAATAATAAATGATTTATAATAAATAAAATTTATTTTATTTCTTATTTTCGTGTGAATAATATAAGGTGTATGCAGAAAAAACAAACATTTTGATACTATGGATTATTCACGTCACTCCAACGAAGAATTTTTTCAAATTATTCTCAAATGTAAGTTTGCCAAAATGCAAAACCCCCGATATATCATAGCCATACCCTTTCACGCCATTTGCAATAAACAATGAACATTGCCATATGCAAAAAATTGGATTAGTGTTTTTGATTAAATATTTTTGAATTTTTTTTATATGGAGTTTTATTTTTCCAGATGGCGTTATGAGCGTTATGGCGATTTTTTGAATTTTTTTTATATTGAGTTTTAATTTCAAAATGGCGCTACAAGTTCACGATTTATATTGTGCTAAAAAATGTAGATGGCTTCTATACCGGGGGTTTTGCAAAATGTCAAAACAATTTTGTTAGACACGCCCATTCACAGGGATTGTATAAAGTTATTGTTTGTTATGAAAAATGTGTGTAAAAAATATAAATTTGAATATGATTTAAAGTTTAAACGGATTTGATCCATGGTAAAATGAAAATAAGGTATTCTCACTAGAGTGACAGCGATGCCATTTTGATTTTGATTGACGTCACTCAGAGTTTTATATAATACGTTTGTTGTTATTATCAATGAGAAAAGCTATTGTTTTTAAATTAAAAATATATTTAGTATGATTTATAAATTAATTTATTAGTTAATGAAATGATTGAAACTAATTCATTCATTAGTTAATGAACTTTAGTATTTGTTTTACTATTAAAACATATACAAATTTAAATGCCGAACTACGTTAAAACCAAAAGTTTTCAACAAATGTGAAAAATCATACTCAAAACATAAGGTTTTTTAATTTCCAGAAAAATAAATCAATTTGTAGTGGATAGAATCATGTGGAAAAAGAAAATGTTCGTATTTATTATAAGATAGTTTGTTCCTTACACTTCACTGAAAATTATTGGACTTTAAAAGACAAACTTTTAAATACTCTAATGAGTAAAAGATCGTTGAATTGATCGTTGAAAGTGGAACCTTATCTTAGAACATACAAGGAAGTGGTTAATTCCAATATTTGCACATATAAAGGAACGGTTTAAAATCGGTTTAAAAACATAAGTCTGCTTATGAATCGATCGATGCGAAAAGAAAGTACTGGCAATTCTCAAATTATTTGATAATGCAAACTCAGTCATTCTCTCACCATTATCATTGTTGGTGTTGATTTCATAACCTCCTCCAGTGCTATGTAGAAAATATTGACGGTCTTAGCTTCAGTAGGTGCATGCAAGGCAATAAGAGAAATATTAGGTGCGTTCGATTTGACTGAAACAAGTGAAAAAACAACAACAATTGCATACAATTTTTCAGTTGTTTCAGTTACATCAGTCAAATCGAACACGGCTATTGTTTTATGTACAGCGAACCCCTACGTAGCAAATCCTCTCATTGACCAGGATGAATTTCAACACGGCTTCTTGTATGCGTGCACCAACAAGGAAACCAGTCTTAAATTCTTTTCGAGAAGAATGACCACTACTGCATAAAGAGTGACTATTCGAGTTTTGTTTTCCGATTATTGGCTGTCTAATTTCTTGCAGAGAAATGATATACATCCTATGCCTCTCAGTCTCTGTTTCTAGGCTTATTAAAGCATCATGAGCGATCAGGCTGCACACGTTTCACGTTCCGATTCGGAAGTTTGGTTCTTTCTCACGTCCAGGTAAAACTTCTGTTGTTTTGTTAGTGTCTGGTATTCTTTTTTTGGTTATTAAATTTAACAAAGCTTTTTTTCGGAGTGATGGTATTAACCTCAGTCCCAACCCAAATTTTCGTTAATGGTTCTGTTATGATTATAAGAAGTTTTAAGCCAATTCGCAGTGATGTAGCGTAATAGACTAAGCAGTTTTTCTCTGCTTGTCTCCGATACACCAACCTAATTTTGTCTGCATTACCCCTGCAGCATGGCGTAGACATCGAATTTTCTACCCTGCAAAATGTTCTTTAGAGTTAGAAAACTTAATAAACAAATTGTTAATGAAAAAAATAAGGAAAACCATAACGTAAAAATTATGTTTTCTCCAATTTTCAAATTAAAACATATTTTGTTTCTTTATATTTACGCCGGATGACGTCACACAAAATTTTCGTTTAGCTGTCAAGAATACCTTATATTCGTTATACCATGGATTTGATCTAAAATTTTTAATAGTGAAATATATTGTTCAAACATATATAACCATAAGGTTTTTCAATTTATCTACGATGTTTATATATTTATTATTAGCTTATTAATCGAAGTATGGTTGTGGCGAACATTATAATTAAAAATTTTAAAAAATTAGCAGGCGATGATTTCCTTAATATTTATAAAAAAACAAAAAAACTTTTATTATTCGGTTTTTGTTTTCTTTCCAAACAGTTTTGATAAAATTCTTGATTTTCGTAATGTAAAAAAATGTTTGTGTAATAAATTTGTTTTAAATCTTATTTTTCACTATTCCAAATTTTAAATATTATAATAAATGTTTTACTGTTAACATGTTAAGTCAAAATGTAATAAAATAAATTTATGGAAATCAAATCAAGACACGTCATTAATTAATTATAATGAGAAAACAAAACCATTGATGATGTCAAATATTCACGTTCTCCAATATCTTGAACTTCAACCATTTCATCAGATTCTTTTACACAATTCTCATTACATAGATTCTGCCATTATTTAAGATACTTTAGAAAAAGATAATAAATTAAGTGATTCGATAACTGTTGAAGATAATATTGAAAAATGCCGGGCAATGCAACATTTAGTGAATCAGGATATCAAATAGTGCTAAACAACAAATTCTCCTTATATTGGATACAACATCTCCAACAACATTTCGATCATCATTTTCATCTCCTGCAAAATTCAACGCCACTAGCAGCCAATCTCAATATTAAAATCTACTTCCACTCAATGCAGTATCATCCAAAACTGGTAACCCCGACAATGAACAAACCTTCCAATGGAGTCAACTGTAAGAAGTATCAATTTTATAATTCAATTCAATTTTTTTTTCTCCTTCTTAATTTAAATTAGTGCTTGCTTCATTTTATTGTAAAAAATTTAATTTTATTATAATATTTTTTTTTTCACAGCAACACAACACTCTTCTCGTAGTGATCAGTCACAGTGATCACATATTCTTCCTGCTAGTCATTCCTGCTGTTTAGCTATAATCTTGTTTCCTCCTAGTGACACATTTTTTTTTCTCTCCAAATTCTTATTTTTTGGCTTTGAAGCCAACTTCTTGTAGTACGATTAATTTTTTAAAATTTTCTTTTTGTTTTTAGATCGATGCCATGGGCCGAAGTTTAAGATCTCCTTCCTTCGTAAGACCCATTACACTCTCCTTAAATTATTGGGCCGAAGCTGCAGAACTCTTTCCTTCGTAAGACCCACTTCATTCTCCGTTACTCATTTGCCGAAGTTTAACATATTTCCTTTGTAAGACCCACTCTACTCTCCTTAGTTTTTGGGCCGAAACAAACTTTTCGAATTTTCTGATTTTTAATTTCTATCCCTAACGTTACCCATATGTTACCATAACATGAACATCTCCTAACGTTAACCATCTATCTGTTGACAAAACAGATATGGCCCTTATGGATATAAAAATCAGATTCCATCTAAATAAGCAGAACCTCCAAGAATCTGATCTTAAAGGAATATCCCCAACGTTACCCATATGTTTTTACAACATGAAAATCTTCTGACGTTAACCATTTATCTGTTGACGAACAGGTATGGTTCTTATGGATATTTAAAACGACATTTCGGCGTTAATCAGATATTTCTTCTCAAAGCGATCTTTTTCTATGGTACACGTCTCCAAGGTAAATATTGGTCTCAGGCAACTTTGTACTGTCAGACTTTACCAAACTTGTGTTACCATATGCACTTCTTTGCTTACGCTAAATTTCTGCTTATTCTTACTTTTCGAAAAATGAATTAATATTCACGTTTATACATGCTAGTATTGTCTCAGTCAACTTTGTTCTGTCAGACATTCAGCATCACCGACGTTACTTTTCTGCTTCTCGTATTTTAAACGAACCTTTTAACCTATGGTACACATCTCCACAAATATTGGTCTCAGGCAACTCAGCTCAGTCAGACCTATATCTCCACTCGTGTTACCATAACTCCATAATTGTTCGTTTCTTTTTTTTTTTTTGCAGAACTCCAATTCGTAAGACCCATAATTTTTTTCTACACCAACTGATATACTTTTCTAAACAACATCTCTAAACTTTTTCTTATTCGCTACAATTACTTAAGCAAAACTCTTTCCTTCTTACCTCCTCAACTCTACTTAATTTCTTTATTTATATCGTTCCATCTTCGATGGCACTAGGGGGGGAGTGTTGTGGCGAACATTATAATTAAAAATTTTAAAAAATTAGCAGGCGATGATTCCTTAATATTTATAAAAAAACAAAAAAACTTTTATTATTCGGTTTTTGTTTTCTTTCCAAACAGTTTTGATAAAATTCTTGATTTTCGTAATGTAAAAAAATGTTTGTGTAATAAATTTGTTTTAAATCTTATTTTTCACTATTCCAAATTTTAAATATTATAATAAATGTTTTACTGTTAACATGTTAAGTCAAAATGTAATAAAATAAATTTATGGAAATCAAATCAAGACACGTCATTAATTAATTATAATGAGAAAACAAAACCATTGATGATGTCAAATATTCACGTTCTCCAATATCTTGAACTTCAACCATTTCATCAGATTCTTTTACACAATTCTCATTACATAGATTCTGCCATTATTTAAGATACTTTAGAAAAAGATAATAAATTAAGTGATTCGATAACTGTTGAAGATAATATTGAAAAATGCCGGGCAATGCAACATTTAGTGAATCAGGATATCAAATAGTGCTAAACAACAAATTCTCCTTATATTGGATACAACATCTCCAACAACATTTCGATCATCATTTTCATCTCCTGCAAAATTCAACGCCACTAGCAGCCAATCTCAATATTAAAATCTACTTCCACTCAATGCAGTATCATCCAAATGGTTATAAACAGGGTTGTGCCGTAGACAAAATAGATTACTTTACATGTACAGATTACGCATAGATTACGTGTAAATTACGCGAGATATTTTCGTGTAATCTATAATGTAATCTATTTTATTGATATGTGAATTCTAAAAATTTTTAGCAATAAATTAACATTTTTTAAGATTGCAAGATCTTGTTTTTCACAATATTATTGATCATGTCTTCTAAGAAAAAATTTTCAGTAGGGATAATACAATATTTCCACACATTTCTTCATAAATCAAAATTAGTAGATTACGCCAAATTTACATAGATGACATAGATTACATTACATAGATTACATGTAATGTAATCTATTTTAGATTACGCGTAAAGGAACACCCCTGGTTATAAATATAAATTAAAATCGAATTTTTAAACCAATAGACAGTACAAGCTAATTTCGTCAATATTTAGGAACAGTCATCTTTTAAAGTGGGTTTAAAGGTACTTTGGAGTATTTTCAACCTATGCTAATTTCATTATATTCAAAAAATGGCAACTGTTAGAAAAAACTGAATACGATAGAGATTTTAGATAAGTTTTTTATAGAAGTTAGTTCATAAAAGTTTTGTAGTTAAATAAAAATATTTGCTTAGAGAGGACAGCTTTACAAATCTGTATTCGTAAAGATGTGTTCATTTGTATTGCTGGTAATGATGTTAGACTGTTGTTAGTGTGATACTATTGCTGAAGATGATGGCACACAATTTTGCTTTTATGTATTTAATGTTTAAAAATATCGAGAAAAAATTTTTTAAAATAAAATCAACAAAATATATAACTTATTCATTATCTTTTATTTAAGTAGGAAACGGGTAAAAATACATTTTAAGACAAACTTTTCCTAAAATAAAGATTAGTTTAAACGAGAAATAAATAAAATTTTGAATAAAATCTACTTATTTCAAAGAACAGTTCATGCTGCCACCTAAGTTATGTTTGTGTAACTATATACAAATTATACACAGTACCCTACGATTAAATACAAACACCATCAAACGCACCAATACTACAAATTAGATGCTTCACTCAAAAAGTCTAGTTACTTTTCCTTAGATATTTATTCAATGGGTTTGTCCGTTCTTTCAGACAAGTTAAAAATTGATATACATCGAAAACCTGAAAGAACTCAACATAAATGTGCTCAAGCGAATGGTATATTTAATAATAGGTCAAATATCAAATTTACTTTTGTATATTTATTAAAATGTGAAGTTTTTCATGAAAGCTACTGTCATTAAAAATAACATCTACTGTCATGAAACAACTACTGTCAAGAAACCTGCTATCATTTAAAATATGGATGGCTGCTAACTATACGTTCAATTTATTTTAATTTATTAAAAAACTTATTTCCTAAATTGTGAAAATATATTCCTAAATGTTCCCAAACGATTTCCAAACGATTGGTATAACTGGTGATAGGTAATATTAATGTGTCTGCTAACTATACGCTAAACTTATTTAGATCAATAAAAAGTAAACTATAATTTTCTAAACTATGAAAACATATTCCTAAATGTGCCCAAACGATTAGCAAGCGAATGGTATATTTAATAATAGATCAAATATCAAATTTACTCTTGTATTTATTAAAATGTGAAGTTTTTCATGAAAGCTACTGTCACTAAAAATAACATCTACTGTCATGAAACAACTACTGTCAAGAACTGCTATCATTTAAAATATGGATGTCTGCCAACTATACGCTCAATTTATTTTAATTAATTAAAAAACTACTATTTCCTAAACTATGAAAATATATTCCTAAATGTTCCCAAACGATTCCCAAACGATTGGTATAATATAAGGTAGGAAATATTAATATGTCTGCTAACTATACGCTAAACTTATTTTAATCAATAAAAACTAAACTATAATTTCCTAAATTATGAAAACATATTCCTAAATGTGCCCAAACGATTCCCAAACGATTGGTATATATAATAATAGCGAATACCAAATTTGCCTGCTAGCTATACGGAGGTTAAAAAACTACCCAAAAAACATTTTCGTTTAGGTAAATGCCTCTTTTCAATAACCACAACTGACACGAGCTGATATTTATCTTAACGACTCTAAATCAATGCAATAATTAGTAAATCTCTATGTTCGAATTTTCAAACAATGATTGTAATTTAAAAAAAAAACGGAACAATTTTAACCTCAACAGAACCTTTACCAACTTTTAGCAGCGCTAATGTAGCCGAAACCAAAACTAAAACAAGTAAACAGAGAAAAAGGAAATTTTAATATGGTTCGTAACATAACTATTAAGTTTTCTCAAAAACGCCTATTCAACGATAATAATAAAGTTTGAGAAATATGAGTTTTTAACATATAGTTTCCATAAAGATAATTCATTGCTTAAAACTGAAACAAGTTTTAAATTATAAATTTATACAATTGTAAGTAACATAGAGTGACCATTCGTACTGATTTTATCAGTACAGTACTGATTTTCTAGCTTCTGTACTGATAGACATATGCGGTACTGATTTTTACTGATTTTTAAAATTATGTACTGAAAGTACTGATTTTTAAGAAAATTGTTGAATTTTTCTTTAAACTTCAATTTAAATAAGGAAATAAAACAATACGTGTCATCGTTTGGTACATGGTATAACGAATATAAGGTATTCTTGACAGCTAAACGAAAATTTTGTGTGACGTCATCCGGCGTAAATATAAAGAAACAAAATATGTTTTAATTTGAAAATTGAAGAAAACATAATTTTTACGTTATGGTTTTCCTTATTTTTTTCATTAACAATTTGTTTATTAAGTTTTCTAACTCTAAAGAACATTTTGCAGGGTAGAAAATTCGATGTCTACGCCATGCTGCAGGGGTAATGCAGACAAAATTAGGTTGGTGTATCGGAGACAAGCAGAGAAAAACTGCTTAGTCTATTACGCTACATCACTGCGAATTGGCGCCTTAAAACTTCTTATAATCATAACAGAACCATTAACGAAAATTTGGGTTGGGACTGAGGTTAATACCATCACTCCGAAAAAAAGCTTTGTTAAATTTGATAACCAAAAAAAGAATACCAGACACTAACAAAACAACAGAAGTTTTACCTGGACGTGAGAAAGAACCAAACTTCCGAATCGGAACGTGAAACGTGTGCAGCCTGATCGCTCATGATGCTTTAATAAGCCTAGAAACAGAGACTGAGAGGCATAGAATGTATATCATTTCTCTGCAAGAAATTAGACAGCCAATAATCGGAAAACAAAACTCGAATAGTCACTCTTTATGCAGTAGTGGTCATTCTTCTCGAAAAGAATTTAGGACTGGTTTCCTTGTTGGTGCACGCATACAAGAAGCCGTGTTGAAATTCATCCTGGTCAATGAGAGGATTTGCTACGTAGGGGTACGCGGTACATAAAACAATAGCCGTGTTCGATTTGACTGATGTAACTGAAACAACTGAAAAATTGTATGCAATTGTTGTTGTTTTTTCAGTTGTTTCAGTCAAATCGAACGCACCTAATATTTCTCTTATTGCCTTGCATGCACCTACTGAAGCTAAGACCGTCAATATTTTCTACATAGCACTGGAGGAGGTTATGAAATCAACACCAACAATGATAATGGTGAGAGAATGACTGAGTTTGCATTATCAAATAATTTGAGAATTGCCAGTACTTTCTTTTCGCATCGATCGATTCATAAGCAGACTTATGTTTTTAAACCGATTTTAAACCGTTCCTTTATATGTGCAAATATTGGAATTAACCACTTCCTTGTATGTTCTAAGATAAGGTTCCACTTTCAACGATCAATTCAACGATCTTTTACTCATTAGAGTATTTAAAAGTTTGTCTTTTAAAGTCCAATAATTTTCAGTGAAGTGTAAGGAACAAACTATCTTATAATAAATACGAACATTTTCTTTTTCCACATGATTCTATCCACTACAAATTGATTTATTTTTCTGGAAATTAAAAAACCTTATGTTTTGAGTATGATTTTTCACATTTGTTGAAAACTTTTGGTTTTAACGTAGTTCGGCATTTAAATTTGTATATGTTTTAATAGTAAAACAAATACTAAAGTTCATTAACTAATGAATGAATTAGTTTCAATCATTTAATTAACTAATAAATTAATTTATAAATCATACTAAATATATTTTTAATTTAAAAACAATAGTTTTTCTCATTGATAATAACAACAAACGTATTATATAAAACTCTGAGTGACGTCAATCAAAATCAAAATGGCATCGCTGTCACTCTAGTGAGAATACCTTATTTTCATTTTACCATGGTTTGGTATAAACTTGTAATAAAAATTATTTGAAAAATAGTACATTTTGCTACAAGAGATGAAAACGCTGCTTTTTCGTGAGTGAAAATTTATTCACGAGACGTGTTAGCGTCGAGTGGGGCAATTTCACGAACGTAAAATGTTTCTCGCGTAGGAAATACAATTTTTTCTATGATAAAAATTGAAAAGTCTATTTCCATCACGCTTAATGACCTGTGAAAATGGGTTCTTTTACAACTATATAGTGTAAAAAGAATAACAAATTGCAGTTGCTATGGTTTCTCATATAATTTTACAAAGTTTTTTAAACAACGCAACCAACAAAAAATATAATATGAATTTTTAATGTTATGTTGTCGATTTTTAATTTTATAATTTATAGTAAATATCGATTAAAAAAATTCTATCATAGAAAAAATTGCATTTCCTACGCGAGATAAAAACGTTTTTCGTTTGTAAACATGTCTCACTAGCCGCTAGCGCGTCTCATGTACAACTGTTTACTCACGAAAAAACAATGTTTTCATCTCTTGTAGGAAAATATGCTATTTCAAGCAGGCTTGAAGCCATTTGCTATCATAGAAAAAATACTTTTATTTTTAAAAGGTGGAGTTAGCCACGGAAAAAGATCAAAATTCTAACCCTGTGTTTCCCAAGCAATCGTTGCGGGAAGTTGTATTTCACAAAATTCTGGTGTTGGTCCCAACAAAATTTCCTTAAAACTAATTAAAAAAATTAAAACAGATTTGTCTTACTTCCTTCACACATTACCTTTCGGCTTAGAAGAGTCATAGGTAAGACAAAGGAGACTAAGGATGCTACATATTTTAACTCTTAAAATTTTGTACTGATTTTACTTAGAGAAAAAATGGTCACCCTAAAGTAACATATAAAATATTTCATAATTACATAAATGAATCTCTCCTTAATAATATAGTTCTATTCTTGTCTTCCAAATCCATTCAAGTTTTCAAACTTCAAAGTAGTAAAAGAAAATCTAACCTTAAATGCGACTGTTTGATATTGTTTATGTCACAATTTTATATAATATACAAAAATAATAATTTTAGATTAATCAACAGTTTTAATAATTGAAAAAAGTAAATAATCAAATTGATTGTGAAAGAAACTAGTATTGTATTAATATATTTTTCTTTTATATATCAGTTGATTGCTTTTTAACCGAGCGATACCTGAGTTTTTGCTTATTTCAGTTAATGACATTGGTGATTTAATTATATTAAAGAAGAATGGTATTTAAATTTTCATTTAAATTTTTATTAGTTTTATTGTTTTTAATATCAACAATACAACTTATAACGTCTGCAACAACACATAAACATATGCATAGTAATAGCAAAGAAAGAATGGAAGATGGTGCGTATGCAGCTCGGGATAGCCATCATCATGATGGCGGTGAACATCATTCAGAATTTGATCATGAAGCAATATTAGGAAGTTTGAAAGAAGCGGAAGAATATGATAATCTTTCACCCGAAGAATCGAAAAAACGATTATCTGTTCTCGTTACAAAAATGGATTTGAATAATGACGAGTTTATTGATCGGCATGAACTGAAAGCATGGATTTTACGTTCATTCAAGTAAGTTCATCATTGTATTACTCTTATAAAAAATAGTAAACTTAACGTATTAATATTTCTAGAATGTTATCTGAAGAAGAAGCAAACGAACGTTTTGAGGATATAGATACAAATAGCGATGAAAAAGTATCTTGGGATGAATATGTTAAAGATAATTATGGAATGGAAAATGAAGATGGGGAAAAAGAATTAATTGATCTCCAACATCAAGAGGAAGAACAAAAATTAATTGACGAGGATCGTATTATGTTCAATGCATCAGATGTAAATCAAGATGGTTGGTTAAATCATGTAGAATTTTCAATGTTTATAAGTCCAGAGGAACATCCACAAATGTTGCCAGTTATTTTAGAACAAACAATGCAACAGAAAGATATAAATAAAGATGGGAAAATAAGTTTTCAAGAATTTATTGGAGATTCGGCAAAACATCATGATAAAGAATGGTTACTAACCGAGAAGGATAAATTTGATCATGAGTACGATAAAGATTCTGATGGATTCTTAAATGGGAATGAGGTTTTGTCATGGGTTGTCCCATCAAACGAGTAAGTATTTTATATTTGATTAGCCAGCTAGTTTCAAATTCGAGAGCACAATGGTGTGTGACATTTGTTACAATAGATCTCAAGTAGTACGTTGAGGACTATATTTTTACGGTTGATTTTCTGCCTTCGTTCGATTAGTGATAGAATTTGCCAGTGAGCATCTATGAAAAACTTTTTGCCAGAACCCCAGTTTTTTCGCTCGCTTCGATGCTGTATTTCTGGTAAATAGTTCAGCCTAAAATATATGCTAGTGAAATTTATAAACCATTTCTAAAGTAAATCACAGCTTCGGCACCGTTTTGAATGAGGAATTCATCTGTATAGATGTGCATGTCTTATTTAGAGCTCGGCACCCAATAAACTACACAGATCCCCTTTTTAACTCTTTGTTCATTATTATTACATGATCCCTTTGATCATTCCAAGGACACCGAGCCTCTTTGTAATCAATTCTAACGTTTGTCGGTGTTCTAACTCAGTTGATAAAGTGCTAGCCTTGTGCCGGATTCGATTCCCGATTTTGATGCAGCATTAAACGACTGTTTAAGCCTCAACGCAAAATCAAAAACATAGTGATTTCGTTCGACATTTCATCGACCATATACATTAGGAACAATACGTAAGTTGACTGCATGCAGCTTACTGAAGACGAAGCTAGTCGAACAATTAACGAAAATACTAAACGCTCTGGAACCAGGTGGATTATCATTAATCGTGGTGAAGAAACTTGCCCCATATTCCTAGCTCTTGAAAATTTTATCGAGTGATTCCAATATCTGATACCTAATTAAAACGGCTCATTAAAAGGCCATCACAATCTTGAACGGCCTGAATCTCTGACGCGCTTTCGACACCGTCAGCCACACTAAACTGCTACTAGATCTTTGAGCTCAACGCTTTCAAAGTCTATTAAAATCTGGCTCTCAAACTAAATTTGAGGCCGCCAACGGCAACTGTTCAACAAAGAAATATAAATAAAAAGCCAGTAATTTTTACCGTAAGGAGGTGTTATATTCTACCTGGTAAGTTTATCCAAACCACCAGCCGAAGAAAAATCAACGGCAACACTTTTGAAGACTTGGTGCCGTTAAAAATATATGATACGCCGATGTTATGGTCACTGGACACAAATTACAAATAACTAGTCAGTCACAAATCCAAGGTGTCGTTTAGTTACGACAACATTCCAACGTTCTATACCCATGCGTTATACTTAACTCCAAACTCGTTATAACCTGTTGAAGTCCCATATTGATACCAATTGGGGGAAACATAAAGAGGTAGAAAGACATTGGTAGCCTTATTATCAATTATGCGGCACCAATCCGGTTTTCACACGAAACATTGAGAAAGAAACTACAAAACACACATAATTCTGTACTACCCGTGGTAACTGGATGTCATCTAATAGCACACCAGAATCCGCTTCATACTGAGACCAAAACTTTACCGGTCATACCAAACTACGACCTTCTGGACAATATCTGCTTAGCTGCCACAAAAACAATAGGTGGAGTGAATAAAAATTAAACAAATGCTTTTACTAGCATTTTAGAACATTTTTGAACAAAATGTGTGAATAAAATTTTAAGTATTTGCTTTTGCTTGAGTACTAAAATTTATTTCATCGTTTGCTACTTCATTGAAATTTCCCTAGCAGGTTCTTAAATTTTTGTGAATAAAACCTAGAATGTACTTAATTTTTCAAGAACATTCTGAACATTTTTTAAGTATAATCTGAAGCATCTTAAATTCTACATAACCTAAGAAAGTAAAGAAATGGCAGAATTAACAGAATACATAAAAGGAAATTATATTGTGTAAGACGGGAAAATAGTGTTAACGATTGCAAAAAGTGGGACCGATTTACCGAGGCGATTTTTGAAAAATTATCCAAGCTGTTTTTGAACACAAGGGTTGAAACCGGAGGTAGAGTTAATGCTAAACAAAGAATAGAAATATTTTTGAGGTACATGGCAGATCCTGGATTTCAAATTGGTGTAGAAGAGGATAGTGGGGTACACCGGACAAAATAATGATGAAGATCGAGAAGTTTATTAAGTTCCCAAAAACAGCATAGGAAATAAGGGTGGCACGCAAAATCCGAATGGAATGCTAAATTCAATTTTCCGGATGTTATTGGAGCTATAAACTGTACATCAACATCAACAAAGCCTCAGGAATGGACAATATTCCACCCATTATTTTAAAAACCTTTTCCAAAGAACTTGCACCAACTTTGACTATTCTACCAATCCTACAAATCTGGTATATTTTCCTAGTGCTGGGAGTTGGCAAATGTCCAGCCCGTCCCCAAAAAGGGACCAAAATCCGATACCTCAAATTATAGGCCAATAGCTTTATTATCGGTCCTATCCAAAGTCTACGGGCATTATATTAATACACATATTTCAAAATTTCTGGAAGATAATCATTTAATATCCGACAGCCAATACGGTTTTCGAAAAAAAAGATCAACTACCGATCTATTAAACTGTGTAGCGCATTGTTGGAACATCATACTTGATAAAGGTGGTGAAACATACGTTATCGCTTTAGACATCTCCAAGGCAATCGATCGAGTCTGGCATGCCAACTTAATCAAAAAACTCGTTGCGTACGGTTTTCATCCCAATGTTGTGAAGCTGATTCAAAATTTTCTATCCAACCAATACATTTCGGTCTCCTTAGACGGATTTTCGTCTGAGTCTAAACTAATTAACGCTGGTGTACCTCAAGGCTCAGTATTGTCCCCAACCCTATTTTTGATTTATATCAACGAATTGTTGAAAATCACCAGCAACCCAATAAATAGTTTTGCAGATGATAGTACTCTGCACAAGTCGTTCGAGCGCCTTCCTTCAAAAGGTAAAATGCACGAACGAATAAATCCTGCCCGGAGAGACGCTGCCATAAACGTGAACAAAGACCTGAATAAAGTCGCCGACTGGGGTGACCAAAACCTGGTCAATTTCAACTCTACCAAAACACAGCTGTTGATTGTTTCCAGATTAAAGACTGAGTTCCCCAAAGATATTTTATTCAGTATGTGTGATGAACCAATAGGTGAATGTAGAAACATTCGTTTATTAGGTGTCATAGTTGACAAATGACCTACTCTGGAACGATCATGTAATGGCGATGGCAAAAAGCGCGTCTAAAAAACTCGGCCTCCTAAATAGATGCAAAAATTTTTTCACTCCATACCAATTGCTCCATGTTTATAAGTCCTATATTCGTCCCTGTATGGAGTACTGTTGTCAAGTTTGGGGTGCTGCTTCTGTTTCCATATTGGCCCTCTTGGACTCTGTTCAAAAGCGGGCTATACGAATTGTGGGTGATCGAGCTTTGACATCAAAACTTGATTCCCTACAACATCGTCGCACTGTTGCTGACCTCGTTGTTTTTTACAAATATCGTCATGAAATCAGTGGCATCATGCCTCAAACTTATTTTTACCCCCGTTCCACTCGGCAATCGGCTACCGCAACCAGTGAAACGGTAAAGATCCCGCGGTCATACTGGCAGATCGCAGAAAGACTTCTTGTCCGAACTGCATGTAGATGGAATAGTTTGCCGGAACCCTTAGTCTCAGGTGGCTTCAACCCGCAGAGGTTTAAAAAAAGCGTTAATCAACACCTTAAAACGCCAGTTGTTGTGGGACCCAGGTCTAGACCTAGGTTTTAAAAGGTATTTATGTGTTGTTGTGACACATATTCTAAACCCTATTACACAACACATTTTATTTAAAAAAAAAAAAAAATATGTCGCGATGCCTAAGCCAAAATATCATGGCGATGAATACGTCAATAGAAAGGGTTTCACGAGCTAAATGTACAAGCTACCTGCAATGCAAAAGAAATCTTCACAAATATTGACGCTAAAGGGCCGGGTTCATAACACGATATCCGGGTTCTAAAAACCTCGCCATTGCAAGTTTGTCTTGCAACAGGTACATTCGTACATTATTCTTGGAACGAACCATCGTACATTATTCTTGGTGACTCTGGGTATGGAATACGGCCTCGGTTAATGACCCCATTTAAAAACCCAAAAACTAATACAGAACAGTGTTACAATACGGTACATGCGAAAAATCGGGTTATAATAGAGAGATGTTTTGGGCAAGTGAAACGAACATTCCCCATTCTTAAATACGGTGTTCGAACGACATTAGAGAAAGTACCAAAACCAATAATGATTTGCTTTGCACTACATAATATAGCAAAAGATCTGCAACAACAAAAACAAACAAAAACTTCAAAATTCAACGTTAGTTGTCACATAAAAGCTACTAGGTTATTCTATAGGTAATTAGAATATAGTTTATAGGGAAATTCTTAAATTTTATAGCAAAAGGTCGAAGTAAAAGCATTTGATTATTCACAATATTTTAAGAATATGCTTTTAGACCAAGATCATACTTCTAGCAAATGCTTTTGCTTATTCTTCTATCATTTGCTTAGTTTTTATTCACTCTACCCAATAACCTATGTGGACAATTAGTAAACACTCCTCCATCACAGAGGCACGAGAAACTAAACAGGTCCTATTGGCTGGACGTTTAAAATCTGATACCAATCGATGGGGTAAATAATTAAATCTACGAAAGACATCTCAAAGTTAGTTACAATTAAAAGTTACAATAACACACTATGGGGGAAACACTCCTTGATGACCAGCCTCCATCGGAAGACCCATCAAAAGGTGTAATATTGGACACGGTACCAGTCATCTTTTAAACGCCTAAATAACATCACAAACTTGGATATAAGATCATTTTGGACAAACCGCAGAGAGGCGACTGCAGTCCTTAACTTAGACACAACGACCGATTGTTGACGCGCAGCAACAACAATATCTCTATACAGGTTCTAGACCGTTTTCGAATTAACTTCTTAACAAAAGCCGGTCTCTTACACTTCAAGGCCCCTGAGTGAGTAATCTAATCATCGTTTTCAATCGGAATAAATCATTTTTTGGTAGCAATTTTATGACTTATTTGTTAGCTTTCCATTTTGTAAGAGGACCTCGGCGGTTAAATTTATCATCATTTCAGCCCTATCGTCCATGATATGGTACAAAGTTTGTTCGAAGTGAAAAACCAAAAAAGTTGTGTTACGTACCTTCCTCCCCGATGCACATGCCTCAAAAGTCTGGTACTCTAAAAACGAGATGTATTTAAATCGTCAAGGACCATGTATCGTACGACATTAAGTTCTAAGTTGCATCTAAAGTTAAGGTGTATCCAGATTTTGGTTCTGCAAACATTTTAACTCATCGCCTGTTGTTGTAGCAATGGGTGCGGTACTACTCCTCCGGTTCCATGTCCCGATTCAGGAACTCTACTAATGCCCTTGGGCAGTACCACAAATCCTCCTTCGTCAGGTCGGTTGGGTTTTCTGGACAATTAAATAGATGGTTTGCGTCATTTAGTAATTAATTTGTGATCTTAATTTCGTTTCATATTGAGCCAAACACAAAATCAACAAAAAAAAATAACTTTGTTTATCGCTAAATTGGAATTCGTTGATTGGGTTGACTAATAATATAAGTATAAGGAATATACTGTAAAAATAATAGGTAATTAATAAACTTTTAACGAAAAAATATTAAATAATTTACTTTTACACTTCACACTATTCGCAGTTGAAATTGCAAAGCAACAATATTCCAAAAAAAAAAATATGTCATTATCATCAACAGCAGTTTGGGAATATTTTACAAAAATTTCATCTACGAAAAATGCCAACAATAGACCTAAATATAAAAAAAGTGGATCAGATACGTGAACAATTCTAAGGGTTCTACGTCTGCAATGATCAAGCACATGCGAAATGTACATAAAATTTCTTGTAAAAGACCACACGATTCTGACACAAATGTTGCTTCAACAAATCTAATTAGAAACACACAAAAAACATTAGTTTATTTTATGAACAAAGCTTCTCTAGATTGTTGGAGAATTGGCCACAAAAGACGGTTTTTCTTTTAGAGGTATTACAAGGTCAAATTTCATAAGACAGGCAATTTTTGATAAAGGCGTAATCCTCCCACCGAATCTGAACGCGTTTTTTTTCGGTTTCAGATAATTTTAGTCGTAAATTAAGATCTCGCCTTAGCGATCATTAACTTAAAACTAAGCTTATTTGATACAAGAAGAAATATATTAATTCAAGTAAATATCTTTGCATTGAATTGAGCACATTATAATAAGTACCGAACCGTAACCGCAGGTTTCTACAAATTGAAAACCTGAAACCGCGGTTTATAAATTTCCGTTTTTTTTGCAAACTCTAGTGTTACACAGTTCTCTTTTTAAGACTGAGTTCCTAGATTCGATTGCAGACGAAGGCTTGACGAAATCAAAATGCATCTAAGTGCTTTTTTAATTAGGTAATTAATTAAAAAATACCAGTTAAAATAATAATTGTGGTTCGGAAGCCTCTAAAATTATGGGTCCTATCTAATGGTTGAAAAGGTTTACGATTATCCAAAGATTTTGTATCCATATGACTCGACTGTGCAAATAACTGGATATTTGAGTAATTAATTTGTGAAATACCCGAATTACCCGATTAGCCTATTTGAAACAAGAGAAGTGTAGATATGGTGCTATTGGCCTTAAAAAACAAAACAATGTCATACTTCTTTTTAAATATGTTTTTGTTTCATGTAGCCGCTATTAAAAATTGCACCAACTATAGTTGGTGTACAACTTTTATAGTACAGTTGACTATAGCCACCCATCATTAGGAATAATCCAAATATCTCTTACGATCGGTGTCAACGACATTTGATCATAGGTAATGTTATTTATATATAGGTAATATTATTTTTCTCATTTTGTTTAAAATCTAAATCTACGGACTATGGATTTTTTCTTAGTTTGTACAGGTATAACATTATTTTTAATTTGATTTATAAGATTAACTAATTTCCTAAACATATCTCACTCAATTGCCGGAATTTTCCCTTCCACTGATATAAATTCTAGCTAAATGATCTATATATTCCCTGATCCCTAGTGGATGGAATACGATTAATGATCATATAAGAATTTCATTGGCTTGGTCGAAAATTTGGATCGAAAAAAAAAAAAATAGATCGTTTTCCATTTTTTTAGCGAAACTTTTCCATTTTTTCATTTTTTTGAAATATGAATTTCAAGCGGGCGCCCTGACATGGTATCTGAGGATATTCAATGCTAAACATATTGATTTGATTAATAAATAAAAATAAAAAATGAAAAATTTGTTTCACCGGAAATGATACTCCGGAAATTGGGGATCGTGAATTGTTTTAATTTTTACCAAGCGCTTACTCCTAAGTTTTAAAATCAAACACAAAAGCTTGAAGTAGTTATTCAAGTTTCAAATTACCATGCAATCAGAAGAATCCTAAATTTGTGCAATATTCGTAAACGAACACTACAGTGTGGGATGCAGAATACATTCTGTGATTAAATAGAAAAAGTGCAAGAAAAAGTGCAAAACAAGTTATTATTACTGGAAGTTGGAAAACAGAATTAATTTGGGATTGCCTAGGCTGCAGTGACCGTCACCATAACACAAAGCTACGATAACACACCTAGACGAATAAAATAGATGTTTCCTTTCCTTCCACTAAATGGCGGTTCACACTTATCTGTATTTGGGCGTAAGATCCTACGCTACATTTTTCGTCCACTTAAAACAGACGATCGAGAGTATAGAACCCGATATAACTTTGAAATCAGAGACATTCTTGAGGGTCCCTTTAGGGGGAAGGGCACCTTTGGAGCCATCCACGAAGTTTTATATTGCAACTCCATCACTAATTCTTTGTGTGCCTCTCTCTCCACCCTTCAAACAGAGACCGACACAGGTGCTCATCCACTGTTACGTTCCGCTGTGTTGAAGAACTGTATTGTATACCTGTTTTTTATCATAGCAAGAAGTAAATCAAGAATGACCTCCAAAGACCTAGTGGGCGTGGTTCTCAGAGCATCGCAGGTCAACACTCAAGTCATACCAATTTTTCAATCAATTCCTAGTGGACTGCACTAAACAGTACAGATCACTAGATAACAAAGCCGTACGGCAGAACACAGTCGTAAAACCGTGAACAGAATGAGGTTACAATCCTCATCTTAAATCCATCTTAACTTTGTTGTCTCGTTAATTTATTGCAAAACTGAAACATGTGAAAATAGTTTTCGAAATAGGTGTAATGTAATGTGCCTTCAAAATTACTTGGTGGATTTATTTCTAGAATTGGAAACCTTATGACGTGAAGGTGAAAAGAATTTTTAGAACACTAGTGTGCACAAAATTTTTACCACGCTCCAAGCTCCAAAAGTAAAAATACCTTTAAAAATATTTGACTGCCGGATATTTATAATATCTGCATTGGCCGCATATAGCTGTAAACATTTTTACAGATCATAACGCTACCTAAAACAAATTTTCCTTTTTCAATATATTAAATTAATCATAATTCCATTTTTTTCAGTGAAGTAGCATCTGATGAAGTGGATCATTTATTTGCAACAGCGGATGATAACCATGACGATCGACTATCGTATTTAGAAATCATAGAAAACTATGATGTATTTGTTGGCAGCGAGGCAACAGATTATGGTGATCATTTACACAATATTCATCATTTCGATGATGAATTATAAGAAAAACAAGTGATAAGATCCTCAACTGTGTTAAATTATTATTTAAATATAACCCTTAAAATTATTACCGTCATAAAAATATTATTTATTTTTGTTATTTTTAACTTTATTATTATTTATTGGATTATGTATAATTTTAAACTTTACTTAAAGATGTATTGTGCTCAAATAAATATAAAATTTTAAACAACGATATATCCTCAAATAATATACATACATACAATTGTTTCCATGACAACATCACGCCAAACATTTTCATAAATATTTATTCTTCGTGTTTTTATTAGCATTACAATTAATAAAAATAAATAAATATATATTTTTATTATTCATTAGTTTTGTATTATGAAATTTAAAACTTATATCTCAAAAGAAATAAAATTTAAAGGCATATTGACATGCCTTGATTGGAGTGGAAGTGAAGAAGTCTTTTCTTGCAGGTGATTTTTTTTACTGAGTTTGAAATATGTAAACAAATAATTTCTTTTAGTGATGATCATCAAATTTACAAATGGAATACTTTGACACGCGAATCTGTTCAAATTGCTAAATTACCGGAAGATTTTTTTCCTACCGATTTAGATTGGTTAATAACAAAAACTGCTGGAAGTGCAAAAAGTGGTGATGCTTTGTTAATAACAAGCATTGACGGACGTTTTATAATTTTAAATCGTAGTGCTCGGGTTGAGAAAAATATAACTGCACATACTGGTGCAATAACATCGGGTCGTTGGAGTCCAGATGGTGCAGGACTCTTAACAGCCGGTGAAGATGGTGTTGTGAAAGTATGGTCAAGATCCGGTATGCTTCGATCGACGGTAGTTCAAAACGAAAATTCTATTTTATGCGCTCGATGGTCTTCAAATTCATTGTCAATAGTATATTGTCAAGGTAGTTTTATTGTTATAAAACCACTTGCCGCAAATAGTAAAGCAACGAAATGGAAAGCACATGATGGTTTAGTGTTGACCTTGTGTTGTTCAACAAATTCGAATTTAATCGTTTCGGGAGGAGAAGATTGTCGCTATAAAATATGGGACGCACAGGGAAGCTTAATTTATTCAAGTTCGTTAGATGAATTTCCAATAACTTCGGTTGAATTCTCACCAGATGGAGACCTATTAGCAGTCGGTGGATTTGATTCCTTAAAACTATGTCATAGTACCGGGGTAGGTAGAATATTAAAATGAATAGTATTTGTTTTGTTTGTTTATTAATGTTACTTGTTTTGGTATTTAAAGTGGATATACACCAATACTAGATTTAGCTCGCCCAGTACAGGTTCGCTATATGGTTTAAGATGGACCAATGATGGAACGCAAATTGTTTCAGGATGCGGAAGTGGAATAGTTGTATTTGGACACGTAATTGAAAGGTATAGTATCATATCATTTTTAATAGATAACCGATGGATGAATAAAGTAAAAACACTCCCCAATAACTTCACATTTCAAAGTTCACTATATGAAATGTTATCGAATTTGAAGCAATGGGATATGTTTGTATCTTGATCATTTTGATAAATTTCCTACTACACCATCGGACTGTTGTTAATTACGATTTTTTATAAATATGGTCACTATCGGCGATCAGATTAATTCGAGTACATCATGGGTCAAGTATATTAGCATCCCCATTAGCCTTTTGTCACTGTCATAGTGATAGAATTCAAAAGTATTTATTTTTTGAACTGCATGCATCCATGGAATCAACATGCAGTTTAGAAAAATAAGTGCGTAGAAAGTGTGATCCTAACGAATAAATTCTTACGTTTAAGAGATTGAACCGTTCTCCACAGTAAGGGACGGCTTCGTTTCTTTTAATGACAAAAGCCTTCAAAATATGTTCGCAGCTCTTATCTCTGTTGAAACGCGTTAATTGTCCGTAGTCGTCTTTAAAGCAAAGGATTACAGCCGCCTTCCGAACTTCTCTTGTCAACTGGAATAGCGCAGTTTCCGTTGATCTGGCCGTTCAGCTTCCTAGTTCGTATGTAAGGATTGATAACCTTTCCATCGTTGTTAGCATAAATGACATGAAAGTGATGGGCGTATGAAACTTCTTCTGGGTGGCCTCTTTGTTACTTTTAGAAAAAATATCATTATTATTCTGAAATATTTCCAAAGCCCGGACCAGACTACTTTTTAAGATTCAAATGAGTCCCGGTGAAACTAGCGTTAGCGTTACATACTACGATAAGATGCTACTTCTTAGTTTTGCACCACTTCACCAACCGTTGTAGCTCCGTGGGCGGTTTCTGCGTCCCAGGCCGACACCAAATCTACCTTCCGGTGGCTGTCCTTAATTATGGTAACATTTTTTTAACTACTAGGTCTCTGGTAAGAAAATGTGAGAGACAAATTAATTAACGGATTTCCTAAACATAATGCAAGCATTGGATGGGAATGGATCAGTGTACTATAATACCTTTAGCTCACTGTTTGGGAGATTCTTCACTCTGATACTGTGAAGACAGGGTTCCTGTTTAAGTGCGAACCTTTGTTATTATTTAGTAAACGTCCTGCACCGACAGCTGATACTGTTAAGGCGTGATGGATAGTCATCTGTGGAAAGCGTTAGTTAACTAATGCTTCCATAAGACATCATATATAATTAGGCAGGGCGCCCTTGTCCCCTACCTAAGAGTAACTCTTTCTCAATATATCCCTGTCTCGACCTCTGGCGTCATTTCCTCGGTGAGACGGATACCGATGCACTCCTTATCAGCTCCGAAAGAGTTGGTGAAATCAAAAGCGATTCCCTCAAAACTTCAGCACACTTCGCCGTCTCTGTCTGTTTTCCCTCCTTATATATAGCCCATACACAGTGGTCTTACCAAATCAGTAGCTGTTGATATTTCGTAACATCGAGATGGTTTCTTTTGATCTCACATCGATCCCTAATGTCAGAAGTAGACCAGTTTCCTTATCCTGTCATCAAGTAACATTACAGTTCTTAACCAAATACCTCAAGTCTTTCTCTTTCAACAACGTAAGAGATTTCTCGATAGCTTGCATAGTTCTCATTAGAAGAATGATTGGAACCAAGATATAGTCTTCTTTTCTCGCCGCAAGTTTATTGCATGCCTACCGTCGTCGTCACTGCCTGACATAGAGTGCACATAGTGTGTAGTATTTACCTCCACACCTGATTTTGTGGTCCCTCCCTTTGACATTAGGTCTACCAGAATTTCTTTAGATACTTCGAGCTTACTATGGACCTGAGATACTCTTCCAATACTACCATCGTAATAGTATTAAATGTTACCGATGTTACTATCGTAATAGGCTAATGCTCGAATATAAACTGTGCTTTGCACTAACATTTTCGAGGTTGGTTGTGGTTGTCCTGGTCTTCTACGCCGTTTTCCTTCGTCGTCGTGGACTCTCAATCTTGCATTTGATTCTCTACAGAAGTGTTGTTTTCTTACCATTCCATGTCCTTCTTGTTTGATATACATCGCTGCCCAAAACTAAAAACCATGTCCTCATAAAAGTTTTTTGCCGAAAACTATTTCAAAATCCTTAACCCAGACCGAAGTCTTGATATCTCAGAGCTGTGAGATTTCAGCCCCTTCATATTTTTCTTGATAGAATCAAAAACAAATTAACAAAACCAAACAAGCAAAAAAACGAATTTAGTATAACTATAGTCAAAAAAACAAAAAATAAGGCGGTGTTAAGGACTGCCGATAGAAGTGAAAACATAAAACTGTGAAATAGCTGTGTTTTTTTGTATCTTCCAATTATTGTAGCATTGCAAATTAAAATTTCAGAATGTTTAAATTAAAATCATTAAAATTATTCTGGGTTTCACATCTATCAGCATTCCAAGCAACTATTGTATATATTTTTATATTTAAAATAATCAAAACATATATAAAAATACACATTTTATTTAAAAAAATGGTATAAGGCATGGTATCGTTGATTGAAAAAAAACTTCATCCGGCAGCACCCCTAAGATATCACTTTGGCTAATGAGATTTCATTGCTATTGCCAGTGGTATACGATATCTCAAGATAACTCATATGCCAATAGCAGTGACTAAAGTACGCGTGGTTGTCACATCCATAGATCAACAATTTTAAATTTTACAAATCTTCCTGCGGAAAGCTGAGTAAATTCATTGGTATTAATGCGCATTGTTGCCATTTGCAAATCACTATCGGCTAAGTGCCACCATTTTTAATTAGTTTATTTGCATGATTGCCATCCATGATTTATCATACATAAGCTATGCTTCTTTGTATAGAATTTTTGCGATTTCCACCTCGTAATTTTGAGCTTTAGATCGATATAATCGATGCTATCAAGTATCAAGTTACAGGTACCTAATTTGAGAAACATGTATTACATACCATTCCAAACCAACAACATATTTGGTGTAGATGATAAAATTTGTGACTTCATATGTGTTAAATTCCAATACATATAGTTTTGATATACAAATGTAATTGTTTCAGGTTATACTTTCTTTCTTACGTTATTTTTAATTTCATAAAAAAAATTATGTTCAACAAAAAAAACATTGATCAAAGGTTTGCTTTGATCAATGTTTTTTTTGTTGAACCGTTTAAAACGATATTTAAATAAAAACAAAATTAAATGATTACAACATTTAGGCAAAATCTTTTAAGATAATTATAAGGGCCCTGAGGTGCAGTTTTTGAAAATAGAAAATTTGCCACTTACCTTTGGGCTAGTGTACACAACAACTTCCCAAATTTTCATGATGATTAATGTATTAATGCATAAATGACAAACAGACATACTTTCAATTTTATATATATTCAATATTTATTTAGCATGATGACTCGAATGCAAATTGCAAAAGACAGTAGAAATAAAACTTTAAAAAACTGCATTATAGATCAATTTTTTAAAATTCGTTAAAGGAATTTTTATTATTTTTATGAATTCATGAATTCATGAGTAAAAAAAAATAATTTTAATGGTATTTAATAAATTTCACTAATAAATTAAAATAAAAACGCCAGTTTCTTGTTAACTAATATTTTTTATTTACTATTTACGTATTTCGAAAGCAATGCTTTCATCGACAGGAGTATATATCAAATTCAGTTATTCAGTTTTGATATATACTACTGTCGATGAAAGCATAGCTTTCGAAATACGTATATAGTAAATAAAAAATATTAGTTAACAATAAATTGCCGTTTTTATTTTAATTTATTAGTGAAATTTATTATAATACTTGTTAAGTTTGAACAAACAAAATAATTAAAATGTATGGTATTTAATAAAAATTTAAAAAAAAACAATAAAAAAATGTACCAAATCCAGGAACTCACGACCTATAAGAACATCAGTCGAGCGCAATATTCACATCGCAATTTAAAATGTTAAGAAATAATAGATGTATTCCATATTTAAAAATATTTAAAAAAAATCACAATCAACCCCACTGATCAACACTTTGATCGCCAGTCCCAACCAAAAACTTTGTTACCACCGTCAACACCTCGGTGTTCTCCGAGCCCCAATCTACATTTGTTTTTTTAAACGTCGAAGTCAAAAAAAACTAAATCCCACGATTTAAACTTCCATTTGTTGGCAAAAACGTTGAGCTCCAGGATTTACATAAAAAAATAGATCTAATTATAGACAACTGAATCTTAGACAGAGAAAAGTTAATAGAAAAACAAAAGAAAACCGTAATTTGATTAAAATTTGTTTTAATCCAGAATTTTATGTTGTGTTTTTGCAATATTTACAAAAACGTAACATAGGAACCGTTCTAATTAAAATTTAGGTAAATTTGCAATATTTGCACAATTGAAACATGGAAAAGATTCTGAGAATGGATATAATGTCATAATGCATCAATAATAAATGTTTCAGTAAATCTGGAATTCGGAACCTTGGGACGAAGGAAAGTAAAAATAAATGTTTGATACAAAAGTGGTGTGCCCCAAAATATCCTTCGTCACATACTCTCCTGCTAATTTGCTGCAAAGTATATTTACTGCGCTTGGTTCGTCTTCGGTAAATTTCCATAGATACAAATCTTTGTTGGGACTAGGGAATAGAGACCTGGAGCACGGAGTGATGTAATGTGTTGGACTACTTACCCCCATAGTCTAAATGTCTCTGCACTATAATGTAAATATTGGAACTACCCCTGAGTATTTATTGATTTTGTTGGTATGATCAATAGTTTAATATTCTATCATGTATTTCAGGCAAAAAATTTGCCGAAATCTAAAAGCAACAACAACAGGACGAAAATCAATATTGCTTCAAGATATTGTCTCACAAACCAGCGACACGATAGATTTTTCCGATCGTATTATAAAATACGAGTTAGGATATGGTCATCTTGTTGTAGCAACCACAACTCAAGTTCAAATTTTCAATGAAAATTATATTAATACACCAATTATAATTGATGGTCGAGTAGATATCAGAATAATAATGCTGGGCAAGAAACACTTTTTACTAGTTGATACAAATTCAATCTGGGTTTATACTTACACAGGAAGATTACATTTAAATCCACGATTTGCAGGATCACAGCTACAAATTTCAAATTTAACGTCGAAATGTATATCACTTGGTTTGGAAGTCTTAACTGTTAGAGATTTTACAGATCAAGCAACTATTCACATTTTTGATTTGATTCCTGGTGCGAGTCGACAGGATGAACCATTTGTAATAAAAAATAAAACAGTCATTGTTGAAATTTTAATGTGCCGCTCAGGCACGTCTGAGGATCAATATTTAGCTTTAATCGATATTCATCGAGATTTATATTTGACAAACATCAGGAATGTTCCAGATTTCCAAATGTATAAAATTGGTTAGTTTCAATTAATAATAATGTATTTATTATTAGTTTTGGTTTATATGTATATGTTTTCAGGATCTCAGCTGATTTCAATGATGTGGGCTAGTGATTCTAATATTCTGGTAGGTCTTCAAGATTCTTGCTATAACATTTGGTATTGTCCTGGAGAAGCATGTGCAGATCCAGCTTTGATTGCTTTAACAACACTTACCTATGAAACAAGGTAAGGAGTGAAAAAAACTGATAGCATCAAATAATCTAAATTGAATTTAATTTTTAGTGAATTTGGTAAAAATATATTTATTGAGAGCTTTGAAGGAGTTAACATTACGTTTTGCAGCTCTGGAATAAAATATACAGTAGGAATTAAAATTTACTGCGAAGCTATTCATAAATGTATAAATGATGGACAATGGAAGCAAGCGTTAAAAATTTGCCGTTTAGCACAAAGTTCTATTATATGGTCCACGTTAGCTGCTATTGCATCAAAGAAACATCAATTAGATATAAGTGAAGAAGCTTTTGCAAATGCATTACAAATTGATAAAGTTAGTTATTTGCAGTATATAAAAGACTTACCACAAACTAGTGCAGAATATATGGCTGAGAGTTCTGTTATGAATGATCGTTTAAATGAAGCTGAAGTAATTTTTGTGAATAATAAAAAATTTTCGGAAGCTATTGCATTCTCAATTCGTATGCATCGTTGGGAACGTGCTCTTGAAATTGCATTAAAAAATCAAACGGATATCGATATTGTTATTGAAGAAAGAAAAAAATATTTAGAAATTTTAAATCGTGATGAAATGAATCCAAAGTTTTTAAATTATTTACGAACCAAGGTCTAGTTTTGTTTTGTTTTTATAAACTTTTATTCAACTTGGATTTTGAATCCCGTTTCCCACATATCGATTTTGCTCTTTGATGAGATTTAAGCTTAATCGAACACCTACGATACGTTTTGTTATTAAAAATAATTGATATAAATATTATAGTTGTTCTGTGTTAATAAGTTCGCCTATTAACACACTATAACTATAATATTTATATTCTGTAAAAAATAACAATATTAAAAATATTATTGCTATTATTGATCGAATAATAAATTGATGCTAAAATATTCAAAGGTTAAAAAAAATAAAAATAATTAAAAATAAATTAAGTAACACACATTTATTAGAAACACACCAAAAGCTATTAAAATAATAGGTTTACGACAAAACCAACCAGTTTGGAGACGGGCATGTTGTTAAACTTTATATTCCTTTTTTTAATAAAAATAAAAGCAAATTATTAGCGAAATGAGTATTGATAAAGTTGAGTATGACTGATTACTCCACCCACTTATTTTTTATACAAATAATTTTCATTTTTTTATATTTTAAATGAACGATTCACTTTTAGCAATTGTTCTGGATCAAAATAAAAATGTTTATCCAAAACAATTGCTAAAAGTATATGTAAGACAAAAGTCTTTCTTTAATTGAATTATTTAATCAATCGTTTTTCGCTAAACAATTTATGTACTTGATTAACATTGTTACACTTTCGATTTTAAAATTTACGATTTTTTATTAAACTTCAACTTTTATTCTTTTATTGACGAATTGAATTGAATTTCAAAAATTAATATAGTTAATAGTTTTGGTTTAAACTTTTTTTCATTCACATTCACCAACGATAATCAACAAAACTGTAAGTATCGTGAAAAATAAATATTTAGACAGAAATATTTGTTGAAAAATATAAGTTTATTAAATTTAAACATGTGCCTTAAATAAATCCAACAGACAAATGTTTATGGTATTTTACCTACAAATTTTTTGGATATAGCCAAGTTTCATACAAAAAAAAACATTTTTGTAGGCGATAAAAATTAAAACGGTTTTTATCGTTTTTCTTGATAATTTTGCGCCTTTGTTACAAAATGAGCGATTTAAAAGTTTTAGATTTTTTAATTATATACAACTTTCACATTTTTTTCGAATAGGATACATGTACATATTTTAAAATCGTAAAAAACCAACATACAAAACCCTCAAAATCCATTTTAAGCTACCCCACCCCACGTTTCTAATAATTCTGGGTGTACGCGATAATTCATTGGTTAACAATCCTCTTGATAAAGTTGTTTCGGGACAATTACATTTATAACTTTCTATCATAACATGAATAAAATGGACTTGATACTAAAGCTGATATTCTGACACCAAGGCATGCTGAAACTATATCGTCGCTTTAATAATGAAATAACGTATGCCATTTATACGTTGTTATTATATAATGGGTGCGCTGCATTCCCCATAAGGATGTCTATAGAGTGGCGTTTTAACATTTTCCAATCATTTTATAACTGGGAGTGAAAATTGATATATTGTTAATTAACGTACATGCAAATTTGAATTTGGTTAAATATTGAAACAGCGTAAATGCATGTACGATATTCCAATTCCTACAGAATAATAACTTGGGGTAAAATCAGTGTCGTATGCCCGATTTATAGTCGGTAACTTTAACTGAACGTTAACTTAACGTAAAGTACAAATGTATGAAAATGCACTAGAGCATTTATAGTCGTTAACGCAAACTTAACGTGAAGTTCATTTCATTCTATCTTAAAGATTTTGTTAAGGATTTTTTGACGTTTAGTATAAAAATGAAAAAAACTAATATTTGATTGCAAGTGTCCATAAAAATAAAATTTTATTTATTAAAAAATGCAAAGGATATAAGAAGAGCGACTTTAAAGCCAAATATTAGCATGAAATTACTATGAAAATAAATTTTTTTATTTTCAAATTTTGTATCAAATGTTTATTTCGAATTTTATTATTTTAAATTTTGATTTTAAAATCAGTTTGTCACTTTTAAAGGATTGATTGATTTATAAAATTGATTACAAAACCAAAATTAATCTCAACTCAAACGTCAAAGAATACGTAATTTCTTACGACTATAAATCAAAATTTTGTTGTGTCTTAAGTACGGTTAGTTAAAGTTAACGTTAAGTTAACGTTACCGACTATAAATCGGGCAGTATATTTTACATACATTACGATCGCCACACGAAATGGTAAATATAAAATATTGTATAAGCATCATTGATGACTAAGGATGGGCCGGTTCATATAAACAAAAAATTGTAAGAATATCATGCGTTATTTCAATAATAATTAGTTTTAGATTTAATCTTAATCCAGAAATATGAAATAATGTATAAGGTACCTGATTGACTTTTCACCTCTTTTTAGGTAAAAAAAAGCCAGCAGGTACCAATGTGAAATTTTAATATGCTGTGAGGAAATTAGTCAAGAGTAATTGGTAGATATTTTTTTTCCAATATCTTTATTCATTCAATAGTGCTGCCGAGTTTACGAAAATCAAAAAATCAAAAAATCTTTAAACACAATTATCTCGAAACTACACTTTTGCGAATACGTTGTTTCATTATTAAAGCGACGATATAAAGATATCAAACCCATATTTAATTATAATGTGCATGTTCCGCCAACCTCGAATTGTTTCTGCGGCTTTGCCTTTCAACACCAAAAACTATATCGTAATGCGTTTCATTCCGAACTAAGATCTATTCCAAACGTCCTATAGTGGAGGTTTTAGCTTCATTTGTTGAACGCCCGCCATTTTGTTGAAGATTTTCGTTTATGTTTTTGCTTTGCTTTTCAATTTCAAATGTTGTAATATTTAAACTAATTTACACCATCAATCATACTAACCGTGTTAAATCCAGATTTGCTTTAAAATACGTTTCAGGGTTATATGTTGGTTTTTTACGATTTGTAATTAAAATATGTATCCTGCGAAAAATATGTCAAATCTAAAACTTTTGAATCACTCATGTAATGTAAGGTGACCAGACGTCCCGCTTCTGGCGGGACAGTCCCGATTTTTAACAATTTGTCCCGCGGCATTTTAAAAATGTCCCGTCTTTTGAAATGAAAACAGAATTTCGAATTCAAATGAAAAACAAATTCGTTATTCAAAATTAAATTTGGACAATTTTGTTATGCTAAATACAACAATTTTCTTAGTTTAAATATATATAAATAAATTAAAATTATATGACAATCATTATCAATAGTGTATATAGTAAACACTAAACATAAACTGAGCTCCACTCTGTCTTCTATTTAAATTGCAAATAAAATTATATATATAAATTTATTCATACTTTTTAATTATTTATATCAACATTTGAAAAATAAAATAATCCGTCACAGTATAGGTATTTTATCTTTAGTTTTACGCACGGAGGAATCAGTTTTTAATTTTTATTGATTTGTAAATTTTTTTATTTTTGATCTACGGGAGTGACAGACTCAACAACAACAACAGTAAGTGAGTCCCTGCTATTGACATACAAGTTAACGTGAGATATCACATATCGCTGGGAATAGCAGTGTGGTATCACTAGCCAAGGTGATCTCAGTGCTGGTGAATAAACTTTATTCAGTCAACGGTAGTTTGCTCAATCGTGGCTATAGAATATTACTGGATGATGGCAGGTTATTGCTTGATCAAGGAGTCGAACTTCACATAAGTCTATGTATTTTCTATAATCTTCGAGTGATGTTTTTTCTGTTTTTATAATTTATATAATTTCTTTTAGAGCAAATAGATCTTCTTTAAGGCAAACAGAAAAAAACCATCTTCCTCAGGTTGACTAAATGACTTTGGATAGTGTAGAAATTTTACTTCTGTTAAAAATTTGAGATTGTACTTCTAATAACAATTTGGAGAATACATATTTCTGAATTATTTTTCCGAAGAGATTTGAATAGAAATTTTAGGATTCCCTCTGCAGATAATAATGAGGCATCCTGACGGCTTAGAGCTTTTATTGATTTTGTGGCTATTTGAATGGCACTCAAAATATTTAAAGCAACCACATCAACTTTTTTTTATTCCTTAAATGATTTTAATTGAGATAGTTTAAAGCTTTTAAGAATGCTGCTTTAAATCGCAAACGCCGGTCAATCATGGTTTCAATAGAATTTCATCTGGTCTTGCAATCCAGGAGTACTTAAAATCGTTACTCGTTTTTACACATTTTGACTCAATAGTAAATTGTTTTGTGTGTATCTCGAGATAATGTTTCTCAAGAAATGAGAATCTCGAAAATGTGGAAATAATTCCTCGAAATTTGGGAATTCAAGATAACAAATCTTTCTCGAGCATCTCGAGGCCGGATTTTTCGAGCAGAAACTCTTCTTGAGACTTTTTATGTGTGAAATATAATTTAATAAATTTTTGTGGAATATTTCACGACCTTTTCAACAACAATAGTAACCTTCTCCCAAAAAAAAGTTTACGCAAATAAGAAGAATATTCCGAAGAATGAAATAACACTTTACATAATTTTTTTTATTCGTTATATATTGTAAATTGCACTTATTTTGAAATTAAAAAAAATGTCTGTATAATTTTTTCTTTCTATGAAAATTTTTCCTGCTTCATATAAGCTCCGTAAGTTTTTTTGTTGTTATTTGTTCATTTCAACCCAAATAAAAAATATGGAGGGGCTGAAATCTCACAGCTCTGAGATATCAAGACTTCGGTCTGAGTTAAGGATTTTGATATAGTTTTCGGCAAAAAACTTTTATGAGGACATGGTTTTTAGTTTTGGGCAGCGATGTATATCAAACATAACTCTTTGTTAAAGTTCAAGTATTTTTTATTTCTGTTTAGAAATTTATTACAAAACTAACACGAAACATCAATACGTTGCCGGAAAATTATAACAGATCATAAGTTAACATAATTTAGTGAAAAGATGATACACTCAGCAAACTACTCAAAAACCTTTACTTTTAGCGTTTCGAGAAAATATTACAAAATCACAAATTCATATTTCTTTCAAAGTTCCAAAAATATTGTAAAAATTAAATAAAATCAAACTTTTTTCAAAATTCCAAAAATATTCCAAAAATTAAAATGAAATCAAATATTTAACTTTTTCTGAATTCCAATAATATTCCAAAAATTCTTAAAAATTCAAACTTTTCCAAAATTCTAAAAATATTGCAAAAACTGTTACAAAATCAAAAATTCAAACTTTTTCAAAATTCCAAAAATTATAACGTCGCTTTAATAATGAAATAACGTATGCCATTTATACGTTATTATCATATAATGGGTGCACTGCATTCCCCATAAGGATGTCTATAGAGTGGCGTTTTAACATTTTTTAAAATAGGTATACTCAAGGGACAGGTTCGAAAGGACGCTGTGTTCGATAACTGTACCGGAAGTGTGTCAAAAGAATCATTATGTGTGTCAAAAATAGCAAATTTTCATATTTTTGGCTTAAAAAACGTTCATTTTAAGTGATTACGAGTAGGAACATTGAATTTGGAGGAATCTTGATGGTCGGGATTGTTATGTGAGACCAAAATCTAGATTATTGCATTATAAGTTTGTCAAAAATATGTTGTCAAGTGTGTCAAAAGAAAGATTTTTATTTATTTTTAACCCAACTTTTTGGAAAAAAATAAAGTTGTCTGTTTGAAATGAAATTTTATTATTATTATTGAGAATTATGGCATTATAAGTTTGTCAAACATATAATGTCAAGTGTGTCAAAAAATGATTTCATTCATTGTTTTAGCCAATTTTTTGGAAAAAAAATGTAGCTGTTTTTATGACGTAAATGTAATTGAAAATGAAATTGGACATGGAAATTTTTGAATTTGTTATAGTTTTTGAAATATTTTTGGAATTTTGAAAAAGTTTGTATTTTTGACTTTGTAATAATTTTTGCAATATTTTTAGAATTTCGGAAAAAGTTTTAATTTTTGATTTTGTAAGAATTTTTGGAATATATTTAGAATTTTGAAAAATTTTTAATTTTTGATTTTATTATAATTTTTGGAATTTTGAAAAAATTTTCAATTTTTGATTTTGTATAATTTTTGCAATATTTTTAGAATTTTGGAAAAAGTTTGAATTTTTAAGAATTTTTGGATTATTATTGGAATTTAGAAAAAGTTTAAATATTTGATTTCATTCTAATTTTTGGAATTTAGAAAAACGTTTCAATTTTTGATTTTGTTATAATTTTTGCAATATTTTTAGAATTTTGAAAAAAATAGAATTTTCGAATTTTTTATATGAGCAAATCTCTGGAACTTCTAAATTTTGAAGTTAAAATGAAAATCTCTCAATTGTGAGGCACACGCATGAAATTTTAGGCAAAGGCGCCTTCTCAACTCTTAAAATGAATAAAACTTTGTTCCTCATTTTTTATTGTATGTTCCAAAAGTTATTAGGGATTTGCTGGATATTCGTATTAAATACGTATTAAATTTCACTTTGTCGTGAAAAATCGTCCCGTCCCCCGAAAAATCGACAGTCTTGCAGTTCTAGTTAACGCTTGAAATTTTAGTATGTATTTTGAACCACTTTCGTCTAAATGCACATAAAATTTGAGACCTTCATACCTTGTCTGTGGGGAGATACGATCTCGTAAGGACGTACGCGGCAACAATCGAGATCCAACTATTACCGTTATTTTCCCTTAAGGAGCACATGAAAAAGCATATATATTTTTCAAAGAACATGTCAAAAAACAAGCATCCGTAAAATTTCAAGTCATTTGGAGTTATGTTCCAAAAGTTATAGCCGAATCTAGATTTTTAAAAAAGTTTTCGCAGCATCTCTTACTTTTGGTGCTTCTATTGCGAGCCCAATAAGAGGGGCACATAAAATTGCAGTACATAGATTTTTTCGTTTTTGTGCGTACTTTAACGAAAAAATATTGTTTTTAGGATTTGAGGAATGTTCCAAGCGCAAAAAAACAAAATATAAATAAATTTGAAGTCGGTAAAAAGGGGAAGACACCGAATCAAGTCGCCACCGTTTTTTCCCTTAAGAAGCACATGAAAAAGCGTATATGTTTTTAAAAGAGCATGTCAAAAAATGAATATTCGTAAAATTTCAAGACATTTAGAGTTATGTTCCAAAAGTTATAGCCGAACCTAGATTTTTAAAAAAGTTTTCGCAGCATCTCTTACCTGTGCTTCTATTATGAGCCCAATAAGAGGGGCACATAAAATTGCAGTGCATATATTTCTTCGTTTTTTGTGTGTGTACTTTAACGAAAAAATATTGTTTTTTACAATTTGAGGAATGTTCCATGCGCAAAAAAAAACAAAATATAAATTAATTTGAAATCGATAAAAAGTGGAAGACACCGACTCAAGTCGCCGCCGTTTTTTTTTCCCTTAAGGAGCACATGAAAAAACATATATTTTTGTGAAAGAACATGTCAAAAGTTGAATATTCGTAAAACTTCAATTCATTTGCAGTTATGTTCCAAAAGTTATAGCCGAACCTAGATTTTTAAAAAAGTTTTCCCAGCATCTCTTACTGTTGGTGCTTCTATTGCGAGCTCAATAAGAGGGGCACATAAAATTGCAGTACATATATTTTTTCGTTTTTGTGTGTACTTTAACGAAAAAATATCGTTTTTACAATTTGAGGAATGTTCCAGCTCAAAAAACGAAAAATAAAAAAATCTTCATCAACAAAAATGTAAAGATCCCGATTTGAGGCGCCACCGCTATTTTCCCTTAAGGAGCACATTAAAAATCATAAAGTATTTTGAAAAAACATGTCGAAAAACAAGTATCCGTAAAATTTCAAGTCATTTGGAGTTATGTTCCAAAAGTTATAGCCGGACCTAGATTTTTAAAAAAGTTTTCGCAGCATCTCTTACTTTTTGTGCTTCTATTGCGAGCCCAATAATAGGAGCAGGACATAGATTTTATCGTTTTTGTGCGTACTTTAACAGAAAAATATTGTTTTTACGATTTGAGGAATGTTCCAAGCGCAAAAAAACAAAATATGTATAAATTTGAAATCGATAAAAAGTTGGGGACAAACTCAAGTCGCCACCGTTATTTTCCCTTAAGAAGCACATAAAAAAGCATATTTGTTTTTGAAAGAACATGACCAACTCAAGACAAAAATGTAAAGACCCCGATTTGACGCGCCACCGCTATTTTCCCTTAAGGAGCAGATGAAAAACATATATGTTTTTGAAAAAGCATGTCAAGAAACAAATATCCGTAAAATTTCAAGTCATTTGGAGTGATGTTCCAAAAGTTATAACCTGATAAAGAAACGAAATTTCGAAAGACACCTCAATTTTAGCGTTTTTGCTACTTTTTTTCGCTTTTATGTCCTCTAGTTTTTTAAAATAATATTTTTTACACTCAAACTTTTATTTGTCAACTACATTAACATGCAATAAGCAAATATAATATTTAAGATTGAGGAAAAATGAGTAACTATATAAAAAATTTTGACAGGACAGAAAATTTAAAAGTTCCAGAGATTTACTCATATATATATATATATATATATATATATATATATATATATATATATATATATATATTATATATATATATATATATATATATATATATATATATATATATATATATATATATATATATATATATATATATACTATATATATATATATATATATATATATATATATATATATATATATATATATGTATATATATATATATTATATATGTATATATATATATATATATATATATATATATATATATATATATATATATATATATGTATATATATATATATATATATATATATATATATATATATATATATATATATATATATATATATATATATATATATATATATATATATATATATATATATATATATATATATATATATATATATATATGTATATATATATTATATATATATATATATATATTATATATATTATATATATATATATATATATATATATATATTTTTTTTTTTTTTTTTTTTTTCCTTTATCTCCATTTAGGAGCATAGGGCGTCTACTAGGCTGGACCATCTGACTCTGTTCGGGGCAATCGCTTTCAGTTCACCCCATGTCTTGCCGATTTGTTTTGCTTCAGCTTTTGCTTCTTCCAACTCTCCTTTTACCTTGTGGATTCCACTCTAGGGACATCCTTGTTATATCTTTAGCTGGTTTCCTCAGTGTATGTCCTATCCATCTCCATTTCCTTTGTTTTATCTCGGACTCAATGTCTAACTGCTCTGTCTGTCGTAGAAGTTCCTGGTTACTGATGGTTTTCGGCCAGAAGCATTTGATCAGTCTTCTCAGGCATTTGTTCACAAACACCTGCAGTTGATTTGTGATCTTCTTTGTGTGTTTCCACGTTTCACACCCATATAGCAGTACTGACTTGACACATGCATTGAACATTCGTAGCTTTGTCTTTCTTGACAGGACGGATGCATTCCAGATCTTGTGAAGCATATTGAACGTATTTCTAGCTTTGTTAATACGCTGACTGATATCTTCTTCAGTCCCGCCTGTTTTTGCTACAGTACAACCAAGGTACACAAATTTGTCGACTTCATCCACTTGTGTATTGTTGATGGTAATTGGTGTTATCGTTTTGGTGTTCAATCTCATAGACTTTGTTTTCCTGATATTAATGTTGAGACCGACTTCATGTGCAAGGGCTGATAGCTTATGTATTTTCTGCTGCATGTCCGTATGTGTGTGTGTAAGTAGACAGATGTCATCTGCGTAGTCTAGATCATTGAGCCGGCTTGTTGTGTTCCATTGGATTCCATTTGGACTTGCATCATCGAGCTTTCTCATGATACTATCTAGTACTATCAGGAATAGTAGCGGGGATAGTACACAGCCTTGTCTCACTCCTCGTTGGTTGTAGTATTTATCACTTTGCTGTCCTTTGTATTGTATTCTGTTGCCAGCATCCCGATACATTTCTTTGATTAGATCAACTATTTTCTTCGGGACGCCCATTTCACAAAGTGTCTTCCATATCGCGCTTCTGTTAATTGAGTCGAAGGCGCGTTCGAAGTCCACGAAGAGGAGATACAGTGGTGAATTCCATTCGTTTGATTGCTCTATGATGATACGGATTGTGTTGATATGATCGGTACAGCTTCTTCCTGGCCTAAAGCCGGCTTGTTCGTTTCTTAGTTTCATGTTAATTGATGGGGATATTCTTTCGAGAATGATCATCGCTAGTATTTTCATTATTGTGTTGAGCAGAGATATACCTCTCCAATTTTTGCATTCTCTAAGATCACCTTTCTTTGGGATTGTTATGGTTAAACCTTCTTTCCATTTGGTTGGTATTTTTCCTTCGTTCCATACATCAGCTAATAGTGGTGTTAGAGCTTCTGCTGTTGTGTTTACATCTGCTTTGAGTAATTCTGCTGATATATTATCTGTACCAGCAGATTTGTTATTCTTGAGTTTCTTGCTTTCTTGCCATCTTTTTAACTTGTTTTGCTGTACTTTTCATATTTGTTGCGGATCTCGGTTGTGTTCTGGTGACACAATTGCAGCTTGAGCTGACGACGCTCTTCAATTTTCTTCCGGGTATCATCGCTAATCCATGGTTTCCGTGATCTGTCTTGATATCCAAGCACATCTGTAGCAGTTTTGACGTAAGCTTCTTTAACTTGTTCCCATTTTTCATCAATACTGGTGGTTTCGTTGTTTGGTAGATTGAGCTGGAGCGATTCTTTGAAGATGTTATTTGTATTTTTGTCGCTCAATCTGTTGATGTTAAATTTCCTCTGACATGCCTTGTTGTGTTTTACAGCGGCTGGTTTAATTTTGAATGTTGCAATTACCAGTTGATGGTCGCTGTGTATGTCTGCTCCTCGCTTTGCTCTTACGTCTTGTAGTGAGGATAGAAACTTCTTATTCACCAGTACGTGATCAATTTGATTCTTGGTTCTTCCATTTGGTGATGTCCAAGTGTATTTATGTATGTTCTTGTGTGGGAACTTGCTGCCTCCTATGAATAGTTGATTTGTGACACAACAATCGATGAGCCTATCTCCATTATTGTTACGTGTTGATTCTAGTGCATTCTTGCCCATGACTGATTCCATTCCGGTGTTGTCGGTTCCAATTTTGGCATTGAAATCACCTTGTATTATTTTGATGTCATTTCGGTGTGCACTAGCCAGTGTTGCTTGGAGCTGTTCGTAGAATTCATCTTTTGTCGCATCATCAGCTTCTTCGGTAGGTGCATAGCACTGTATGATCGTTGTATTTCTAATTTTCGATTGGAATCTTGCTGTTATTATTCTGCTACTGATTGGTTTCCATTCGAGAAGTGCTTTCCTTGCGTTAGGTGTTGTTAATATTGCTACGCCTTGTTCATGTGTGTTGGGTTTACCAGAGAACATCATGTAGTTTCCTTCACTTGTTGTTAACTCTCCGCTGTTTTTCCATCTTACTTCACTGAGTCCTAGTATCTCGATGTTATATTCTTTCATTACTTTCTCAACTTGTGCTAACCGCGATGTTTCTATCAGAGTTCTGACATTCCAGTTTCCTACTCGTGTCCGGGTACGATAGCTAAGGGTCGATATTTGATTATTCCGGTTTGATTGGTTTTGTTTCTTTCTAGTGTACGTTTCTTTAATCATTTGAATTTCGGATTCACCTTTCGGATTAACGGGTGATTGGGCCATCGAATCCTAGCCAGTTTCCAGGGCTGCTGGATAAGGTATACTGGCATACCGTGGGCGAGATATTCCTGCTTCAATGTGCTACAATCATATTTCCATATTTTTTCTGATGAAGTTCCCAAGCGGTCACCCGTTTAAGTTGGAACCCTTCCCAGTGTTGCTTAACTTCCTTGTAAGAGATGTTGTTGACTTATCCACTTCTCCATCTCGCCCACATATATATATATATATATATATATATATATATATATATATATATATATATATATATATATATATATATAAATATATATATATATATATATATATATATATATATATATATATATATATATATATATATATATATATATATATATATATATTTATATATATATATAATATATATATATATATATATATATATATATATATATATATATATATATATATATATATATAATATATATATATATATATATATATATATATATATATATATATATATATATATATATATATATATATATATATTATATATATATATATATATATAATATATATATATATATATATATATATATATATATATATATATATATATATACTATATATATATATATATATATATATATATATATATATATATATATATATATATATATATATATATATATATATATACTATATATATATATATATATATATATATATATATATATATATATATATATATATATATATATATATATATATATATATATATATATATATATATATATATATATATATATATATATATATGGATTAGCGATATAACCATGGATTAGCGATGATACCTGGAAGAAAATTGAAGAGCGTCGTCAGCTCAAGTTGCAATTGTGTCACCAGAACACAACCGAGATCCGCAGCAAATATGAAAGTACAGCAAAACAAGTTAAAAAGATGGCAAGGAATGATCGCAGAAGATATACAGAAAGCATTCTCAAGACTGCAGAAACAGCAGCAGCTAATAGAAATATGCGCACACTACACAAATGCGTGAGAAAGGTCACCAACAAATATACAAACACTCCACCAATAAAGGATGAATCTGGTCAAACCCTCACAACACATGAACAGCAGCTAAATAGATGGAAAGAGTACTTCGAAGACAACTGCCACCAACATGAAAATAACTTGCAGTCTCCGGATGACAACTATAACGAAACTATCAGCACCCATCCACCAACGGAACGGGAAGTTAGAGATGCCATACAGAAACTCAAGAATAACAAATCTGCTGGTACAGATAATATATCAGCAGAATTACTCAAAGCAGATGTAAACACAACAGCAGAAGCTCTAACACCACTATTAGCTGATGTATGGAACGAAGGAAAAATACCAACCAAATGGAAAGAAGGTTTAACCATAACAATCCCAAAGAAAGGTGATCTTAGAGAATGCAAAAATTGGAGAGGTATATCTCTGCTCAACACAATAATGAAAATACTAGCGATGATCATTCTCGAAAGAATATCCCCATCAATTAACATGAAACTAAGAAATGAACAAGCTGGCTTTAGACCAGGAAGAAGCTGTACCGATCATATCAACACAATCCGTATCATCATAGAGCAATCAAACGAATGGAATTCACCATTGTATCTCCTCTTCGTGGACTTCGAACGCGCCTTCGACTCAATTAACAGAAGCGCGATATGGAAGACACTTTGTGAAATGGGCGTCCCGAAGAAAATAGTTGATCTAATCAAAGAAATGTATCGGGATGCTGGAAACAGAATACAATACAAAGGACAGCAAAGTGATAAATACTACAACCACCGAGGAGTGAGACAAGGCTGTGTACTATCCCCGCTACTATTCCTGATAGTACTAGATAGTATCATGAGAAAGCTCGATGATGCAAGTCCAAATGGAATCCAATGGAACACAACAAGCCGGCTCAATGATCTAGACTACGCAGATGACATCTGTCTACTTACACACACACATACGGACATGCAGCAGAAAATACATAAGCTATCAGCCCTTGCACATGAAGTCGGTCTCAACATTAATATCAGGAAAACAAAGTCTATGAGATTGAACACCAAAACGATAACACCAATTACCATCAACAATACACAAGTGGATGAAGTCGACAAATTTGTGTACCTTGGTTGTACTGTAGCAAAAACAGGCGGGACTGAAGAAGATATCAGTCAGCGTATTAACAAAGCTAGAAATACGTTCAATATGCTTCACAAGATCTGGAATGCATCCGTCCTGTCAAGAAAGACAAAGCTACGAATGTTCAATGCATGTGTCAAGTCAGTACTGCTATATGGGTGTGAAACGTGGAAACACACAAAGAAGATCACAAATCAACTACAGGTGTTTGTGAACAAATGCCTGAGAAGACTGATCAAATGCTTCTGGCCGAAAACCATCAGTAACCAGGAACTTCTACGACAGACAGAGCAGTTAGACATTGAGTCCGAGATAAAACAAAGGAAATGGAGATGGATAGGACATACACTGAGGAAACCAGCTAAAGATATAACAAGGATGTCCCTAGAGTGGAATCCACAAGGTAAAAGGAGAGTTGGAAGACCACCCATGACGTGGAAGAAAACGGTGCTA
>OY856186.1:68956367-69027818 GCA_963693315.1 Diogma glabrata
CAGGAAATTGAGACAATATATTTACTTTACGTTACACATTTCATTCTTTTAAAACTTCATTTTATTCCAAAAACTCACGGAATGATTGTTTTTATCCTTTTCGTACCGAATTTCAAAAATTAGTTTTCACTCCAAATCCTTTCAATTACGTAAAATAAATGTAAGGAATATAAACAAATCGTTTCTATTTAATAATTGGGGTTTTATTTTTTAGGAAAAAAATAAAATAGGAATAACATACATAATTAAAGATTGAAAAATAATTTAAAAAATTACTTATGAAATTATAATCAATGATTTAGAATTAAAATTATATTTAATACAATACTCAAATAAAACAATATTTTACTTCAATATTGATTTCTTGTTTTATAAAAACATATATCTTTTTATTTTTTTTTTATTTCTCTTAATTTCATTTTTATTAAAAATAAAAAATGTAGTCGTTTCTATTAAAAATCGTGTTATGTTTTTAACACGAACATTATTTCATAATTAATAACCTGATCGGGTTCTCGAAGATTTGGTAAATGTACTATATTGTTTATCACGAACTTCTATTCTATCGTGAGATCGTTCCCTGTCTTTAGTGTGTGGTGATTTTTCCTGTAATTTATATACAAATTTATGTTTAAGATTATTGAATTTTTGAAATGATGATACAAGAAAAGATGTTTTTGAAATAAGGATAAAATAAATAAATTCTTGCGAACATAATTTTTGAGATATGTTTATGTCATGTCCCGTTCACCATTCTGAAAATAAGACGCATTTTAGTTTATAAACATGAACCGTTAAATGCATCAAAAACTCTTGACCATTAAAATCACAACATACTACAATGTCTTCCTTAAACGTAGAGTAAAATAGAAATATAAAACATAAACCTAGATCGATGTATGTAACAACATAGAGTGATAAAACAAAAAAATATTATGAGAGAAATAAAAATGGCAAAGATTTGTGATAGTAGTGCAACCCTTCTAGCATTAATATAAAAAAAATCTAAACAGCTTTGCAGAACGAACACAGAACACAAATTTCTGCAATGAACCGTCGAAGTTTCAAAAGCAGAGGAAAGAATAAGCTAATTAAAGAATATTTAAACATCACGAATATTGAGATGGAAGTGGTTTGGAAGTCGAAATGAGGGCACAAGTCATGAGTGCTGTCACAATCTTAAGGGAGGTACCTCAGATACCACCACCACCACCACCAAATTGGCGGCTTTAACATCGACATCTGGTTTGGTGGACAAAATATTTGAGAATGCTTCTCCAAAGGATTGCATTAGCATCGATCATGTGACCGAAGAGGAAGAGAGATTGTTGGATGAAGGGACAGATACCCGCCACTCCAACAACATCTAATGGGAGCAACTGTCCAAGCGTGGCGGCATAGTTACGTCACAGGGCCAGAACAGTCACAAAGAAACAGCTAGGGCTCACGCTGATACAAGAACCCTGGATTTACAAAAATAGGAAGAAGGGCATTTCAAACGGCGAGGGGAAGGTAGTTTGCGATACTAATGCAAACTTACCTAGAGTGTATTATGAAAATTATGATTATAAAAACCATAATTACTTTTGTCTTTCAGATTCCCTCACCAGGAACTTGGTTGTCAACAACGACTATCACATTCGGGGGCGCTACCCGCAAGATGGCATGGAACCTACCTCGCAGGAGACGGGGCTAAGATGCCTCCCGCAGTCTCTGCACTAAGAATGGTGCAATCAAAAGAACTGACATCATCAGGTGTGATGCAAATGGTTACAACGAGATATAGTGGTGCGGACACAAACCAAAGAAATGAATCTGTGCTAAAAAAACTTAATAAAAGAAAACCTAAGCGTGTGTAAGGTTGGGAACACACCTACTTTTGTCACAAGGACGCCTTCGCAAGATAGTAAATACGCGTACAGAACGGGAAGATCAACAGAGACCGCGCTGTTCAAGTTTACTAGAGAATTGAAGCAGGCTTTGGACAAAAAGTTGCTGCCTGTATTTCTTGACATTGACAGACGCTTTAACTACACATCAAAGGGATCGGTCAAAAAGACTTTAATTGAGTAAAATTATGCCTGCACTACAACGTACTGGATGTGTAAGATGCTGAGGACTAGGATAGCAGAAACTAAGGCTGGTTATAGTAAAATTGCCTTGGTACAAGAGGTTGTCCATATGGCGTAGTTTCTCAATTCTCATGTGGAGTCTAATAGTGTTTAAATTCATTGCTATATAAGGTAATCAGATCATCAAATGTTTTGGTCGCGCGACTGACAGTCATTATCGCCAGAAATAATACGAAAAGACACTGTTATTTTGTACAGCAGGAACTTAATCTGGATGCCAAAAAGGCAGCTCAACATACAACACACTATCATGCGGGATTGCAATTGAATCTGCACAGGAGACAAAATATCTGGGAGTAGTTCTAGATAGCAAGCCCCTGTAGAAAAACTGCATAAAAACGGTGGTGAGTAAAGGAGTATTGTATGGAGTATTGTTGTCAAGTTTGGGGCGCTGCATCTGTTACTATCCTGGCTCTTTTGGACTCTGTTCAAAAGCGGGCTATACGAATTGTTGGTGATCGAGATTTAACATTAGATCTTGATTCCCTGCAACATCGTCGCACTGTTGCTGATCTCGTTGTTTTTTATAAATATCGTCACCAGCAGTGCTCGGATGAAATCAGGTCCATAATGCCTCAGACATATGTTTTTCCCCGTTTTACTCGTCAATCGGTTTGTGCGGGCAGTCGGACTGTCGAGATTACTCACTGTCATAGTAATAGAATGCAAAGGGATTTCTTTGTGCGTACATCGTACACATGGAATGCTTTACCCGAATCAATAGTCTCGAGTGCCTTCAATCCACAAAGATTTAAAAAAAAGCGTCCACCTATACCTCAAGACGCATGTTGTTGTGGGACCTACGTCTTAAAAGGTATCTATGTGTTGTTGTGACACATTTTGTAATTCCTACTACACAACACTTCTTTAAAAAAAAAAAAAAAAAAATAAGAGCCCTGATAGTATGTATAAACCTTAAATATTGCGTGTTAAACATGGCGGTACATCCTAGCTTTCGTAAGGTGAATGTATGTATGATCGAATGTAACAGAAAAACGCATCTCAATTCTGGTAAGACGGAGTTAAAAAAGTGCAGAGGCTGGCATATATCTGCATAACGGGGTAAAGCAATCCTAACGCGTCAATGGAGATGCTGCTAGGAGGACTAGTTCCACCTCCTATGCAGATTAAAAACATAACCAGGGAAACCATACTGAAATTTAGGATGAAGGGTAAATAACCGAAAAGGGTTGGGTAGCGAAAATCCGAAGTTCTACGTGCTACCTGGGTAACGCTAACAGAATTAGGTTGGTGTAGTTGAGGGGCAGAGTAAATACTGCTTATACTCAATGATTCTGCACCATGGCGAGTCATTGGCGCCATAAAACCAATGCAACTCAAGCGGCTGTTCTCCATGTTAGGGGCGGCTTGGAGCGGGCGTTTGTCTTGGATCAAGCGGCTCGCTATATAAACGTGTAAAAAGCGTCTGTTCTCCATGTTATGGGCGGTTTGGAGCGGGTGTCTGACTTGGATCAAGCGGCTCGCACTTGTTTTTGGTGCCCTTAAGATGGAGAACGAACCCATTTACGAAAATTTGGGTTGGGCGAAGGGCTAACCCCCATTTCCGTAAAAAACTAATTTGTTATGAACTCTGTACACTGGCCTCGGAATATCTCGAATTCATCACAAGAACGACCTCGGAAACTGTAGCCGGATTACGATTTGAAAATGGGAACCTGCAACGGGCTAAGCCTTAGAAGACCAGGAGATCTTATAAAACTAACACACCAAGTCGATAGCTACACACTGCATATAGTGGGATTGCAAGAACTAAGATGGCCAAGCAGTGAAACCCATGAAACAGCGAAAGGATACTCTTTATTATTGAGGTCATCAAAACGGAGGAGAATTTGGAGTTGGCTTTACCATACACCGTCGCGTGAATCAGCATGTTATCGACTTCTGCCCAATTAATATGCGGTTATTCACACTGAGCATCCGCACGCAAAAATTTAATGTAACGATCGTCATTCTTCATGCACCTACTGAAGACAAAGCAGATGATATTAAAAACCTGTTCTTCCTAGAACTCGAAGAAGTCATCCATAACATAATGCGGCACGATATAAAAATCGTGGTAGGTGACTTGAATGCTCAAATTGGTAGGAGTGCAGAACTTAAAACAAATATCGGCCCTAACAGCTTGCATCATACCAGTAACAATAACGGTTTTCGCGCAGCTGAACTGGCTATGATGTAAGATCTAGTAATTTCTAGCATTTTCTTCCCTCATAAGAGAATTCACACGGCAACGTGGAAGTCAAATGACGGAAGAACGGAAAACTAAATCGATCACGTCATGATTTCTAAGAGACACTCTACAAGTGTAACTGACGTTCGATCATACAGAGGTGCTGATATGGACACCAATCATATGCTTGTCATCTTTAAGTACAAGTGCAAGTTATCATCTATATTTAATAGACATGCCAAAAAGACTGTACGCTGGAATGTCGATGGATTTAAACATCCGAAAACGCTGAATAGATATCAGGAAATAGTAACGCAAAATATTGAAGAGCATGACATCTCTTCTGAGATGCCATTAAACATAAAAGAAGAATGGCAAACGCTTCAATCAACCATTATAGCCGCAGCACAAATTACAATCGGAAAACGACCACCTAAATCACACAAACCGCCAAACCGTTGAACATAAACAAAAACTGCGAGAAAAATGGTTAACAGGGAACACCCGAAGCCTCCAAGCTGATTATCTATGCGCCAGGTAAGCCTCAGCAAAACTTCTACGTAAAAAGAAACGCGAAACATGTAGAGCGATATCGAAAACGTCAACCAACATGCGGCCAACGCAAATTCGCAAGAGTGCTGTGCCAATGCACGGAATCTGACAAAAGATTTCCACCCAAGATCTACAGCCATCAAAAATGGAAATAACGAGCTAACAACAAGAACGTGATGTGCTGGCAGTATGGCGATCCCACTTTCCTACTGAATAGGACGAATGAAGTTCATCCTATTCGAGCAATTGCCAAGTCCGTCAAGAGAAAGAGAAAGAGAGAGAGAGAGAGAGAGAGAGAGAGAGAGATAGATAGAGATAGAGAGAGAGAGAGAGAGAGAGAGAGAGAGAGAGAGAGAGAGAGAGAGAGAGAGAGAGAGAGAGAGAGAGAGAGAGAGAGAGAGAGAGAGAGAGAGAGAGAGAGAGAGAGAGAGAGAGAGAGAGAGAGAGAGAGAGAGAGAGAGAGAGAGAGAGGTAAATAACCCTAGGGTCCTAATTCCCAAACACAAAAATGTAAAATTGGACAGTATTGTGAAGTTCATATTGCATAACATGAAACGAAAACAAATTTCACAATTCATATTGTAAGTTTGTTTCACCGGGAGTATAGTTATTAATTTTTTCTTTTGTATTTCGTCAATTAAAACCCCGTTTTCAATTTATATTAATACTTGTTATTTATTTGATCGGGTTTTAATTGAGGAAATACAAAAGAAAAAATTAAATTTCACAATATTCTCTAAATTCAATTTAGACAATATTGTGAAATTCGTTTTCCATAAAATCGTTACCGTTTAATATTATGTAATACGAACTTCACAATATTGTCTAAATTCATATTTGTGTTCGGGAATAGGACCCCAGAGCTAGCATGTTGCTTATGTAAGAGAAATATAAGTTCGCTAGTCGAAATTTCTCATTTTGCACACCTTTCAATGGAGGAACACAAAAGGCTGCATAGTTTCCAAGATGTTAACTACAGAGACCTCCAGAGCACCGATTTGTTGTTAAGTATAAGCCATTCAGACTGCAGACTAATAGAGAGGAACTACTGAAAGGTTGCATGAAAATGGAAAATCAGATAAAGTGAAATGTTGTAAATGTAATTTCATATTTGGAATTGATAATGCAGATATACATAATATTGTTACGATTCTACATAATCGCAACGAAATACAAAGCAAAGTTGTATCCGACCTCAATTCACCCTATAAAATATTTCAACTAAATTCATTGTTTGTAGTTACATACGTTGCGTCATGCGTGTAAGTTTACTATGAAATCTGACAGATAATACTAGAAAATCATACGAGACATTGAACGTAATAATTAGAAGTAAAAGAGATATGCCAATCAAAAAATCTAACAAGAATTATTGTTCATAATTTTGTGAAATTGGTTATTTGACATGCACAACATGTGATTTCAAAGCATAATTAAGATGTGAAAGATAGAAGAAAAATTTTAAAACAAACCCTCATAAAGTATTTGACACGGTGTGATTGTGGTATCTCGTCTTCCCCATTTTGATGTAATGACAGTTTACTACCTATAATAAAATACAAAAAAATTAATTCGTAATCAATACAATGACAAAGGCGATATAAATTAATAATATTTCTCAAATTTTAAATTTTACTTTTTTCATCTTCTTTCCTTCGTTTTTGTTCTGCTAATAAATTTTCATCAACACGATCCTATATATAATATAAATTTCCAATTTAAATAAATCTGTTATAAAACACAACAATTTATTACGAACCCTTTTACGACCTAATTTCTTTTCTTTTCTCACTTCTTTTTCTTCATCTGTTTTATCACGCTTTTCCTTTGTTTTGCTACTTCGTTCTTTTTTTACTTCCGGTGGTATTATTGTTGGGATACTTGATGTTTGCATATGATAGTGGTCATCATGTTGTTTCTAGAAAAATCCATACGATGCCAGGATAAGGCATTATAATCCCATGATGAATGATTTTTTTTTTTATTTTATGATAAATTTTAATTGTTATAATGGTTTGTGGATTATGGGATTTTTGATTATTAATTTTAATAAGAACAAAATTCGTATTAAAGCTAAAAATATTCGTTTATACTAACTGAATTATTATTATTGTGTGCAAAATAAATTATAAAAAAATCAATTTCAGTTCTTTAACATTGTAAATTTGATTATCTAAAATCATGAAATTGAATTAGAAATTCGATGAAATTTAAATAGAAATATTCGAAACTTTGCTTATAATTGATTATCAATATCTTTCAATAGTTTTAGATCATCAAAATTTATAGCGTTTTTTCGACAAACAATTTTTCAGCTCAAGTTGTATGATTTCCATGTTGCAACATTTTCAATGGAGTTTTTACTGAAATCTATATACTCACCTCATACAAGGGGAGTTTTGGGCTGCGTTTAACACTTTTCAGTCTATACATAAATGTTTTTATTTTTGTTTAGAAAACATATATTCACACTTATTTCATTATTTTAAAATATATACTATATAATTATTTACTGCGCTGCTCTGCCATACTATTTTGTGATTCCAAGATTATTTAACATTTGTTTGTTGAATTGTTGATTTTTACTAACAGCTATTCCGTTGTTCAACCATCAATAATAAATACTGTTTGAATTTTTGAATGTAGTAGATTTGAATAAGAAAAACGATATGTAAATCATAATTGACGATTAAAAAGTTAAAAGATTTATGAGAGTGAATGCTTTTAAAAAATTAAATGAAAATATTCGTTGGGTTATATTTATAAAAAAATCATTGAAACTTAAGCAGCCTGGTGAGATTACAATATTTGACTTAGAAATAAATATACATTTCATGAAGTAGTTCTGGACAACGTTCTTCAACGGAATTCCATGTTGTAAAATAATCCTTTTAGAACTGCAAATTATAATAAAATTAAAGCTGCTTCGTTTGTAACATATAAACCAATCTAGATTTTTTGTTGAAATTTGCTTAGTTGTTAAGCATATAATTCATGTTAAGCCGCCATCGGGTAACTAGTGTAATTTGCATTGTTCTAGTATTGAAGTTCCATGGATTTTAATTTTTTATAATAAATTATAGGCTAGTCGTTTGATTTAAAACTTGGTTTTTGTCGGTTTTTAGGTTAGAACATATTCTAGTAACTCCGCTTTTTTACATCTTTGCTATTTCAAATACTGATCTGCCACATTTCTATTCACATTTCTTGCTAATATTCTATTGTTATTTTTAATCAACTCCATTTTTATTAATGACTTAGGCAACTGCTGATAATTTGTATTTCATTTGTATTCCATTTTGGTGCACAATTTTTTGATATTCCATTTCTGTTGTGATAAAATTCATCATACCCGTTGTTTAATGTGTTTGTTAAATAAATTTCTATTCGCCAAGATAATTTTTCATTGATACAATTAATACTTCAAATATAATAGTGTAATGTTACCATGAACATTATAAATTGAACTCATTGTCTATGAATGTCTTTCACAGATATATTTTCACAATTCACTTTTTTTAAATAACACTATTTTTTTTATACTATATACTATATCTTAGTTGACAGACCAAGGACTAGAACACAAAAACTAATATATAAAATTATCTTAACTTATTGCAGCCCAATCTCCCCAAGACACCTTTTACAGAAGATGTTGCTTTGCACGCTTTAAATTATATTTTATAAAATTTACAGAAACTAGCTAGCATCATCTGAGAATCTTCATTAATTTTGTAACTATCACATATGAAAAGTGTCTCCCATCGAAGTGTTACACCATTATACTAACCTTCGAGCTGACTGGTTCCAATTTGCGTCGTTTTAATTCTAAAAAGAAGAGGAATCGTAAAATTATTTATTACGAATATTAATGAGAATATAAAATAATAAATTGAGCAAAAATATTCAAAGATTAAAATGAATAAATTAAAAATAAACTAAAACCTAAACCATAAATTTGTTTGAGACAAAAATTTTTTCCTAAATTAAATTCACACATCAGAGAAAATATAATGCCATTTTTAATAAAAAACGAAAATGGGAAAACAATAAGCTTATTAAATATTCACGTTACACAAAATGGAAATTGTCTGAACAGACAAGCTCTACTGTCCATATTTAACAACCTTTCTGTGTGATAGAACGTGGTTGATTTACAAGACATGGACTTCAACAATTGAGTTAGAACGGCGAATTAATATTTAAAAAATCTATCAAATTTGATTCAGTGATATTAAGCGTTGATGGTGAATAGAGTTAGGTGTTTGGTGAGAAGCATGAAGCGTGCTATCATCAGTTAAACTCTGGATTGGATGAATCGTGGAGATCAATGTCATTACTATAGATAAGAAAAAGAGTTTGGTATAAAGCGGAATCTTACGGAGCTCCTGCATTAGTTGAAACGGCATCTGATAAAACACCGTTGACATTTTTTTTTTTTTTTAATAAAATGTGTTGTGTAGTAGGAAATACAATATGTGTCACAATAACACATAAAAACCTTTTAAGACCAAGGTCCCACAACAACATACGTTCAGAGGTGTTGATGGACGTAAATCTTTCTTTTTTGTTTTTTTTATATTCTTCGTTAAGGAATGGATAACTAAACAAAAAACCCTATCACTGACAAAATATGACATAGGCCAATATTTTATGATAGAATTGAGAAAATAAATGTAAATTAAGAAGTAAATAGCAAATTATTACAAAAATTTGCTGAAACAAAACAAAAATGTAGTTGCCAATAATACAGCCGGTTGCATAGTCCTTGATCCTGTGACGCATTGTCTTTTTTGAAGATTGAAGCCCACACATAGTTATATGAAGGCTCGTTTCCTCAATGAAGCAATAGCGTCTCACCATCAAGGATTATTTCACAGCTAAGATGTGGACCCAAAATTTCTAGGAATTAGTTTAGGTTTGAAAATGTAGGAATGATCTAATGTAGAATTTAGAGAGAATTTAATTTAGGGTCAATGACGGGCACAGCTCTATCAATAAGGGGAGGTAGAGAAATTGCGCGAACCAGTTGGGTGTTTGCAAATTCGGAAGCTTTTTTCTTATTAAAACGAAGTTTCTCTCTATCTATAAGTGGTTGGCATAAATTACATTCTTTACGGTAGTGTCTTAGGTTTTCATCAGTTTTGTTTTGGTTAAACCTGAGACAAACTTTTTTAAATTCTTATTGCTTTTTTGCATTTTCTCGAAAACCATAGATCAACCTTCGGGGCGACCAATCGATTTGGAACAAATCTGCACATACCTTCGAGCGTTATTTCTGAAAAAAAAAAATAAAAGCAGCAATGTTTGGCTCTAGGCGTGTAAGACAATTACGTTTCAAAGGAAACCATTGAAAAAAATCTCTAAGAAAATCCCTGCCAATCATTTTTGTAATCCCAAACACGACGAGGATTAGCTTTGAACTGTTTAGGAAATTGATTACTTAAAGGTGTATTAATTAAATGTATATTATGTGTATTATATTATATATTTACAATATATATCACCACACATAAAAACGTTTTAAAACCTCCCATAACAACATGCGTTCCGAGGTGTTGACGAACACAATTTTGTTTTGCTTTTGTTTTTTTTTAGATTTGTTTCTATAGATATAATGAATTATTCAATAACTAATATTGAGGATGGTACCGTTGACTGAGTAGAGTTAATCCGCCAGCATCCCTAAGATATCGCTTTGGCTTGACTACTGATACCTCACTAATATTGTCAGTGGTGATATCTCACGTTAACGTGGATCAAAAATTGAAAGAAGTGTACAAATCAAAAATAAAATTATCTCTTTCTTTCCTCCTTAGTATGACTAAAAACTAAACCTCAATCCTCATCTAAGTTGCTTACTGCAAACAGAAAAGAAACTGACTTGATGTTGGAGACACTATTCTCTTATTGGTATATGAAACCACCTGTTATTTGGAAAAAAGCACTCGCAGTGCATTTTGTTTTAGGTCACTCAGAATACAAGATATTTACCACTGAATAAAATAACGATGTCGTCAGGCTAAATTTGCACATGAAATCCTGATTGTCTTTTCAGATCATCAATTGTCATTATCAACTACTAAAGTCCACAAGAGAGTAGTAAAAATGCATATCCCGATGGAGTTTAGTTTGATTGAAATGAACACGGCGGCATAGTTTCAAGAAAAGTAATGCGGCAACGCAAAATAGGCGCATTCGAATTAGCGATCGCGATGTTGCGATGGCACAGTAATGAAATTTGTATTTTCAAACGAATCTTCTATAATATCCAAAACACACCCAAAACAAATTATTTGGCATCAACAGTTCTCTTAGACACCAAATATTGGGCAGCAAATCTGATATACATGTGGGTTGGTCAAAGTGAGTGACAATTTTAGACTAATACTACTTTTTATATTCCGGTTTGCAACTTTCGGTAAACAAATTATTTGTATTTTTTTAGATTAAAAGTTTTTGCTTTCTTTTATTTACAACTATCTACAAGTAGGGTATCTACCAGAACCAACTATCTACCAGAACTAAAACTACCCTAAATACTACACAAAACTATTAATATAAATATAAAGTTGTTTTTACCTCGATCGTGTTCTGGAGGTTCCTGACTGCGTCGGTGTGTTGATCCATGACTTGAATTTGATACAGAACTTAAATCACGATCACGATCTCGTTCATGTTCATAATGATCCACTGGATAATATTTTTCAGTTGGTGTTGATACTGCGTCGTAGTAACTTGTAGGGGATGCCGCTTTACGTTCTCTTCGTCTTTCCTTCTCGCGTTTCCTCAATTCCACCTCCTCACGTTCTCGTTCCTTTTCTCTTTGCCTTTCTTCTTTTTTTATCTCCTTCGATGTTTTTTCTTTAACTGCAACACTATTTACACTTGTTTCGCGGGACTCACGGTTTATACTTTCTTTTTTTGTTTCTTTATCATTATTTACAGTCGGTTGCATTGTAATTTGTTGTTTAACAACAGATTTCTTTTCACGTTCCTTTACATCTTTTTTTATTACATCCGGTTTCGCTTCGCCATTAACTGCTTTGGTTTCTGTAGAAGTTTCTTTTGCTGGTTTGTCAGCAACTTGGTGGAAATCTGTTTCTCTCATCATCTGACTTGCTTTGTTTTTAAGTTGTCCTAAATAACTAGAAGCTAACACAAACAAATCTTGCCTTTGATTTTTTTCTTTCTCCCGAACCTAACACCAAAAATAATCATGTTAAATATGTAAAATTAGATAAATTATTTAGATTCGTTACGATACCTTTTCAACTTTTTTTTCAATAATTTGCGACAGTTTAGTTAAAACTGGAAAGTGTGGTAAGATTCTCATCAAGATAATTAAGGCATTACGAATTTGCATATAATCTTTAGAATCCAAACAAAATACCATTGCTTTTGTTATTTTATAATGCCATTTGTGACAAACATGTCTAAAGTTTTCATAATTAACATGATCGTTGGCTTCAGAAAACTAAAAACAATATTGGAAAAGTAAATTATATTTTATGATATAACAACGTTTTATACCTGATTACTAACACGAAATTTGGTTACAAATCCTGGATAAAATGCACATTCTTTGTCAAAAGTCAATTCATCAGAATGCCATCTCATAACTGTCTCAAGCATAGCACATAAAAATCGTCCATATCGAGTTGCTTCATTTTCAGTGCAAGATGTAACTGAATATGTAATATCACAAAATATCTGAACAAATAATAAATAAGTAAGGATTTTGTGTATTGACCAGTTTATTAAATAAAACTTACCCTATCATAACATAACAATGTTGAAAAATTTGCTGCTTTTAAACTATGAATAGTGTGAACAAATTTCGCACAATAAATTGCATCAAGCGCTGTAAAAGTACATCTTGGAAATAAGCACAACTGTAAAAATTGCGTAATAGTTTCATTTTTTGCGGATTTTACAGATCGCGACAAGAACCATGTATCTTTTTCATGATTTAAACGATGCATTATCTTATCAACATGTTCTTGTTGTTTTTTCTTTTCATCCTGCAGTTTATCTATTAATGCGCTGTATCTCTCTTGTTCCTTTTTTCCTTTGGATGCATTCTAAAATAAATCACATTTTAGTTTTAAACAAATTAAAATATATCAAAAGTAATACCAATTCTTTTGAGTCCATAACAGCTAACGATAATTGTTTTAATTTCGCAAATTCTTTTGCATAGCTTTCAGTTGGTACTTGCAAATCATACATACTCAATGACCAGAATGTCACCAAGAATTGTGGTCCAATATCTTCCCAAACCTTAGGAGGATGTAACGGACGAACTGATTCAACAATTGGATTCATAACAAACGCGGTTGATTCCAAATATTTTATTTGTTTTTGGGTGGTTGTTAATTTTTTTGAATTTGGATCGGATTTCCTTAGTTGATCATATTTTTGCTAAAAAAAAACCGGTACAAAATAAATTTAAAATCCTTATTGTAATAAATTGTGTTGCAACTAACGTTTATTTGATGAGAAAACATTGGACGTGCTAAAAAGAATCCAACATCCGAATGAATATGATATTCTTGTAGCATGCAATGAATTGATGGTAGTCGTTCTACATATTCATCAACTGAATATGTAGATCCCAAAAATGTTCCAAACTGAACAAGCGTATCCTGACACTGATCATATAACTTGCCAACTAATTTCAAATGACTTTGTGCGGTTTCTCGATAAATTACGCAATGTTTTTGTTGAGCAATTAACAAACATAAAGCCACACTTAAATCATTACTTGCTAAAGCATCTTTAAGTCTTTGCGACGACTTTTTCGTATTTCTAACCTGACTGAAGTATCCGGCCTACAAATTAAGAGAATATTTAATCTTCACACTTATAATAATTATGATACTGTAAAATTACTTCGCCTCTTAATAACTCGCCACCACACATTGCATTAAGTTGTTCGTTTGTCATTTCCTCTGCCGTTTCAATTCCTGCCATTTTTTGAACAACTTCTTTTACTATTAACAAATCTAAACTCTTTTGTGCTTTTAATTGATTTGCTACATATTGCAAAAGCCCACTTAACTCTATGTTATATTTTTTATAAATAGCTCCACAGAAATTTGCTAAACTTTGTAACCACAACGAAATTGAAGTTCCGTCGTGCTTAAAACGATCTCCATCAGCTTGAGCTAACGCTTCTACTAAACAATATCCCAGAACATCATAAGAAAGTGAAGTAAGGTATTTTAATGAATCCACAACCGGACCAATTAAATTGTCGTAAATTTGGATTTGTAGTAGAATCTGAAAGCAAGAAATATTCACGCTGTAGAAGTGTTGTCCATCACTTGACAAATTTAACTTACATAATCAAATAAAAACCCTGGCGAACAATGGCTTAATTTGCCAATTAAACGTCCAACTGGTTTTATATTTTCTTTACTAACACGTTTCATTAACGCTTTTATTTGTTTTTGAGCAGCACCGCGTCGTCTAATCAATCGAGGATGCATAAGATATGATTCATTTTTCCATCTTCCGTATAGACTGTAACTGTAAAATAAAGATAAGTTAAAAGATTAAAAGTATAAAAATTAAATTAAATTTCTTACCGATACGTATAGGGATAAAATTTAATCACTGACCAAATTTCTTCTGCAATACAACAATTGCAATCCATATAAGAAAGTGCTGGAAGGATAGCTGAATCTAGCAACGACAATATATCGTAATATAATGTTTCGTTTTCACTGCCAAATTGTGGAGGTTTAAATGAATCTACTCCCATTTCAGATAAAATTGTTCGCATCAAACGAATTAGTTTATACATTAATACCGGATCATAGTACAGCGATGGACCAAGCATGACAAACATTGGAAATGCATGATCACTTAATCTAGGTAAACTGGTAACTAACGGTGGGGCTAACTTATTCAGTTTTGTAGTTACAATACGACCTTTAATGTTTGATGATAAAATACTCTTTGATCGGTATATTGGTTCGATTAAAATATGAATTAACGAACACAGTGCTCTAGCTATAGGTTCATTAACTAAAACGGAATGATCGGGAAGTTTTTTTATTAATTGTTGAGCTGTAATCCAGTCGCCAATTTTAAGTAATGCCTCACACAAACCCCATTTTTGATTGTTGGAATATCTTTCCTGTAACTATAAATTGAATAACTTAGGATAATTGCTGTTTTTGCATAATATAAAATAATTACGACAGTTAATTCCTTTTCCGGGTCTGGTTCAACTTCTTTGTCTTTGTTTATAGAAATAATATTTAGCTTTCTCACATATTCTTTGGCGTCGTTCATTTCAATATCCCATTCTGATGTAAGCGTTTTATCGGAAGGACTTAACTGAAAAAAAAAGGATTTGAAAATGGCTATAAATGTTGTTTGGCACTTTTGTTTGTATGTAGTTCTGTAGAGTTGTAGTTCTAAATTATGGTTTTAATATTCACTTAGCGAAATCCGAAATTCGACGTCCACGCCGTGCTGCCTGGTTAATGCTGACAGAATTAGGTTGGTGTACCGGAGACAAGCAGAGTAAAAACTGCTTAGCTAATCATGGTACATCACGGCGAATTGGCGCCTTAAAACCAATGCGACTCCAGCGTCTGTTCTCCATGTTAGGGGCGGCTTGAAGCGGGCGTCCGTCTTGGATCAAGTGGCTCGCTATATAAACGTGTAAAAATGTTGTTTCTGATAACCTTAAGATGCAGAACGGACCCATTCACGACAATTTGGGTTGGGCCTAAGGTTAACACCCTAACCCCGGAAAAAAAATTATTTGTTAAATTTGGAAATCAGAGAAAGAATAACAGACTCCGACTTCAAAATATAATTTTACCTGGACGTGAAAAAGGACCAGACTACCGAATCGTAACGCGGAACGTGCGCAGCCTAAGCGCTCCTGATGCTCTTATAAGTCTAGAAACAGAGGCTGAGAGGTATAGGATGGATATTATTGCTCTGCAAGAAATTAGACAGGATTTGGAAGTTAGACAAGATTTGGATAGTCACTCTCTATACTGTAGTGGTCATCCTTCTCGAAGAGAATTTGGAACTGGCTTTCTTGTTGGTGCACACATACAAGTGAGAGGATTTGCTACCTACGTGTACGTGGTACATATTTTTTTTTTTTTAATAACATGTGTTGTGTAGTAGAAATCACAATATGTGTCACAATAACACATAAAAACCTTTTAAGACCAAGGTCCCACAACAACATACGTTCAAAGATGTTGATGGACGTAAATCTTTCTTTTTTTGTTTTTTTATATTTTTTGTTAAAGAATGGATAACTAAACAAAAGATCCTATCACTGACAAAATATGACATACGCCAATATTTTATGATAGAATAGAGAAAATAAAAGTAAATTAAAAAGTATATTGAAAATTTTTACAAAAACTTGCTGAAACAAAACAAAAATGTAGTTGCCAATAATCCAGCCGGTTGCATATTCCTTGATCCTGTGACGCACTGTCTTCCTCGAAGATTAAAGCCCACACATAGTTATATGAAGGCTCGTTTCTTCAATGAAGCAATAGCGTCTCATCATCAAGGATTATTTCACAGCTAAGATTGAGGGTGCTACCTATGACTGAATACAGTTCATCCGCCACCACCCCTAAGATGTCACCTTGGCTAGTGACATCTCACTGCTATTGCCAGTGGTATGTGATATCTCACGTTAACTCGTATGCTAATAGCAGGAACTGGAGTACGCGGGGTTGTCACACCCGTAGATCAAAAATAAAAAAAAATTTCAAAACAATATAACAATATTTCTCTTATTGCCGTGCATGTTACCTACTGAAGCTAAGACCGTAGACGAGAAGGATACTTATTACTTTCCGAAATTCAATCAACGTTTTAACATCTCATCACTAAAAAATGCTGAAACAGAAGAGAGATATCAAAACTATATTGCCGAAATATTGGAGAAATCAGAAACCATTAATGGAGACGTCGATAAGTCATGGTATTTGCTCAAAGATGCTGTTTTAAGCGCTGCGAGGGAATACTTGCGGGAATACTTGGACGACCACAAAACCACTCCCAGAAGCCATGGATGAATCAAGCATGTCTTGACGCTATAATACAAAAGAGATTGCTATCTGAAATGTCTGCAAGGACGCAACACCAGGTCCACGAAGGAGAACTATAAACTGGCAAGACAAGCTGAGTAGACGAACAAAGCTATGTAGACGAACGAAGCGAGAATGGTGGAAGAGAAAGTGTGAGGAGATTGAAAGCTTCAATAAGGAACATCAATCGCGTAACTTCTTTCAACAGGTTAAAACCTTAAAAATGGCCCTCAAACTAAATCGACTGCCTCAAACTAAATCGACTGCTATTCAAAACGAAGATGGGGAGCTACAAGTAGACCTTAAAAATATTTTAGATACTTGGGCCGCTTATTTTGAAAATCTTCTCAACTTTAGTGACCAGCAACAAGTCGGACGACGAGCAAAGCTTATTCGTGCGTCAAAGGTACATGAAGACGAACCAACCAAAGAGGAATTCGAAGCGGCGCTGTCAAAATTAAAACGCAATAAATCACCTGGTATCGACGATATAACATCCGAAATGATTGTACATGGTGGTGAGACTCTATCCTTAAGATTGTTTGAACTTGTTCAAATGATTTGGAGGACTGAAACCATGCCACAGGACTGGAACACAGCTTTGCTGATGCCAATCCATAAAAAATGCAATCGCCTACAATGTGCAAACTACAGAGGAATCACTCTACTCTGCACAGGGTATAAGATCTTTTCTTACATTTTGCTATCCAAAATCAATCCTTTTGCTGAACAACTGTTTGGAGAATACCAGTGTGGCTTCCGGTAGGGGCGAGGTACCACCGATGCACTTTTCTCGATAAGGATAATTTTGGAAAAGTGCCGAGAGTTCAACATACCTGTGCACCAACTCTTCATTGATTTCAGGCAGGCCTACGACTCTCTCGAACGAGAGACTCTATGGTCTGCTCTGGTGTCAATGGGAATCCCTAGTAGATAGTGATACCATGCAAAATGACAGTACAGAACTCTCAATGCTGTGTACGAGTAGAGAACGAAATATCAAAGTTTTTTGAAGTCGACTCCGGTTTAAGACAAGGTGATGGTATCTCTCCTAGACTTTTTAATTTAGCCTTGGAATGTGTGCCGTAAAAGAAACTACCGACTAACACCAATATCTTGTCAATAAACTCAGTACAGATGATCGCATACGCTGATGATGTTGTCATCCTCGGCCGGAGTGAAGTTGTTATGAGTGAGACTTTCAAGTCGCTTGAGAGTGGTGCTAGAAAAATTGATCTTCAAATTAAGTACAAAAAAAAACCAACCATATGAATCTTTCAAGAGAGGCTGAGACGAAAGATTTGATGTGCGGCGATGAGCTAATTGAAGGAGTTGAATCTTTTAAATATTTGGGATCAATGCTTAACTCAAACAACAGCATACTTACAGATATAAAAGCTCGAATCGCTGCAGGTAATCTAACTTTAAACTCAATTAAACCTCTCCTTGGATCACCGTATGTATCAACTAACACCAAACTCAAGTTATACAAGACATTGATTAGACCGGTTGTAATGTATGGGTCACAAACCTGGACCCTTACACAAAATGACGAATCGCATTTATCTGTATTTGAGCGTAAGATCCTACGCTACATTTTTGGTCCACTTAAGACAGACGATGGAGAGTATAGAACCCGATATAACTTTGAGATTAGAGACCTTCTTGAGGGTCCTGATATAATAGGTAGTACCCGTTCTAATAGGATTGCTTAGTTTCGGCATGTTCTACGAGCCGATTCACAATCTGGAATGATTAGAAAAATGTACGTTAGTACCCCAGGGAGTGGGCGACCGCGAGGTAGACCACGACTACAATGGGGGACTGACGTAATAAACGACCTTAAACAAATCGGCTGCCATGGTAATTAGGTCGCTGTTGTGAATGACCGTGGTGAATAATCAAAGCTGATTAGCCTGGCAACGCCCCTACATGGAGCATGAACGCCGTTAAAAAAAAAAATATTTACTTCTTATCAGTTTGTAGTTGCAACGTTTCGTTAATGGACCTTGTCTATGATTTATATGCCATGTGGTTCAAAATTACAGCTGGGACACGTATCAATGATATTTTCTATTTAAATTAAATAACTCAGTAGTAAACGGCTCTTTCGCGAACTAAGTTGTCGTACTTTTCGATCTGACTAAAGGTGTTTCTGACGGGTTTACGGCTGATGCCTGACCACACGCCCTAATGCACCAGCTTTCTGTTTAGTTCCTTTACTTGACCTTCATATGATAGACGATTTATTCCCCTGGTAATATATTTTCTATGTCTGGACTGTAGGATCTATTTAGACAGATTTTGATGCAGGTGATGGCATGCGAACTATTTCCAACGCGAAATGCAGCATTTTGTGTTATTCGTGCGTGACTTTTACCACTTCATTTAAATAAGCTGTGAAAGCCAGAAACTTGTCACGAAATGTATAATGAGTCCACCAATTCCCTGACAAGTGCCTGCAAGATAGCATTATGTTGCGAGACTGTTGTTTATTGAAGATCTGTTTTGCATTGATGGAGAAAGCCAAGCATGCAAACTGTAAATGTTGTGTTTCGAGCATCTTCAATATTAAGATTATCGTATATTTCACAATTGCATGCCGGTTTGCTATTGATTTTTCAATCTGAAGTTCTAATTCTTTTTCGGTGAGCCACTTGTTAAGCTTGGTCAGGTATTTTAGATGATATCAAAAGTACTTTTGCTAACTAATGTCGTCAGCATATGATGCGCCTTTTAATTATACTCGGGATTGCGGCAGACTTGCCAGAGTTTTCCAACAATGGAAACAAATACTTCCTTGTGGTACTCTCTTGTTCCATCTTCTGGTATTTGACTTCTTGCTATTGAATTTAATTTAAATATTCGTTTCGAATTTAGTTGTTGAGTTGAATAGATCAAACAACAGTTTACTGTAGATGACGGCATCAAAACTTGTAAGAGATCTATGGCGAATTGAGCCGTACGATAGTTTCTCTTCTAGATAAAACATCTCTACATTGTATCTGTAATGGTGTACAAAGCAGTTCTGATGCTGTACCCTTTTTATAACCATGTTGATGAGCGACTGGCAGCAAATGTTCTTACAATGTGGGAAGTATGAATGCATTCATAATTTTAGCATTTGGTGACAATATGTAATCATGTAACATCATATAAAAGTTGAATAAGTCAAGGCACAGAACTCCTTGTGATATTTCTGGATTTAGTTGCCGGTATTTTAACTTCATTTTGACGTATGTTTCACGACGTCAAATGTCTCATCTTTCGATTATTTCTTAAAATGAGTTGATCTAACAAGTTTACAATGCCTGACGATATTGGACGCGCTTGAAATAGAGGGCAACCAAGACTGTACGGTGATTGTGTGGAGAGTTGTTATGATGCTGTGTCCTATCTTAATGAGTGGCTAAAGTTGGGTGATTTGGCAGAGTTGGAGGTATCGGGGACTTCATCAGTTTATCAGTTCAGCGATTAGCAAACGCAGTGTTATCGCTCGGTATGGTGATAGTATTCGTTCCTATTTTTTCAGGTTTTAATTTTGGTATAACTCGACTGTTTTTCCATAAACTCAAAATCTAGGTTATGAATGAAGTGACTTGTAAGGCATTTAATGCTGATGGAGTCCAAGTTCTTTGGTTTAATCGGTGACAGACCATTTGGTGGTAGTGTGAAGGTTTTTGTGAACTTGATTAAACGAGCGACGTCATCTTCCATAAACTGCTTGGGCTTTGTTCTATTTTCGAGTGTGCATAGTGAACAGCATTTTGAATTTGCTGGCAACTTTTGTTGTTGGTGGTTAGGATACAGTTGAATGATATTTCTACGTTTTCCTGATTTGCACTGCTGGTTAAACTGTCGTTTAATGCGTAAAAGACTCACTGTCCAAGGAGTTCACACTATTGTAAATGTGTCCGTTGATAAGCTACTTTATTTTAGTTGACATCTCTTGAATACGCAAGTTACTTGGATTAGTGTCACGTAATTCGAAAGAGATCTTTCATGTGTCGGCATGCATTGGCAAATTTTCGAGCAGCTTTCTTTAAAATATTGCGGCACACACGTTCTTTAGCATGAAGCGTGTTGTTTTTGTTAATATTGTCCCTTATTCTTCAATCAATGTGCGAAAGTCATTCCAATTCGACTTAGAGAAATTTGCTAAACATGCTACGATCACACTTCCACTTTATTATTAACCTTTAAATCGATATTCGAACAAGATCTGACGATAATCCTTTTAAGGTTTCAATATCGAGCTTGTTCGTAGTTGAACTGCCAACCGAGGACGGTGGTACAATTACCAGTGATATGCGATTGTTATGAGTTGTTTAGTATGCCAAATTGTGATTGATAAATTCATTCTGCTAGATTGATCCTTCGTTGATTGCTACTTAAGGCAGAGTGCTATATTGAGTGGTGAGCGTCGTTTATGTGATCCAAAATGTAGTAGTGGTTATATGAGAACAGATTATATTGATGTGTTAACTTTGTATATTGTAGGAAAACAGGTTGTATTTCTGTTAGTTGACATGATTTTAAATTTAATCAGTGTTATAGTAATTGCTTGTTCCAGTGTTTTGGCTAAATCTTTGGTTTTGCTGAATCTAACATGATAAATGTAAGACCCCCCACCTCTGTTTTCCCATGATCCTTGCATATAACTTTGTACTGATCAGCATACATTTAAATTCAGTTTTGTTTCTGGTATGAATGGTACTTTAATATTGTGCCATTTCTTGAAATGCGTGATTTTTTTAATTTTTCCTCTAAGACCTTTATATTTTAACTTAAGTATTCGAAATGGAGCTGAGTTGGGTGCGTATGCGAAAGATTATACTTATTGCTACAAGTTGTTGCTTCTGATTATGTTAGAGATGCTTTAAGGTTGGTGTTCCAAAGTTTGATTTGCACGAGCTCAGAACATTTCCTAAGTAACAGATGTATATATTATGCTGGTGTTTAAGCGTATTGAACAGTGACACACTATGCATGGGCCTGGATTTAAATATATCAGCTATGTAAAGAAGTTCACAGAGCAACCTTCCTAGAATGGGATGCTCTCTTGGCGTAAAAACTGACCATCTAAAAATGTTGATCGTTGGCCAGATATTTCCGGGTACTTTGAATAAATGAATAAATGACCCCATAGTTCTGTTCTAGTTGAATATTATAACGTTTTTTTCCAATGACATTTGTTTGATCCATTTTTTTTATAAGAAATTGATATGCCTAGACATATTGTCAACCCATTTGATACTTCAATGGGTATAATCTGAGCAGTTTAAATATAATAACCATAAATAATTAATTACCCATGCATAAATATCATCCAAAGCAATTACAGAATTCTGTAATAACAATGCTGTGACTTTGTACAATGAACTTGGAGTTTTTGATTCGGCAAAATAGTGGTACTTATATCCTAAAACTTCACAAATAATTCCTCCATCTGACATATATAATTTTAGAAGCGGTATAAATAAATGATCATGTTCGGGTCTTGTTTCAAATGATTCCAATATAATATCTAATACTCTATTTGGATCCAAATTAAAGCAACCTATAAAAATGTAATTATTTAGTGAAATTCATTTCACAAACTTAAATTTTTTATTTACCAATTAATGATTTGATTACTTCTAAGATGCTTTGTACGGTAACATTTCCTGTTATTTCTTGATTTAGTTCTGTCATTAATTTAGCATAGCCCTCACTTTCTTCCCGAAATAAATTAAATCTTCTTTGTTTATAGCTAAAATATCAATAGAATCGTAAAGCAATTGCTGTTTGGTAACCAAGTGATACGAACTTACTATAATTTAGTTTTGACTTTAATAAACTTTGTATAAAAATGTCGATTTTTAACTGTTCCAACATCTTGTAACGTATCTATTTCTAGCCTTTCTTTTAGTAATTTTTCAGACAAAAATCGTTCAGTTTCTTTAACAAGTTGACAGAATATACTTCGTTCCTCTTGTGCAGCTTCGCCAATATTAGCTGATGTTTCAGCATCCATTACACTTATAATATCCAAAACAATAGATGGTAAATCGCTATGGATATACTAAAATATTTGTGATTAAATAATGCACAAGTAAATATATTGCTTTGAAGTTCTTACTACAAGCTCATTTAAAGTATTGTGCAGAGAATCTCGAGAAATTTGACCTTTAATTCCATGCTGAAGAAGGTCGTATATTGCTCTTGAAATTCCATTTTTTCGATCATTTTTATTGAATAAAGGGCTTTGATCATCTTTTAAAATAACCTTACATTGTTTTACACTAAAATTAAAGGTAAGAAAACGAAAAATTTTAGATTAAAAATACATAGCATCATAACAATGGAGAACGTGTCAAAAATTTCTGAAATATTTGTTTGAATAATATAACAAAACTACACAAAATCTTTCAATATATCTTACATAACATTATTATACTCAAGATATCCAGTTTTTGTGGTCAAAATATACTTACAATTCCATTTTTCCTATCCTTTCCCATTGTTTCCACATATCATGAGATATATTTACGGCCATTTTGAAGGTATAATCAACACTGTTGTGATTCAATTTTTATGTTTTTGCAATTTTAGGGTGCGTTCATTTTGTTTACCAAAACAATAAAAAAAGTACTAGTTTAATATACACTGGACTTGAAAATATTGTACTAGAACATGTTTTACAACATACAGCTTCGTACAATAATTTTGGACTTATGTTTTTAAATCGTAGCTAAACTATTTGCATCGATCGTAATCGACCTATTAATTAAGGTACACAATCGACTTACAACATCCTCAAGGTACACATGGCAGTGTTCAGTTGTGCAATATGATAAAAAATATCACGTCATGTTACGGCCTAGGGTGGCCAGATCAGCCGATAGCAAAAAGAGGAAATTCAAGTAAAAAAAAAAAAAGAGGACAATCAAATAAAAAAAGGACACTTAAATAACTTAAAAATTCGTTATATATTAAATTTTCAACTGTCTTGAATATTGTAGCTCATTCTGGTTCCTTCATCAAAGCCATCCATTTATATATTGTAAACGTTTCGAACTGCTTTGTCTATTGTTTGATGTAATCTAAACAGTTTTTTGTAAATTTCTATTACTTTTTTTTAAAGCCGTACATTCGTTGGTGTCGTGATAAAATATCACACGAAAAAATCCCACACGATATAATATTACGTCGAAAATATCACAGCGATAAAATCACACTATACGAAAATATCACATCACGAAAATATCACATCCTAAAATCACACGTGAGAAAATATCACATCCTATAATCACACGCGATAAAATATCACTTCCTAAAATAACACGAAAAAAATACCATATCCTAACCCAGCGAATAAAATGCTATCGATTCGTTCATGAATCGATGAAGAAACTTCTTCTCTGAGGTGTAGAATCGTGATGGAAAAGGTATGGAAATTTGTATGCAAAAAAATAAAATGTCCGCCAGATTCGTGAACGAATGATCTAGTACGATTCATCATGTAATACTACCACTTGAATCGTTGTGGAATATTCCCCAACGATTCTATAGTGAAATTTAGACTACTTTCTTAAACGATTCTTCATTGAAATTTTATTAGTTGTTAAAACATTACAATAATTAAAACATATTTTATTTTAGTTAAATTTCATTTTATTTCTAATAAATTTAGTACATAGTTATGTATGTAGTTTAATATAGTATTACTTTAATACAAAATTTACATAATTTTTGTTTTCCTCCCGATGCATCTGAAAACGTAGAACAATTTTTTTATTGAAATAAAATAATTTTAATTTAATTTACCGAAAAGAAATGATTTAATAGCTGGTAATGGGTATTTTACTTCTCTCCATGACTGTATAATAAGTTTATTGTTACCAGAATCAGAAATTGCTTATCAGACGCCATAATTATTTACTCTCTGTAAAAATTTGAACAAAAATTATTATTTATACATAAGCATTTTTTGTAAATTTTTCTCTTTACTTAAGTACACTTTCACGTTTATATATTTTACATTATATTTTGTATATTTAAAAAAAAAACATTACTTAAAATTGAAAAATATTTTTTCACGGTAAAACATAATTATGAACTACAAAGTTATACATAGAGATACGCTTTTCGCGACATTTTCTGTTTCTTGAGAAAAATTGAGAAGGGAAATCTGTTTCTCGAGAATTCTCAAGAATTCTCGAGATAATTCTTTATTAATTTTCTTTAATTAATAAATAATTTTCTAGCCCAATAACTCCTCATAACTCTATTCTCTAATTATAACCGCCAAATTATCAATAGCTATCTGGAATTTTTTAAAGTTACTAGAATTGAGAGATGTTTCTGTTTAAATCAGCGGACGCTTTGTTAAAGTTTCTTGATAGTCAAATCATTTTCTGTATGGGAAACCAGTCCTGCAAAAATACTCTATCAAAGTAAACAAACTATCAATTTTGAAATCAAATAGAGGAAACAGTTTTTTTTTCTCGGTTTTTACAGAGTGTTGCGATACACAATTTCTATTGGGGGTGTAATTAAAACAACTGCACTATTTTAATAAACTGTGATCCCCATTTAGGTCACCCATATAAAACTAATCAATTAAATTAAGTCTTCAAGTGAAATTCGGCCATGAAAATTAGGTTCGTCTATAAAGGATTATACGAAAAAAAAGAATATTCTAATAATTCGTCAGCGATTCATCATTTTTATCATATGGATAACAGAGTCCTCACTCTCAATATTTACAATATTTATCATATAAAACAAACATAGTGTTCGTTATCTAATTTAAAATTTTAGTTTATAAGATAAAACATGATTCTCAATCTAATTTAATGAATTATTCTGACAGAAAAATTCGTAAAATTTTAGAAGGGTTGCGCTGACTGCAAGAAAAGCTTAGTGAGTTTTAAAAAATTTTATGTTTTACTTATTTATTATAAGTCGTTTAGACCTTAGTTACCGAAATAATAATGACATTATTAATTCCCAAGGGAATTATAAGAGGGAGTTATGGATTCATAATAGACCTAGTTTTCATTATAAATTTTTGTTTTGTTTATTTATAAACAACATTATTTACATAAAGCCATAGTAACGAATAACAATACCCCAGCAATACAATTTGAAATGAAAAATGACTAACTTGATCAATTAAAACGAAAATTCATGCTATCAAATACTTGATAAAAATAAATGTTTTAGTTTAATAAATGTTTTAGGTAGTAAAACATAATAGCTATTTATGTATTAAGGGCATACAGTATGTCTTTTCCGCTTGAGAGTGAAATTGTTGCTCGAGGCGTCAGCCGAGAAAAACAATCACTCGAAAGCAAAAAAGATACTTTATGCCTGAATTGCATACAAGTTTTTTTGTTCAAGTAAGATTCTGTATTATTTGCATAAATAAAAATACATATATTTACACAAAATAGTAAAATATTTTTTCGAAAATTATTTTATCAAAGTAGTTTTTCGAAATAATAGTAATATAATAACTTTAGGCATTGTTATTTCAATAGGAAAAAAAGGCCTGCTTTATGTACATTTTTTGAATCGCAAAAGTGAATTTTACGGTTTACTCGTACAAAAAATTATTTATGTATGACGTGAATTAATAGATGTCAATTACCTTGTGATACTTGCTAACCCTCGGTCCAGAGACCCTCGGGTAGTAAACGTTTTCCTCGGTAATTAACATCCTTATAATTCCCTTGATACCTAAATAACTATAAATTTAAGGTTTAAAAAATTTAATGAGTGATTTTTGTTTGTCTTTAACTTTTTTCAAATTCTCGAGAAATAAAACAAAATTTCTTGAGAAATGAGAAATAAAAATCTATAGGGAATTCTTGAGAAATCGAGAAAAAGAATTCTTGAGAATAATCTCTAGTTATACATTGTTGATTTTGTTTTATTTTAGTTCACTTTATTAAAACTTCTATAACGATGGCATACCGATCAAAGAATTCACCAATCAAAAGACATTAAAATGTTATAGAAAGATTCGAGATAGAATCGTAGTGTACTCTTCCTATGGAAAAGCTGTAGAAACTTTCTCCTGTAGAAACGAAATTCGTTGGGAAAATCACACGCGTAAAAATATCGCTTTCTTAAGGCTCATCTCCACTAACCGCGCCAAACGTTTGCTAGAACCGAAATTTAACAGCAGAAAATTCTGTTGCTGTAAAATTTGTATAAAATTCTGTTTCTGTTTTATGTGAAATTCAGTCTTAAAGTTTGCAAACATAGATTTGTTTAGGGGAGACACAAAATATGATGTTTTTGCATGTTTCTGCTCGGTCAGTGGAGACAGATTTTTGTCTTCACTTCATATTATTTAGAAACTAGGTCTGTCATGTGTATCTGTCATTGATAATTAAATATGATTTTGGTTTTTTAAGTGAAAATTTAGAATATAACGAAAAATATTTTTCGTTAAAATTTTATAAAATTGTGTAATTGGTTTGGCAAATAAAAGCTGTCAAAGTTTTTATCATAAAATTTTCGGCGCTATTTGTTGCACCATTTGCAAACATTTGTTTTTAAAGTTTGGTTAGTGGAGACAGATTGTTAGCAAACGTTTGTTGTTTGTATTCATGCAGTGGAGACTACCTTAAAAGCACACGCGAAAAAATAGCGCATCTTAAAATCAAACGCGAAAACATATCATGGAAAACATTTTATTGAAAAAAACACAACGTCGGTACGGTACAACGCCAGTTGTTGTGGGACCCAGGTCTAGACCTAGGTCTCAAAAGGTATTTATGTGTTGTTGTGACACATATTCTAAACCCTATTACACAACACATTTTATTAAAAAAAAAAAAAAAAATAATATATAAATTTTAACAAATTATATGCTAACAATTGTAAGTTCAGATTTGAGACACAATCTTTCATATGCAACCGTATTTGACTTAGTAAAAACGTTTTCAACGATTTCATGTCATAGCCCTATCAAACAAATGACTCCCACTTAATTTATTTTGGATCCCAAATGATTTAAGCAATACTCTTCTCAAATTGTAGATCGAAAAGATTTATGGTTTACAATATAGCGGACGGTAACAGACAGACACGTAGTTAAAAGGCATCCTAAAATAAATTGATTGCATTTTCTCACAATTATGTATTTTTATTATTTTGATTTCTATGACCATGAGCAATTCTTCTTAACATTTCGATTATTTGATCACGACTGTAATTTGTAAAAGTATTTGCTATATTCTTTCTGCCGTAGTGATACCTTCAAAATTAGAGATCGAAGGTACGTTTTTCTGCAATCTCAAAAATTGTAATATTTCTGTGTTTTTTTGCAATAAAATTTTTTCCATAATATTTTTTCGCGTGTGATTTTAGGATGTGATTTTTTTTCGCATATGTGATTTTAGGATGTGATATTTTTTAGGATGTGATATTTTTTCGCGAGTGATTTTAGGATGTAATATTTTCGAGAAGATTATGGTGCAAAAAAGAGGTAGGACAAAAAGTGTAGAGGTCTAAAAGAGGACAAATCCTCTAAAAAGAGGACGGATGGTCACCCTATGTTACGCCAAACTTTTTTTGTGCTAACTTGACTTGGTTAAATATATTTCGTCAAACATGGACTAAACTTTTGATTTATTTTAATGATATATGAGTGTGTTTAATACTAAGCACAATTTTTCTGTCAGTTGCATAGTATTAAACGCACTCATTTATCGTGAAAATATCTTCTGTTGTCAAATGTCAAAATGTTTTGAGTTTAGGTGACAATAAAAATATTTTATTTTGGTTGCTTATTTATTTTATTTATTTTATTTATTTTATTTATTTTATTTATTTTATTTATTTTATTTATTTTATTTATTTTATTTATTTTATTTATTTTATTTATTTTATTTATTTTATTTATTTTATTTATTTTATTTATTTTATTTATTTTATTTATTTTATTTATTTTATTTATTTTATTTATTTTATTTATTTTATTTATTTTATTTATTTTATTTATTTTATTTATTTTATTTATTTTATTTATTTTATTTATTTTATTTATTTTATTTATTTTATTTATTTTATTTATTTTATTTATTTTATTTATTTTATTTATTTTATTTATTTTATTTATTTTATTTATTTTATTTATTTTATTTATTTTATTTATTTTATTTATTTTATTTATTTTATTTATTTTATTTATTTTATTTATTTTATTTATTTTATTTATTTTATTTATTTTATTTATTTTATTTATTTTATTTATTTTATTTATTTTATTTATTTTATTTATTTTATTTCTTTTATTTCTTTTATTTATTTTATTTATTTTATTTATTTTATTTATTTTATTTATTTTATTTATTTTATTTATTTTATTTATTTTATTTATTTTATTTATTTTATTTATTTTATTTATTTTATTTATTTTATTTATTTTATTTATTTTATTTATTTTATTTATTTTATTTATTTTATTTATTTTATTTATTTTATTTATTTTATTTATTTTATTTATTTTATTTATTTTATTTATTTTATTTATTTTATTTATTTTATTTATTTTATTTATTTTATTTATTTTATTTATTTTATTTATTTTATTGATTTTATTTATTTTATTTTATTTATTTGCACCTAGTGGCCTTATGGCTAGTATGTTGGACTCGAAGGACCCGAGTTCGACTCCTATCTAGGTCAAAGTGTTTTAAGCAAAAACATTAACAACTATCAACACTCTGGTTTTCCAATTAACCGATTGTCAACTAAAATAGTTGAAAAAGTTTGAATAACTTTTGGTTTATATTATTGTGAAACTCGACCTTTATGGTATTGAGTGAATTGATGAAATTAATACAGGTGAGGGACATTTGTTGACAGCTCACGTTCCTATATGATATATATTCTGTACACAAATAAAAGCATATGCCTATGATTAATTGGGTATAGTATTGATGGTTAATGTGAGATTTACAGTACATCTCTTACAAATTCAACTGAATTATTAAAAAAAATTCTGTTTTTTTGATTAAAACTATAAAATACATAATTGCATTAGGTCAAATTTATTGATCCATAACATAAATATAAATACAAGTAAAATAAGCCATCGTTATCTATAAAATACAAATTAATACTGCAGTTATGACTATAGGTTTAGTAATTAGTATAAGTTATTTTTCCAAACAATGCTAGTATTCCAATTGCTAATCCTTTCAAATGGTTAGTACAATTTGCGTTTTTGTGATTCATTGAATAATTGAAGCAGTCATTCTCTGTCAACCATGATAATATATTACTAACCCATTTTTCCCTTAAAAACTCTGTAAATCCTTGAGCTCCACAAAATAGAACTAGAATTGAATAAAAATATTAGTGTTGTTATGCACGATGCACATACTATAAAATACCTTGTTCTATAAATACATCCTTTAATTCGTCAGGGAATTTCATTTTTTCAATAAATTCACTTTCATTTAGAATTTCCGAACATATCTTATTGAAAATTTTATCAATGTCGATAAGTAGAGGTAAAGCAAGAATTTCACTCAATCTCTCTAATACAGTGAAATATAAAAGTCTGATTTTGAAGTAAAAATTTGTACATGGTTAATATTGAGTTAGGAAATAATTTGTTTAAATTTTATATAGAAATATTTATAGTTTACTTGTGCGTTAAGTGATAGCCAAAAGACGGTTTATCGATGTCCATTATATTCCAGCATTTTGTAGTCACTCCATTTGAATTTAAAATTTCAGCCAAGCACATGTCTAGATAAATATAAAATGGTTAAATATTTTAAGTTTGATAAACAGTTATATCATTACTGTTCTTCTAATTTCGTTGTATCCATTCCAGAAGCCAATGGCAGAAGTAGTTCTGCCTAATTCTAAGATGGGCGACAAGACAGTGGCAATAATGGCAATGGCATATCAAAAACCATAGCTATCAGATTTCATTTCTGAACACGCTCAAAACATTATTCCTTGGCAGTTATGAAAAGCACAACATGCGGAACGCCATTGCTTTCTAATAGAAAAGGAATGGAATGCCATGCTTAGCTGAAGAATGATTTAAATTTGCTTTGATTTCTTCTATTAAAAATGTAGAAGTGTTCAACAGCACACATGAAGCCGTCATAGAAGCATTGACTATGCATGGTCTGCGAAAGCCTTCCATGATACCGATTAAACATAGGAAAAACGAACCCACTTCTTTTCAATAATTACGCCTTTTGTGAAGAAACGACATTTAATATAACAGTGCATGATATTTAACAGTTACTATTACCTCTGTTCCTTACTTTGTTCAATTTTGCTCAAAATCTATCAAAACTATGAAAACTTCTCCAAAAGTGTATGTGTTAGTTTCATTAAAAACAAATGACATGACTTTAAGTTAGAAAAGTTTTGTATAAAAATAGTTTCGTATAAAAATAGTTAATTAGCCCTTTCCCTTGTTGTTAAATGTTTCCAAAAACCTTTAAGAACTATTGAAAAGCGAACTATAAAAGCTTATGTACCATGATGTTTTATCAAAATCGAGTAACAAAACTTTGAGTTATTTTAGCTAGAAATAAAAATGTGTATGAGACCTCCTTCCCTATGTCCAATTTTGCGCAAAATTAAAAGGTTGTTAAAATCAGCTTATGTACTGCGAGTTTTATCAAAATCAAATGGCATGACTTAAAGTTATTGAAGTTTTAAATAAACAGGTGCTTGTTGACCACTCGCCCCTTGTTTACGTTCTTGTAGACCTAGAACGTATTTACCCCAAGAACTCCTTGTAATTATAATATTTGCACTGGAGCGTGCAAAATCGCCAATTTGTAGAATAATTACATAAATAAAATTCTTACTCCTTTTAGTTGTTTCTTCTGTTGAAGCTTTATTTGAATAGGATTTCGCTTATAATTTTCATCGCTTATATACTAATGTTAGAAGAGTATTCTATCAATACTCCTCTAATTCCTTAATTTACATTTGTAAAGTTTTAATTTAAAACATTTGTATGGTATTAGCATTAATATAAATTCAATGAAACATTTGTATGGTATTATTAATATAAATTAAACATTTGTAAGGTATTATTAATTCAATTAAACATTTGTAAGGTATTATTAATTCAATTAAACATTTGTAAGGTATTATTAATTCAATTAAACATTTGTAAGGTAATATAAATTCAGTTAAACATTTGTATTAATATGAATTCAATTAAAATTTGTAAGCTTTTAAAATCAGCATTAACATACTCCGCCGCGTTAACGAGTCTACCGTCAACAAATTGGTAATTTACATAACTTCACAATTGGCCTTTGTAATTTAGACGATGCAGTTTTTATGAGGTCACAGCTCTTATGAGGTCATCTTTTCCTGCGTGCACTTCAATAATTCGACCAAGTGGCCATTTACATGCTGGCGTATTGTCTTCTCTAATTAACACTATGCCGTTGATTTTTAAACTTTCGTTGTTGGTTTTCCATTTATGACGTTGTTGCATATTGTTGAAATATTCTAAATGATATCGTTTCCAAAAACCTTGTATACGAGTTTGGATTATTTACCATCTAGTTAGACGATTTTCTGGAATGATGATATATGATTCTGGAATCGAGTCAGTTGAAGTACCAATCAAAAAATGTGCTAGCGTTAATACTTCAAAGTCATCATCGGTTGAAGTGGTGTATAAAGGTCGCGAATTTAAAATATTCTCAATTTGGCATAGCAACGTTGTCAGCTCTTCGAATGTTAGATTTGCGTTACGTGTGGCTTTTAACAAGTGTCCTTTCACCGATTTAACTGCAGCTTCAAAAAACCCACCAAAGTGCGGAGATGCAGGTGGAATAAAATGCCAATTTATAGAATTTTTGCTTAAGAACTCTGTAATTAGATAATTGTCATATATAATATAACAAGTCGTCAAATAATAGTCGATTATTTTTCATAATCATTATTACGAATGTCATTTGAGGTCCCGAGTGCGCGTAGCGCACGAGGGAAATTTTTGACCTCAAATGGCATGAGTGGTAATGTTGAAAAATAATCGACTAATAATTTGATGACGAGTTGTATTTAGCAGACAATTTAACGAACAGAAATAGTAACATTATTTCATACAACATATTCCTTTGTTGTCAAACAAAATTAAATATTATTTCATCTTAGTAGGCGCATAAATGTTATAAATTTGTAATTTATTTTTGAAAAATAAACATAAACATGCAATCATTTATGAATGAAAACGGACATTTTTACTATTTGCAAATTGCATTTTCACATAATTTTGTATATGCATTTTGGTTTTAAATTAATATATTAAAGTAGGCGGAAAATATTCGAAAATATTCGCTGTTCCTTCCTAACAGAAAAAAATAATCGAAACAAATCGTTTTGATTTGCTAAAAAATAGTAAATGAAGCGTTTTGATTGGACCTTATTGAAACTTTTGTTTTTGAGTTGAATTGTCATTAATATTATTTTTTTTTTCACCTAAGCACATCGTACATTCGTTTTTGATCACTGTTTGCGAAACCATTGCTCCTATCTTTTTAGAAATGGGTCTAACCTTTTCAGATAAGCCTAGACATTCCAGAGCATCGCTTCTGTTGTTCAAGAATTTTAAAAATTGCTCAAGTGATGGAAAATCAAGCGTCACGGACTCATGAGCCCATGCTTCCTTAGAGTCGTGATCTAATTTTTTAACCAAAATATAAATCAACCACAGATCACGCGTTTGAGCCTCTGGTCTCAGAACTTGTAACCCACGTATGACTTCGTCTGAAACATCTGTAATGCTACGTAGATCTTTGGCTGAACTATTGTGTAAATTTGGTTGATCCATAAACTGCTTCAGTAAAGTGGAAATAACATGTTTTGACTTATTGTATCGCTCTTTTACCTTTTCCCAAGCTTGGGTATAATTAGCCTCAGTTATATTGATATGGTTTATCAACGCATAAGCTTCACCTTTTAACAAACCCTTTAGATATTGGAGTTTGTGAACGCTGGATATGTTCTCATTTTTGTCAATCGATGCTTCAAATAGATCTTTAAACGAAGGAAAGTTTGAATATTTACCCGAAAAAGATGGAATATTTACCCTTGGTAAACGCACTTCGTTTTCTCGCTTATTTAATTGGGACATCTCGTTTAAGAATTTGGTTTGACCAATCATTGAGCTCTCACTGTGAATCTGTGAGCTCTCACGTTGTCTCTCAAGTTGGTAGTTTTTCTCAAGCTTATATAAAGCTACCTTTACTTCCAAATAAACTGTTTCAATTCTGTTAGCAATTTCGCGGTATTATTAATTTGTACACAACATTTGTAAGGTATTATTAATTCAATTAAACATTTGTATTAATATGATTGAATTCAATTAAAATTTGTAAACCTTTTAAAATCAGCATTAACACCCCTTTTTCCAAAAACCTTTTCAGATCACTAAAGAATCTAAGTAGTTAATAGTTTTCGTGTTTTCGACGCGCATGACGCCAGGTTTGCAGACAGACATACATTTTTGTTTATTTAGATTCCTTATGATCCAAAACGTCGCAAATGCCAAAAATTTTTAATTTTAACACCGAAGTATACTTACAAATGTAAATAAGTAAGTATATATGGGTAGTTTTCACGAAATGCGTGTCCTTTTAGTTTTAACAAAAATCTAACAAACATATAACGGTTACTATTATTTTTTTGCAATCGAGATTATTCCTATAGTGTTCGCATGCGGATGCGAAACCAACCTCATTACAGGCGGTAGAACTAGAAACATTGTTTCAAAAGGGACGCAGAAGCACGAGCAGCAATTGGTTTAAAGGTGGAGGATGGTCAATATTGTCATCTTCGTGGAAAAACAACAGCAAAACAATGCTGGCTGGCACTAAAGGAACATCATGAAAAAGATTCTTTGGGAAGTAAAATAAGTTTAATACGTCGCATTTGTGGAAAGAAAATGGCTGAAGAACAAAGCATAGAGCGTCACCTCAGTGAATTTAATGAATTGCTTCAACGTTTGGCTGATTTGGGTGCAAATCAACTGGAAGAAAGTTGTCAAGTCGGTATTATTCTATCCAGTTTAAAGAAAAGTTATGATTCGATGGTGTCGGCTCTTGAAATTCGAAAAGAAGAAAACTTACAATGTCATTATTGCCAACAAAATTAATAGAAGACTACAAGCGACGACATGATCAAGATGAAGTCAATGGTGAAGCCAAAAGTGATTCAATACTGAAAATGGCAGAGGCGAAACAGTGTTTTTTCTGCAAGGGTACAAATCACATAAAGAAGGATTGTTACAAGTTTAAGGCCTGGAAAGGTCAACAGGATCAAGATAAGAAATTAAATTCAAGGTTGAGTGAATCGAAAAGTGAAAAGGCAATCAAAATTGAAGAAACAAAAGAATATTTGTTTTCAATGACGTCATCGTCATGCAATGGAGGGTTAGTTGATTCCGAGGCAACGAGTCACGTAACAAACAGTAAACAGAATCTTACATCAATAGATCACATGTATAATGTTGAAGTAAATTTGGCGGACGGTACCAAATCTAAGTTTGCGGGAAAAGGTACATGTGAAATTAAAATGGTTAATTCGGACGGTGAAATGTCAAAAGGCAAAAATTATACACACCGAATATTGATGGAAGCATGCTGTCAGTGAAAAAGTTAGTCAATAATGGATATACAGTTATTTTTAATCCAGATATGAGTGAGATCAAATTTAATGAAAAACAGATTGCGGTGATTGATGAAACACATGGTTTATACAAAGTACGACAAGCAGGCACGGTTTGTGCAATCAAGGAAGTAGAAGAGTTAGTCGAGGGATGCATACATTATTGGCATCGAGTTTTCGGACATCGTGATCCACAGACGATTAGAGAAATGGTAAAAAATGGATTGATTGAAAAAATAAAAATCATCGAATGCAATGAAAAGGAACAATGTGAGACATGTCTTCTAGCAAAAACAACAAGGCTACCATTTCTGAAACGATCTGAAACAAAATGAGCCGGAATTATGGATTTAGTTCACACAGATTTTTGTGGACCAATGCAAACGGCATCACATGGTGGAAAGCGGTAGGCACACTATGGTACATTTTCTGACACGAAACTCCGAAACTGAGGAAAAACTACACGAATACATAGAGTTAGTGAAAAATAAATTTGGTAAAATGCCGAAGGTGATTCGTTTAGATAGAGGAGGGAAATACGTTGGAAAAGGGCTGACATCATATTTAAAAAGTAAAGGAATTGAGACACAGTTGACTTCACCATATACTCCTCAACAGAACGGAGCTGCAGAACGCAAAAACAGAACGTTGGTTGAAATAGCACGATGTATGCTCACAAATGCGGGATTGTCAAATGTTTTTTGGACAGAAGCTGTGGGTGCGGCAAATTATATACAAAATCACGTTTTCACTAGATCAACAGATAAAACACCATATGAGTTATGGACCGATCGAAAGCCTGATACTAGTCATATGAGGATTTTTGGTAGTAAATGTTTTGTACATATGCCACAACAGAAGAGACGAAAATTAGATAATACAACGGTTGCAATGATATTTGCAGGATACGATGAGGTTTCAAAGGCCGGTGCTTTGATTCTGAAAGTAAAAAGCTGGTGATTAGTCGTGATGTACGTTTCGTAAACGTTAAATTGCATCAGAATGAATCAATTGTGGATACAACGGCTTCAAAAGGTGGTAGCATAGATAAATCTTGTGAACATCTGTAGATGAAACGGTGATACCAAATCAGGACATGAGTTCGGATCTAGACATTTCTACGTATGAATCAGAAATGGAACATCAATCTGATTTGGAATTAAATTAAATCCAAAATGATGGGGAAAGAACATATCCTGTAAGATCGACAAGAAATGTTTTGCCAGTGCGTTACAGAATTAATGCAATCGTCGAACCAGAGTCATTGGCGCAAGTATTGTCCAACAGAAGTTATGCTTGCAGATATGATAACCAAACCATTGGCTGGACTGAGGTTCATTAAGCTCAGATTGGTGTGTGGTTTCAATAATTGAGGAGGGGTGTTGAAAAAGAGCTATATGTAAACCACAAATTAATATATTGAGCGCATCCATTTGTTGTATGAATTTTTATCATGAAGTATGCTATGTTTTTTTTTATTATATATATTGTTTTGTTCTTTTTGATGTTCATTCTATTTTAAAACTTTGTAATGAAAAGAATCAAATATAATCTTAACAACTCATTTTGTGTATTTAATTATTTGTTTGCTTACTGTGAACTTCTATATAACTTGTTTGTTCAATAGTAACACTACTATTGTGGCTAAAATTGTCAGTTATAATTTCCGAGCCATATGTGTAAATTAAAAAATACAGTCTATATAAAGTTTTTTTTTTATTTTATTTTTCGTTATTAATTGTAAAATCCAAATTCACTCAATATATAAATCAATTTTATTTAAAATAATCTTTACTACATGTTTCGAAATTCAAAATTTCATCGACAGGTATTTTCGTACAAGTATCAATTGTACGAAAATGCCTGTCGATGAAATTTTGAATTTCGAAACATGTAGTAAAGATTATTTTAAATAAAATTGATTAATTAAAAAAAATTTTGAGTGAATTTGGATTTTACAATTAAAAACAAAAATAAAAAAAAATACTATGTTTCACTCCGGAGAAAGTTTTATTTTATATAAAATTTCGAAAACCATCCCCTCACTATGTCCCAAACTGCAGATTAAATTACGTTCATAGTTACAAGCAATCAAGATAATAAAAAAAAGTGATTGCTAGTTTCAACAAATCTATTAAAAATACAATGGATTTATTAAAATATTCTAAATCTAGATTAAAAAATAAAATTTAAAATAAGATTTATAAGATAAGATATAATACATCTCATAAAAATCAATAACTAAGCGTAACTTTTTCATTTAAAGTTGTACAATTATTGCAGGATTTTTTCTAATTCTACAAGAAAAAAGCCCTACCACAAAGGAATAATAGTTTCTCAATCCCTGCGGTTGTGAAAAAAGAAAAGAAAAAAATTGCATTTCGGTTTTTTTATAACAAAAAATAGGTTTTTGGAAAAATAAATTTGTCAATAATGAAAAAAGTTTGTCAACAAATTTTCATAGTATACTTAGTATACACGACTTAAATAGTTTTCCATGTCGTTCGATAGAAAATATTGCTTGTGCTTTATAAAATGTTTGATTTGAATAATCACTTGAAATAGCTAAATAAATTTAAAATACTCTAGTTACTATTGTTAATAATTTTATAAAAATTATTACGACAACGAAAAAACATTTAATATTTTTTGGCATTTTAAAATTAGAATTGTTTTTAATTTATAATGTAATAAAAAAGTTTGTAGTAAATATAAACATCGAAAGACAAATTAAAAAGCACCAATGGAACGCCGAAAATTTGAAAATATTTCAAATACCGCCACACAATTTTATTATTATTAAAAAAAATGATTTTCGGCTGACATTTAGATCTGACTGGTCCATTTTATTATTAAAAATACTAAATCAAGTTCATAACCGATGCAAATAAAATCGAAAAATAAACTGCATTTCAACTACGCAACTTGTTCGAGGTAGAGTAGATCAAAGCAAATTTGAGTAAGTTTGATCTTCAATGGAACGCGTCTAATGCATATTTTTTTAGATTATATACATGTGTGACCGTCATTACATCACATCCTAGTAAAACAAAAGGTAAATAGTTTAACAATTATTAAATACACAGTAAAGTAAGTTGTTGGTATAGTTGTTAACTTATAACTTATATACCAAAAATATTTCTGGAAGTAAGTTTATATATATCACGAGATTTTTTGGTTATGTTTTATTTTGCAATTCCTATTATTTTTTCGTTTATCTTCATTTGCAGTGAAGGAATAATGATTTTTGAAGAAATGATTTTTTACTAGGTCAGCTTGTCTTTTTGATCTATTGCTTTGCCTCAATAAATCAGGGCTAAATAATCTCTGGGCCAGGATCTGGTTGAATCCTTCCACTCTAATTTCTTAAAATTTGTCCATGTTACTCTTCCTTTTTAGATAGATAGAAATGAAACGCATGTTTTTGAAAATATGCCAAAAATCATGCTGAAGTGAAAATAAATGAAAAAATCCCAGCGACAGGCATATCCGCTAGAAATAGGTAGATTTCGGGGTCAGACGGTTTTGTGTCCAAATAAAATTAGATAAGTCAGATTAGTTTAAATAAAAAATATAAGTAGAAACAGAATAATTCAAAAAAATTATCGAACCAAATTAAATACATTATCCGAACTAACTCCATCAATACAATTTCGGAACAGTTTTATTTAAGTTGCTTTAAACTACTTTTTTATTCGCCTACATATTAAAGTGTTACTTTATTACTGTGATTTGCGGCTTTAAAGTATCACTTTTCAACTATTTATTTTGTTGTCATAGCTACGTCCAAAAAAGTAAAAAGCATTTGTATTTGTTTAAATTCTATGAAAAATAAAAATTTTTATCAAAGCAACCCTTAAATTCAAAATTTCATTATCCAATTAAAATAGTTGTTATCATTTGTTGTCATAGCTACACAATAATTTGGAAAAAATAATAAATATTTTGTCAAAGGTTGCTTGTTCCACATATTTTTATTTTAAAACTTATGAAAATTTATAATTTTAATTTAGAATAAACAAATTTTCTTAAAATATTTTGCTTGCGGCGAATAAAAAATAGTATATGATGCACGGACGTAAGCTATTTTGGACTTAATGTGGGTGCAAATCTCGGCTAGCGCCTCGATTTGCAAACTCCACATCCGTCCAAAATCTTTACCTTTACGTCCTAGCATCATAATGTACTATTAATAACATATTAAATCCACCAAAGATCAAATGAACTACGTCACAACTACAATTGTACCATCACACATAATTTATAATCAAACATTATCAAACAATTTTATTTCAAAATCATCTTTTGTTGTTGTGTTTTTTTGTTCTTATTTAATCTTTTTTCAAACGGTTACTTAGTAAAAAAAAATAAAAACAAAAGAGATTTTGATAATTTTTCTATGGTATTAAATGGCTTGATTTTTTTTTGCAAGAGGTTCATTATAACGCTTATAAAAATGAAACCTTTTGTGTTAAAAAGCTGAAATTTTTTGAGGGTATAGTTTAAAAGTATGTTTAAAAGTTAAGATGAATTTAAATAACATAAACTGAAACATGATGAAAGCATTGCCTTTTGCGTTTGTTTTCATTTCAACAGTCCTAGGGTCTCAACCGTTAGACTTGAACTATTTTTTTTGAAAATTTTAGAAAGATTTATATTTTATGTACGTGAGAAAAAGTTTTCAAATATAAGCTTGGCCATTTCAGCTAGATCAAGGACAGCAAAGTTTAGTAAATTTTTAAAACAGCTGATTTTTGAGGAACCTGAAACGCCAAGGTTGTCATCTGGATAAAAATAAAAATGATAAAAAAAGGTTCAAATATTCAATATTTTTAAATTTTGTTAAAATATTATTATTCAAACGGAAGTTATAGCGCCCTAGATTATTCGACTTTTTAGGCTCTAGCCGCTTTACCGGTACCCGGATATGGCCAGTTCACAAACTTGTCCAAGACATTATTTGCCGAAACATACACAGAAAATTATTTTGGTGTAGGTCGAAAAATGCGACCGTGAGAGTGCCGCTAAATTCCGTTATACCTCATATCGTTATATATATATACACGGTTAAAAATTTGGGTATTATTTTCAATAACTTGATTCCTATAAAAGCTATTAATATAATTTTTCGTATTGATTTTATATATAATGAAATTATTAATGATCTTTTCATAAGTTTTATTATAAAGTTAATACAAAACTTATATTAAAGACAGTTTAATATATTTTTTAGTAATATTAATATAGTTTTAATATTAATTTGAAACAATTTCTGATTATTTTTATACTAGTGCAAAATATTAATAAAATTTATACAAAAATAATATTAACTTAATACAAAATATTTGCTTGTACTAAATATTATGTGTGTATCTGATAATTTATATATATTTATTTAATAATGTGAACTTATAAATTGTTTTTGTTACAACCGTGTTTATGAAAGCGGGGTATAAAATAAATAAAATACCTTATTCTTCAAATATGTTCCCAAGGATAAATTTAATACATTTAAGATATAAACTATCCTAACTTCTAAAAACAAAAGAAATTGATTTAGTTTTCACTATAAATCGAATACATGTGGACAAAAAAGTGAATGCATCAGCTTAGTTCACTTTAATAATTTTTGTAATAGTGCGAATAATTTTTTTTAAAAAATAGTGTTAAATAGTGTTAGATGCACTAACTAAAAAGTTTGAACTTTGAATATACGGTATTAACAAATAAAACGTCAAGAGCTCAGGACAACATTGTTACATATGGAAACCGACAGAAATATAGGTAATTCGCTAATTAGCTTGTAAATTCAAATAGCATACTAAATTCTCGTTTTTTAAATATATCTAGATTGGGACACCCAAACCTTATCATTGATAAAATTAAGGAGACCGTTGCCACCATCTCTATCTGGGTGCCCTCAATTTCATCGTATGACTGACGAACAAGTCGTTATTAATTTACTACTCTATTAAAAGGTAAGAAATTTTTAATCTGGTACAAGTTTGGTTTAATAGGTAAATTAAATAAAATAATAATAATATAATATGGCCATTTGATTAATAAAAATTAACTAAATAAAATTTTTTGTGGTGAAAATTAAAAGAAAGAAACATTTTTTTAATTAATTTTGTTAAAATAAAAATTTTTTACGAAAAGTTCAAAATTTGTTTTTTATCATTTATTAATTATTGAATAATTATTGGTTTTTTAAGAAAAATTATATTGAAAAAACCTAAAAATAATATTTTTAATTACTTTTAAATTGTAGTATTAATTTTAGTTTTTCTTTCGTTTTATTATTTAAAATATTTAGGCAAATTTGCCGAACGAAGGATATATTGGGAGGTGGGACGGAAAAACACCTTAAACTGTTGCTTCATGAAAGACGAAAGACGAAAGCAGAAGCAGAACTTCACATAACTTGCCATTTATTGATGTGTTGGACCTACTGTTTAAATCACATTTAATTTTTTTATATTAAATAAATTAAAATGATCATTTTTATATGATAATAAAGATGTAAATGATAATATGTTCTAGATAATATGTACGTAAATATTATAATAATATGTAAATATTATAATAATATGTATTTTATGAAATGCATGTTAATTATGTGATGTAAATAAATGTGTAAGTAATAAACGAAATAAATGTGTAGGTAATAAATGAAATAAATGCAACTTTATAATAAATTAATAAATGCAAATCTTTTATTCTTTTAATCCAATCATGTATTCTCAACAGATATAAATGTAATCTACTTCTCTATTAAATCAATCACTTTTATATATCGAGTTAATAAATTTTCTATATGAATTATTAATAAACATATAGTATAAAATTGATTATAAATATATATTACAGAATTTAATACAAAAATGTATATAATTTAATAAACCAAACTTATAAATTCATTTAATAAATTTTTTTTTATCAAATGTATAACTCATTATTATGAAATGAAATTTTATAAATAGTCAATATATTAATTTTATAACATTTTGGGTGTGGACTTATATGAATACCTAAAATTGATCAATTTTATACTATTTTTTTCAACCGTGTATATATATATATATATATATATATATATATATATATATATATATATATATATATATATATATATATATATATACATATATACATAATTTTTTTTTTTTGTTTTTCCGTCTCCGCTTATCACATATAGTCGTTTGGCATCAAAATTTTTCCGAAATTCCGAGATGAAGCCCATTGCAATAGGTAGATTTTTATATGAAATCTACCTAAAACTTGATACTTAAACAAAATGATCTATTGTGCAACGACAAAAAATAAATTTATAAAATAAACATGAATTTGGGGCCTAACGATCTTAATCGGCTTCAATTATAAATAAAGCCGACAATGAATTAGTTATTACATCATATCATTATCAACCTTATGAGATATATAAAATCAGTCTTATACAAATTTATTAATGAAATTGTGAATGGAAACAGGTAACTAACTGTAAGCTTGCTAGCTTCTGCAAATCTGTTACGTTAGTTGCACACGATAGTCGGTAACGATACCAATAAATTTTATTAAGTGGATATTAGTACATCCAACTTCATGTCACATCAATAAACCAAAACTAACCTGAATTAATCTCACTAGGTTCTCCCGAATCTGCCACTTTGAAGTACTCGTTTATACCAGAAAAATAATGTCTGATTTTCTTTAATGAGTTAACTTTTAGAATAAAATATCCTGTTTTCCACAAATTTGGATTAATTAATTTTACACTTACTGAAAAAGAAACATGTGCCTTATAATTTTACATACAACGTTTTATTAAATAAATATATTTACCAAGTGCATTATATCTGGTAGGATATATCTTAATGGTTTTTAAATTTTGTCTTAACCGACAACATGTACGTATCAACTCATTTAACTTTGAATTCTCATCTTTGGTAAGATTATTTTGAAAAACAATTTCTAGTAACTGCCCTTCTGCCATAGAAACTCCTAACAGAATATCGGCTGTTACATTATTTTGATTGCGAACTAAATAATTTAAACCGTTTTCCAATGAATCATATATATCAATTTGATGGCTTGTTTTAATCTGTTGAAAAATTAAACAGAAAATAACAAAATTCGTTTTCATCATTGTTGTGATGAATAAAACATAAAACAATGTGATGAATAAAACAAGACAAAATAGTAAAATTGAAAGAATTTGATATTCAAAAAACGCATGCGTTCCTTAAGGATAAGTATTAAGATTAATTCTCAAACATTTATTTTAATAAAGAAAATTAAATCTTTTTAAAAACTGTTGATAAATAAAAGAGGCACCTTGAAAACATATTATGTAGTATGAGGATTAGAATTCAAAAAAAATTATTGTGTTTTGACATTTCGAGATGTTGATTCTTAAACATTTTCGATTAATAAATATTAATCGCTCTGTGATCCTGACATATGTCAGGATCATTGAGCGAAACCGAACTCCGAGGTGCCAGGAGAAACTAAAACGTTTATTGATATGTCAATAAATGACATCCCTTACTTGACCGGGTTTTAAATGGTGTTTTACCCCCTCTCATTCCCTATCACCTTTAAATTTAGGGATTGCAATCCTGTGGTGTTTTATTAATCCCGGAACTACAGGATTTATAAACTTTAAATCCCGGGCTTCCCGGGATTTAAGATTTATATGAAAAACCAGAAATAATTAAGGAAAAACACAATATTCAAATGAATTATTCATTTTTTAGTGTCGAAAGGAATAAACATATTAAAAAATTATATTACTAATTTAAGTTCTTAAAAAAATAATATGTAATTGAATAAAACTTTAAAAATATTACATAAAGAAAAACAAGTTTCTTACATTTTCGAATGATTTAAGAAATAGGATTTTTGAAATAGTATATTAAGAAACTAGTTTCATAATCGACGATGTTATCGCACGCAATATGTTTAGAAAACGACCCGCACAGCGGGTCGTTTTCTAAAGGACAAGTGCGATAAAACGTCTTATGAAACGAGTTTTTTATACTATTTTTTCTATTTTGCAGTTTTTGTCTTGAAATTTTAAAAAACGTGTATTTTATTAAAAAATAGTCAATTTGAAATTTTGTTATTATTACTAATTATTTTAATTAGTTAAAATATTTAACACTAATTTAGATATTCTTATTAATTTTATTTACATAATTATTCGTTTTAATGTTCACTGACGTTTGTATGACCAATGTGACCATTGACCAACCTTGAAAGACAAAACTTTGCGTATAGTAATGAAGGCCATTTCGATACGCATTTGGGTATCGAAATGACTTTATTTTAGACGCAAAATAGAAAAACATAATTTTTCAACTGATTTATCGTCAAACAAGGTTGAAAAAGCCCGTTCTGATTCCACACTTCTTGTTGGAATGGTCAATAAATTATTATATACATTCGCTGCAAATGGAGTCCTCTATGACGGCTTTATATTTAATAATATTTTTATTTTTCTACCAATTGCGGTGACCAGTTTATTATTTTATGTTGTTGTATTCTGACCAAAAAGGTTTTTTATATGTATTAAGCGTGAATTAAACTACGTTACAGTTCATCTTCCAAATTGCTTTCCTCTATATATAGATTTAGTATACTAAATCGACTCGAACCATATCCATAGTTACATTTTCGTTGTAATCTGTGTTCGATGATGTAGCAGTGTGAGTTATAGTTTGATCACCCCTTTCAGATCCCACGTCTGCTGCTGCTGATGTAACGTTAAATAATCCTCAATAAAAACTTTTGTGGAGTTTCGACTTGGAACAGTAAATATGTTCGATGTATCATCAACAAAAGCCGAGATTCCATTTTAAAAATACTTAAATACTCAAAATGTTTCGGTTCTCCTTGCCTTTATGCTAGTTATTGAGACATTTGTCAACTCTAATGGGTTGTTTTGAATTTCTAGCTTACTCAGTACAACCTGAAGAGCTGCTAGAGCATATAGGCCAATATTTCATGATAGAGTGGAACAAGATTAAAGGTGCTATCGTCGACTGAATAGAGTTTATCCGCTAGCACCCCTAAGATAAACCTTGACAAGTATTATCTCATTGCTATTGCCAGTGTTAAATGATCTCATTGCATATGCCCAAAAATAAAACAATTACAAATCAACAAAACAGGATAGCAGGATTCCCTGTTGTCATTGTATATATTTTTCATCTAAATCTTACTAACTTTTATTTCATTCCGATTTCTTTTTAAGATTTTCGAACAACTAGGTTCAGAGCTAAGCGAAAAAAATGTAAAAAATCGATTATTTCATTTTTAAGCAATACTAAAGTGGAGCCCCTACTTGGATACCCTACTTGACTCGATAAATAAATGTATTTCACAAAGGCCTCACATCGCACTACAGTAAAGCAAACGAAAACAGCTTTATTTATTATTAATCTTCTGTAAATAGGTTAGTTTTAAATGCATCTCAAATTTCAGGTCCGTATGATGTATAGCTTACGATAAAATGATTATAGTTTACGAGAAAATCGATATAAAGGGACAAACAAGTCCCTCTCACCACTAGGGCCACCACATAACACTGGTATGTCAATAGCAGAGACTCGAGGTTGTGCATGGTGCGTGCTATCTTAATCCTAGATTCGGATTGTCAGTTGGCCTTTATCACCTTCATATTAGAACAGTGAAAAGTGGATACGAAATTTGTTCTGGTTTTTGATATATGTTCTGAGTTTGGATTTTTATTCTAAAACGCAAAGTTGGAACTATCATAGGAATAAATTTGGTGACATCAGATATTTATAGAATTGAATGCAATATAATGAATATGTCACTTGATATCGATTTTGCCGGTCTCTGTGAAAATAAAATTCAAAATTTTGTTGCTTTTTCGTATTTTCTCTACCAAAAAAGCAATTTTGTTGTATTTTGCGCCGTCTTTGGGCATGAACCATTGCGAATTGAAAAATATCTTTCACCACAAAACAATCTTAGATAGACCAACCTTATTAATGTAACTTTTAGAACAAAATGTGGAATATGAGTTGGTTATACAGTGGCTTTGTGTAGTGCGAGCGACTTTAATATGGTTTGTTGTATTTTCTGCATCACAAAAAATAAATTTGAATATATTCTCGGTATATTTGAGAAATTTAGCATAGTCCGATTTAACTGGAACACATGTTGGATGTACCATAGCTTTAAACTAGGAGTTTCTTCAGTGACAATCCATATATATTACTGCGTGTTCTTATAGTATCTTCTAATTTCTTATTCTTAATCCAGAGTCATATGGTGAATCAATAAGATATGCTGATATGTATAGTCAGATGCAATATTAAGATATGCTGATATCTTTCACTTAAGATATGCTGCTTTAATCTCCCCCTTTACAAGAGATAACTATTTAGCACAACTACGTATAAAAACAATAATTTTAACTTGAAATGGTATAGTTTTAATTAAATTATTCAATGTTAATTAATTATTTACTGTGCAAAATTGTTTATTGAATATAATTATTAGTTGCACATAATTATTCATTGTACATAATTATTTTTATTGCATAAATATTGATTGAGCATTATTACACAATAGTTATTACAAATTATCTATAATTCTTATACGTTTTGAAAATTATTTTAAACAATATACAAAAAAACTATATGTTATATTAATTGGAAGAAAAGATTCTTAAAAAGTAATTTTAAAAACAAAGAACTTATTATGAACAAAAACGAAAATCAAGGCAATCTTTTTTAAAAATTTAGTTCGAAGCATCACAACAAATACTCCCCCACCAGTGATTTCGCAGAAGACACGAAATGAAAAATGTTGGTACGGATGTACCGAAAGTACTAAATGATAGAGATTTTTTAAATATTTACATAAAGTTGCAGGATTGTGGAAAAGATATCCGAAAAATTGACGCGGATCACGATTTTAGCTAAAGTTCAAAACAGATCCACAACATCCTACAAAATCATACTAGAAGGAAAGGATTTTAATAGATTCTCGAAGCGTATTTTGATCGTCCTTCCAAATTTTGAAGTTCTTAAGGTAGGAATGATTTGAGACTGATCATTAAAAGTAACCTTTTTGGTTGGCTTTTTGGGTCGAGCTGAATCTTATTGATTCATACCCTTAATATCTGATGATATCAGGTCAGCCGAAAAGTTGAGATTGTGATCCATAGTAGGATCAAAATGATCAGTGTGTATTTTGAAAAAGTATAAGAATTAGAATTTGCGAGAGAACTGTATTGTTCTTCGCCTGAATTTTCCTGATAACATGGTTTAAGTCTGTCGATTGAAATCTTGGCTGTTTTGCCATTAATTTCCAAATCAAAATTTTTGTTATTACGACTTAAAACTTTGAATGGGCCGGTGTGAAGAGGTTGTAAAGATTTCCTTACAGCATCGGTACGTAAGAGGAGGTGTGAGCAAGTTTGGAGATCTTTGCTCACAAAGGAAGAATACGTCACGTGTGCAGACGCTGGTTTAGGTCCAATTTCATCGAAATGTTCTCTCAACTGTTTGACGAACTCGGATTGGGGAACGAATGAATTTGTAGAAGAATTTAGAAATTGCCCCGGAATTCGTATCGAGCTTCCATAAGTAAGTTTCGCTGAAGTTGTTTGTAGTTCATCACTAAAGGAGGTTCTTAAACCCAATAGGATAGAAGGCAGTGTTGTTATCCAATCGGTACGGTTGTTACACATAATTGCAGATTTTATCGTACGATGCCACCTTTCTATCATGTCGTTACATTTCGGATTGTATGATGTAGTTCTACATCGTTTGAAACCTAGTAGATTGGAAAGTTCAGTGAACAATTCGGATTCAAATTGGGTTCCTTGATCAGTTATAATTTTACCTATTTTAAGTTTTATTTTTAATGTGTCACAACAAAAACCACACGCTAAATAAAATTAAGAAACAAGTTAACATTTTCCCATAATTTTTTTTGGTTCATATCATAGAACAGCTTATGGAAATAATTCTTCTTAGCATAATTCTTTTTTGAACTTAACCGACTCGATATACGACTCAGTTCCGTTTGCAATAATAGGCTACCACTATTGGTGAAAAACGCGTGAAATCAGCAAGGTCTGGAAATGAGGTTTTAATTTTGTATATTTAGGTATTGGAATTCGTTGACATCAATAAAAAAAAATTTTCTGCGATTTTAGTTTTTTTTTAACCCTGTCTTAAGATACAGGATGTTGAAAAATCAAGAAATTGCTCGACCCTGGTGTATTGAAATGGCTCTACAGTCAAAACTACTGGACTGATTTTAATGCTATATGGCTCAAAATGTAGGTATTGAACAAAGCTAATGAACAAAGCTAATCAAAATAATAATTCACATTATATGACCTTGAACACTTTCTTTTAGAAAAACAACGGTAAAAAATTCAAATTCGATTTTCAAGAAATGCGTATTTTTTAAATTTTTTATTTTTTAATATGTGACTTACTAACATTTGATAAAAAATTCAGGAGAGGGAAACTTTTTATTAATTTTATTGCAGCACTCTTAAAATTTTTCATCATAAAAAAAAGTTGAGTTAAAAAATGAACAGTTTTTTTTGGATTTACATATATGTTTTTATAATAAATTTTTAATTTTAACTCAAAATAAATATTTTACACATTTTTCGATCATTTATTTAATTTTACATTACTAAATTCCGTCGAGTTAGAATAACGTCTAGCTAAGATTGATCCATCATTTGTAGGAATGTATGAGTGATATCCTCGTGTTCCAGGAATTGTTTTTAAATTGGCGTATCTATCAGCTAGTTGTTTTCGTTTTGCAATGCAACCTGCCTCCATTACATAAAAAAATGCATGTTATCTTGAAAACTGCCTGGAGCTGCTGCCAAGTTATATAACTCCAGAGGTGTTGATATAACCTTGTCGTATTCTTTCTTAAGACTCGCTCAAGCTGCTTTTCTTTTTACTGTTCCTCCAATTCCATCACATCAGAACTGCTCTAACCAGGTAACGAGGAGGTACAGTTCACCAATGAGTAGTTAGTTGAAGACGTACAAACGATTTTTTTGACGCAGTACTTTAGCCACATTATATTCTGATCTAAGCTATAATCTTATCTGGTAATTGAAGTACACTTAATATGTATTGTGTTAAAAATAACATAATATTTGCTGTGATAAAATATACTATATCGAATATTAAGTAATCTCTGGACTAAAATTGCTTTATTTTTTGAGAGTCAACAAAACATATATTGTGATTAAAAATTAACTAAAAGTCAATTTTTCTCCACAAAACAAAAGCAATACTTCCACTACACCTAAGTGAACAAAAAATAGAAACTAGGGAAAAGTATAATATGAGTCTAATCCAGGGATGGGGAACCCTTTTAGCATTAAAGGCCAATTATAATTTTGCAAATCGTTAACAGGCCGCATTATGCCGAGTATTGTTACCAAAGTTTGGGGGGCTGCATCTGTTACTATAATGGCTCTTTTAGACTCTGTTCAAAAGCGTGCTAAACGAATTGCTAATTTTTTCTGATCTCGTTGTTTTTTATAAATATCTTCATCAGCAGTGTTCGGATGAAATCAAATCCATTATGCCTGCAAACAGTTTGACTGTTGAGATCACTCACTCACCACTGTCATATAGTGACAGAATGCAGAGGGATTTTTTTGTTTGCAAAACGAAATCAACTAGCTGATAGATACGCCGATTTAAAAACAATTCCTGGAACACGAAGATATCACTCATACATTCCTACAAATGATGGATCAATCTTAGCTAGACGTTATTCTAACTCGACGGAATTTAGTAATGTAAAATTAAATTAATGATAAAAAATGTGTAAAATATTTATTTTGAGTTAATTAAAAAATGTGTAAAATATTTATTTTGAGTTAAAATTAAAAATTTATTATAAGAACATATATGTAAATGCAAAAAAAACTGTTCATTTTTCAACTCCACTTTTTTTTTATGATGAAAAATCGATTTCTAGAAAATCGAATTTGAATTTTTTACCGTTATTTTTCTAAAAGAAAGTGTTCAAGATCATACTATGTGAATTATTATTTTGATTAGCTCTGTTCAATACCTACATTTTGAGCTATATAACATCCAGTTATCTAGTTAAAATCAGTCCAGTAGTTTTGACTGTAGAAACATTTCAATACACCAGGGTCAAGCAATTTTTTGATTTTTCATCACCCTGTATCTTAAGACAAGATAAAAAAAAAAAAACTAAAAAAGCAGAAAATTTTTTTTTTGATGGCAATGAATTCCAATACCTAAATATACGAAATTAAAACCTCATTTCCAAAATTGCATGTTTTTTACTGATTTCACGTATTTTTCACCTATTCAATTTAATTCTTTTTAAAATTTTGTTTTTTTTTCGGGAATCAATTCCCAAACATCGTAAGTTAGCCAACGACAGAGGGTATTCTTGACTTTGACTTCAATACTTTTGATTGTATTAAAAAGCTAGTTATGATTTTAATTGTAGTTTCTCCGTTTTAAAATTCTAATACCGGTATACTGGGCTTGTCTGATTTCTTATGTCCTACCCTGCAATTTAAGACAATTTTTATACCACTAACACAAGGATCTGATCCAACGATGAACTTGCTTCGCGAATCGTTACAGTGTCCAGTTTTCCGTGGGTGGAAAACGGCAGATGCGAGCAAATCCGGTAGATCGATCCGACGGACCAAATCCAGAGATAAATCCTGTCGTGCATTGTGAGCTATTATTGTTAAGCAAAAAAAGCGTTAAAGTCTTAAAAGAATTTAATTTTACTTAATATGTAGTGATCAATCGAACTAATTCCACCAAATTCAATAGGCCAATAGGAAAGCAAATCTATAATCATATCAACATAATGTAAAAAACTAAGAATATTGATTATAAAAAATTCAATCTTTTGTTTAAATTTCAGTTTCCATTACGCCTTTAATTTAATCCAATCGTTAACAGCAGTAATTAAACATCGTAAAAAACTTGAATACAAATGCTGCAATCTCAACCGTTGAAATGATTAAAACATATTTTAATTTTATAAAAACAATTTCACTATTTGTAAGAAAGATAATGATTGTTTACATTATAAATCAGAAGTAATCACAAATATAACACAATTTAATAATAGAGTAAATTTAGTTTGATGTACACGCGTTTAATTACTTGTCTTTAATTAGTATTTCTAATTTAAAGTCTTACAATTGTATGAACAAGTACTAATAATTAACATATTAATGATTGATTTAGTTTTTTATTGTTTAATTCCGTTTTACAATATATTGTTAAAAAATGTCTAATCGTAAAAGTCTTAAAGAAATGAGAAGCACTTGCTAGGATTCATACAGTAAAATGTATTGAAATACTAAAGCCGGAAAGTTATCATTAAAAAGTTTCTTGTTTGAAAAAAAGTATTAATTTTTAATAGAAAATCCATAATTGTGATTTGATTTTTAATTAAATTTGATTTGTTATTTGAGTTGCAAAACAATAAAGATACTTTGTAATTTGATTAAATTAAATAAAACCATGTTATCTTAACGACAAGCTAATAATAAAAAGTAAGTTGCAAGAAACCGTAAAAAAGTTAACAGTGATAACGATAATACGAGTACCTTTACAAAATTGTTGACATTTTGTTTTAATAAAACAAAAAGCAAACTTAAGAAGTTCTTTGTTAAGGGAGGATTATAAATTAATATAATCATTTACATTTTACAGTAAAGAGATGGCAGATCCAACAATTCAAACTTTTTGTTGTCATAACAAAAATCATTCATCATTGTCTAACGTTATGGATGAATTTAACAAACAAAGCTATATTTTAGTATGTCTATTTTCATCTGGACTAGGAATTGCTGGAGCTTTATACCAAGTATGTATAGACCTCAATATTAGGTAACAAAATATATCGACATAAATACTTTAATTATTTTTTTAGATATTTTTAAGAAATGAAAAAGAGTTTATAGACGTTGATGGACGGAATATTCGCAACACAGGCAGAAGAATTATAATATGGCTTTCAGTTTCGGATCTGTGTGCAGCATTAGGTGAAAAAGAAATAGTTTTGAATTATTATATTTTGATTAAAGTTTTATATTGTTAGGAATATTTTTTCGGTCCGCTTCTTGGAAGTTTTTTCAAACCAATTCCGAAATTGATGACACAAGTGTCTTATTTTGTGCTATCTCATCGGTATTTGTTAACGCCCAAATTTTTTTAAAATCACAAGTAATCCTTTATTCTTTCTATAGGCTTGGGCACAGTATTTTTATACTTGCACATGGATTTGGACATTTTGTTATGCTGTGGATGTCAGATTTATATTAAAGAAAAAACGAATTAAACAAAAGTGGTTTCACTTAATAACATGGACAACATCAGCTTTATTAACTGGAATTGGATTATCAGCTTTATATATTCCGAATGCGAAGTACATATTTTAAACGATTTATATTTTTATGAGTTTCGAATTATTATTACATTTTATTATAGTTGTCATGATATATCGTACATTTCTACCGCACTAACCAGAATACTTCCAAATTACATCGTTACATATTTACCTATTACAATAGTTATGATAGGGAATCCTATATTATATTTTACGTCTTCCTGCGAGATAAATCGACAACTGTCCCTAACACTTAATCAAGTAAATAACACTACAAATATATTGTGTGACAATAAAATTATTATTTTGTAATTTAAGGTGACGACAAGGGAACGTGAAATTATGAATATTTTCAAATTGAAATTCTCATTAATAAATGCTGTATTTTATTGTTGTTGGCTGCCAAATATTATAAGTGGAGTACTATTATGGGTATTATGGAAAAACTTACCAATAAAAACTATTATAACATTTTGGTATATAATGGTAAGTAGTTTTACCAATTATTTAGTATATTTAGTATATACATACTTTATTGTATTCACTGACGGCACTTGGCAAAACATGATTAATAATTTAATTGAAATAAACACTTCTTGATGTTTTGCAAACAGTATATTTGTTAAGTTTAATCTAAATAACTAAAATTAATTATAAAGTTTAAATTAACCTTAACCGCTCAATCGATTTCGGTTGTTACACTATCTACGGGAGCTTATAAACTGAGTCAGTGCATAAGCTCCCGTAGATGGTGTAACAACCGAAATCGATTGAGCGGTTAAGGCTAATTTAAATTTTATAATTAATTTTAGTTATTTAGATTAATCTTAACAAATATACTGTTTGCAAAACAACAAAAAGTGTTTATTTCAATTAAATTATTATTTAGTATAAATCGTTAAGGTTCACTAATTCTTAGATTTCACCATTTCTTTACTGTTAATTAGTGTTGTGTGTCACATTCAACCTGATTGCATTTATTTATATTCCAAATATAGCATGTATAGCAAAAAAATATAGCAAATACTGTAGGGATCAGTTTTTATTGATTTTTTAATTTTTTTATTTTTGATCTATGGGTGTTACAACTAGTCACTGTGACAATCTGTACTCCAGTCTTTGCTATTGATATACGAGTAAACGTGAGGTATCACATACCAATGGCAATAGCTGTGAGATATGACTAGCCAAGGTGATACCTTAAGAGAGATGAACTGAATTCAGTCAACTGTAGCACCTTCATTCTTAGCGGTGGAATATTCCTTGATGATGGTACCCCATTGCATGCTCGAAGAAACGAGCCTTCATACAACTCTATATCTGGGTTTTAATAATTATGGAAGACAGTGCGTCACATGATCAAGAACTATGCCAGGAACTGGATTATTGGCAACCCCATGTTAGTTTTGCTTTTGCAAGTTTTTTTAAAACAAATTTGCTTTTTACCTCTTATTTAATTTTTGTTTTTTTCTCTATCCCATCATGAGACATTGGCTTATAAAATCTTTCTCATATTGATTGAAAGAAACTTTTTACCAACGTTGCATGAAAGTCGATTTGTAACTGTACGCTACAGCTTAGGGATAAACACGTCAAAAAACCAGAAGTGACAAACCGGAGTTGGTACGCAGAAATATTGGAAACAGTACTAAAACCTTATATACCATGTTTCAATACGATTAAAATCCAGATTTGGGGATATGACTTTAACTTAGGCGCCAAGAATTTTTTTTTATTTGATAGAAAATCACTCACTGAAGCGAATAAAATTAAAACGTGTTGTATCGGAGCCCCGCGGTCCAAGATACAGCCCTTTGAAAAAAGCAAAATCCATACAAAATTGCACTGGTTTTGACAAAATTTTTTATATTTTATTTATTTTTGCTTTATTTCCTATGTGCTTATAAGATAAACGATCAAAGCTGTCCCTTTTACTAAATTTTCTTAATTTACGATAAAAATAATAAAAAAAAATCCACTTGCGCCTAAGTTCGAGTCATCTTGCCCCAGATTTGGAAGTTATTGAAGATTCAAACTTAAAGGTGTTTGGAAGACCCCCTCTCCCCCTCGCCATGTTATATTACTTCACACAATTGAAAATTATGGTAAAGCAAAAAATATAGCATAAACAAATAAAAATAAATATATATTCACACTTTTGTTTCATCATTCTAATACATTTCACAGTTCCGAACTTGATGGCCAGAAAAATTTAAAAAAATTAACACAGATAGGAAGTTTACTAAATTTTTAACGAAAAATATAGTGAAGGGTCAAATAATTATTAGTGTCAAATATTTCTGTATTTTGAAGGGCTGTGAGGAGTGAAGGGTGAAAACTTTTTGATCCGAATGGAGGGAGTGTCATTTGAAAGATCACTTATTTTATTATTTTTTTTAAATAGAGAAGAACAATAAAGTCCATCGCTCTGTTTTTTTCTTTACAATTAACAGAAATGCTTAATTTTGTTATAAAAATTTGTTATAAAATATTTGTTGAAATTTCAATGAAAAATAAATTTGCCAATAATGAAAAATGTTTGCCTGCAAATAATCATAATACACTTTGAGAAATATTTAAAAACTTATATATTTCTATAATACTGTTAGAAAATATTATTTATCCTTTATAAAATATTTCACTTAAAGTTTCACTGGAAATAACTTCATAACATTTAAATTGTTCTCGTAATTACTGTCATCCATTTTATATATAAATCAGCTCAACTATGAAAAAAACATTAATAAATTTTGGCTTTTAAATTTGGAATTTATGCTTAATTTATAATTTAATAAAATAATTTGTGGTTGTAAATATAAACATTGAAAAACAAATTAAAATTTATTTTGACATATTTGTCATCGCGTTTTTTTTCTCTTTCTTCATACATTTTTGTATGTCCGTTTTTTCTATATTTATATATCGAATATATTATTGACTCAAAAGTCAAAGGTCACAACAGCACATAAAAATAAGATTTAATAAGATTTTTAAGCCAATAGATTTCAAACAATATGCATTTTGAGGTGTTGATGGTCGCCAATTATTTTTTTATTTGTATGTTTTGTCAAAAAATGGATAACTTAATAATAAATCCTATCACATAATAAAATATTACAAAGACCAATATTTAATGATATGATGGAAAAATTAAAAATAAAATAAAAGGTAAAATGCAAAAAATAAAAATTTTTTTAAAACAAAACATAAATAGGGTTGAAACAAAACATAAATAGGGTTCCCAATAATCTAGTGACATATTTCTTAATCATGTGACGTACTATCTTACTCAGATATAGAGTTATATGTGTCCTCGTTTCTTCGTGCAATCAATAGCGTGGTATTTTTTATTAAAAATTTCCAGTGCATTGTTTTTTAACTATTGTCAAAAAAATGTAATTTAAAGTATGTTAACTTCCCTCGCCCTCATGGTTCCGAGCTTAATTGACATACAAATTAGAAAAAGCTGCCAGAAACAGGAAGTAAATAGTAAATTTTCGACTAAAAATAAGCAAATTGTCAAATAATTGTACTTCTGTGTTGGAAGGGTTTGGAGTGGGGAACGGTGAAATAATTTACCGAATTACGAGGAAAAAATCACTTTTAATCAATATGTCGATCTGTAAGGACAGTAAGATAAGGACAGTAAGGACAGTACAATTTACAACACAAATTACTGTCAGTTATTTTAAATATTTTGTTCTCCTACGCTTACGGAGCCTTCAACGAACGAATTTTATTCGCAATAACGGATTTTTTTGTTCAAATCATTTTCTGAAACAGCCTGATTACATCCTTTTTCATATATTATGGCTTACTCATTCAAACTTCCTCTTTTCGGTAGCATATTTGGTCTTCCAACGATATTCGCTGTTTCATTCAAACAAAACCTTTTTTTAACAATGGGTTCTACACGAAAACCTAACCCACCAACCTAAAACTCGTGTTTTCTTAACACTCCATCTATTGACAAATTTTATTTCAAACCATTTAGATCTATTGATATAAATTAAACATACTTCTTAACAATTATCTTATACAATGGCGTACGCAGGATCGAGCTATGGGGGGGAGGGCGTTTAGATAAAAAATTCAATTTGATTATTACGTTTTTTTTATTTATATTTAAAAAGCTAATAATTTTGTCACTTCCAGTTTAAATTTTTTTTTTTAAATTTGTTTCAAGTGTTTATCCCATACTTTAGCCTACAGTTATACCAATCAATTTTCATGAAGCGTTGGTAAAAGGTTTCAATCAATGAGAAAGATTTTTTGGAGTACATTGAACAAAGGGTTGGGGAATGCAGCATACCACAAGTGATTTTTTGCACTATATTTGTTGGAGCACCTGTTTATTTCAAAGCTCAATAACATCTGTACCTGAAAAACGAATTGGATGAAATTTGGTAAATAAGCATTTAGTACGGTCACAATAGTTCCGCATCCCAAATTCCGGTTTTTAACTTCCGGCAAAAAATGTTTTTGCAATTGTTTGCATTTTGCTCATTGTGTTTATCCACGCTACAGTCTACAATAATGTGACTATGATGAAATTTATGGAAACGTTTGAATTAGTGTGAGAAGATACTGATCAGCTTTTGTGACAATGGTTTACCATACAACCGCTGACTTTTTTCATTTTGTTTTTAAAGTTTGTTCATGTTGGGAGCATACGGAGTTTTTTCAGTAATCAATTTTGATGACACTTTGACAAAAGATGACAATTTGAATGACAAAAAATTGATTGGTTTTTTGGACGATATTCTGGGTGAGGGGCCTCCCAAGTACCTGTTTATTTGAAACTTCAATAACATCAGATCCTGATAATTGATTTTGATCAAACTTGGCAAAAATGGTTAGAGTACGATCTGTAACAGTTCTGGATTCCAACAGTTCTGGTTTGCCACTTCCGGTTAATTTTTTTTTGGCCCTCTACTTCTACAAAAGAATTTAAGTCAGCTTTCTTTAATGAACTAGTTTTAAGAACTAAGATGGAGATTTGGAACTGATAAGTTTTTGAGCGATAATGGACAAAGTGGTGGGAATCTCCTGAGCATCTGTTTTTTATATAAGAACTACGCGAAATCTATAACAACAGTTAACCATTATTTGAAGTATTTAATGGATATAAGCTCACTATATATCCAGAACACTTTGTTTGTAGAGCTGTGGTCCAACCAGTATAATGCATCAGCGTCTCCAATATTTTGTATATGAGAATATGAAATTCACAACAATATTTATTTTTCTTCAGTGTGTTTGTTTAATAAAAATAGAACTGTTGCAATTAATTTTTCAGTAAATATTTTTAAACAATCTGTTTTTTATTCTATTTATATTTTAGGCAATAACCAACCCACTTCAAGCCTTTTTGAATGCTCTCGTTTATCGAAAATGGGATAATTTCAAACGGCAATCACCCCGTTCTAGATCGTCCGAATTGGTAAAAGAAAGTGTGAGAAATTGTTGTTTTTTTAAATCTTAACATGCATACATTCTCATTCTATTTAACAGTATGATTCTAGAAACAGCATACAGTCAACGAAATTATCAGAAAAATCTCCATTGTTACAATCTCAACCTAATACTACTTCAACGATAAATCTTCCAGCTTATAAAATTTATAAAAAATTTAGTGTAAACTCATGTTGTAGTACATAGTTGTAAGAATTTTTTTATGTTGAAATATTTATTTATTATGTATTGTTTAAAATATTAAATTTTGTTTTATTTGAATTAATAAAGTTTCCATTTTTTTATAGTTTTTTATAGTTTATATATATGTATATATATATATATATATATATATATATATATATATATATATATATATATATATATATAAGTATATATATATATATATATATATATATATATATATATATATATATATATATATATATATATATATATATATATATATATATGAGCAATTTCACGAAGATTCAACAACGTTTTGAGTTGACCCCTTTTAATTTTGATTATTTTTTGTTTATAGATAGTCTTTGATAAATAAAAAATACAAGTTCTCTTAGAATTTTTTTTTTCGACCAGGGTTCTTCACAGGGTGCCCCTCAATTTTTTGTTATTTTGTGATGTGACTGCATTTTGACGAGCGATTGTAGAAAAACTACTGAATCGATTTTCATAAATGATATGTCGTTGAATAGGTATTAGAACAAAGTTTTTAAAAATGTACACTGTTAATTTTTTGAAATAATTTTTAACGGTGTAACATAAGAAAAAAACGGTGTAATTGAAAAAAAGATGGCATAGCCTCTTTTTTTTTTTTTTTTTTTAAACTAAATTGAAGCTTATTTTATATCTAACCACTTGTGAAAGTTGAGGACACGCGTTATTTTTTGTTTTAAAGATAAAATTCGTTGTGCATATGACTGTCGGGAATCAGTTTTTTTTGTTCTGAAGGAAAATTATAAAAATGGCGTTATAAACTAAGAGATATTTTTTTTATGTTAAATATCAAATATTTTATTATTAGATGAACTTTTTAAAATATTATAAAAATTATATATGTAGTGCAATAAATAAAATAAATACAATTGTTAAAAATGATTTACTTATTTTACAAACAGAAGTTTCTTTTGAATAGGAAAGCACTTCTGCAATTATTTTCTTTGTATTAGATGGCATAGAAAATGAAATGTTTATTTATCACTTTTAGTAATCACTTGTCACTCTTATTAAAAATAATTTGACAGTCTTGACTGCAAACAAAAAAGCCGTATAAACAACTAAATCTATTTAGGAACTTTTGACTGGAGAAGTATTATGTTCGTATTATGTTATTATGGAATCATAAAGTAAAAGATTGTTTTTCAACATTAAATTACAAATATTTTATTATTGAATAAACTTTTTAAAATATCATACAAATTATATATGTGAAAATAAATATAGTTATTAAAAATTATTTACTTATTTTACATTCAAAAGCTTCTTTTGAGTTGGAAAACATTTTTGCATTTATTGTCTTAGTATCTACTGGTACAAAAGAATGAAATTTTTGAGTTCCACTTATAGTAATCGCATTTTTATATCGATTTTGTAATTTTTCTTTTGTTAATTGATATTCATTTTTATCGGCGTATCCAAAGTTCATGGTAGATTCCCATTTTAAAGCCCATTCGAAAAGTTTTTTTGGTGTATCAATAATATTATCTTCGCTCGCCATACTATAACGGTGTGCAACACGCTTCAGTGTACCACCAATTCCATCACAAGGTCCCTTTACATGGCTGGTAGCATGAAAATGCCATTCAGCGTCAACCTTAAAGTCTTCTTTATGGTGGCATAAGTTAATTAGTTAATTTAAGGTTGACGCTGAATGGCATTTTCATGCTACCAGCCATGGAAAGGGACCTTGTGATGGAATTGGTGGTACACTGAAGCGTGCTGCACACCGTTATAGTATGGCGAGCGAAGATAATATTATTGATACACAAAAAAAACTTTTCGAATGGGCTTTAAAATGGGAATCTACCATGAACTTTGGATACGCCGATAAAAATGAATATCAATTAACAAAAGAAAAATTACAAAATCGATATAAAAATGCGATTACTATAAGTGGAACTCAAAAATTTCATTCTTTTGTACCAGTAGATACTAAGACAATAAATGCAAAAATGTTTTCCAACTCAAAAGAAACTTTTGAATGTAAAATAAGTAAATAATTTTTAATAACTATATTTATTTTCACATATATAATTTGTATGATATTTTAAAAAGTTTATTCAATAATAAAATATTTGTAATTTAATGTTGAAAAACAATCTTTTACTTTATGATTCCATAATAACATAATACGAACATAATACTTCTCCAGTCAAAAGTTCCTAAATAGATTTAGTTGTTTATACGGCTTTTTTGTTTGCAGTCAAGACTGTCAAATTATTTTTTATAAGAGTGACAAGTGATTACTAAAAGTGATAAATAAACATTTCATTTTCTATGCCATCTAATACAAAGAAAATAATTGCAGAAGTGCTTTCCTATTCAAAAGAAACTTCTGTTTGTAAAATAAGTAAATCATTTTTAACAATTGTATTTATTTTATTTATTGTACTACATATATAATTTTTATAATATTTTAAAAAGTTCATCTAATAATAAAATATTTGATATTTAACATAAAAAAAATATCTCTTAGTTTATAACGCCATTTTTATAATTTTCCTTCAGAACAAAAAAAACTGATTCCCGACAGTCATATGCACAACGAATTTTATCTTTAAAACAAAAAATAACGCGTGTCCTCAACTTTCACAAGTGGTTAGATATAAAATAAGCTTCAATTTAGTTTAAAAAAAAAAAAAAAAAAAAGAGGCTATGCCATCTTTTTTTCAATTACACCGTTTTTTTCTTATGTTACACCGTTAAAAATTATTTCAAAAAATTAACAGTGTACATTTTTAAAAACTTTGTTCTAATACCTATTCAACGACATATCATTTATGAAAATCGATTCAGTAGTTTTTCAACAATCGCTCGTCAAAATGCAGTCACATCACAAAATAACAAAAAATTGAGGGGCACCCTGTGAAGACCCCTGGTCGAAAAAAAAAATTCTAAGAGAACTTGTATTTTTTATTTATCAAAGACTATCTATAAACAAAAAATAACCAAAATTAAAAGGGGTCAAGTCAAAATTTCCCAAAAATTTGCTGAACTTGCGTGAAATTGCTCATATATATATATATATATATATATATATATATATATATATATATATATATATATATATATATATATATATATATATATATATATATATATATATATATATATATATATATATATATATATATATATATATATATATATATATATATATATATATGTATATATATATATATATATATATATATATATATATATATATATATATATATATATATATATATATATATATTTATATATATATATATATATATATATATATATATATATATATATATATATATATATACTAGGTCATTCAATAAGTCCGTAGGATGACACGTAGATGGCGTTACTAGAATTTTTTCCATATGATTTTTATTTAGTACTAACCTTCAAACGATACGTGTATAAATTTGACAGCAATCTGACTATTTATTCGTGAGTTATAGCATTTTGTGTGAAGCAACTTTTGTTTTTGAAAAAAAATGGAAAAAAGTGAATTTCGAATTTTAATAAAGCATTGCTTTTTGATGAAAAAAAATACAGTGGAAACCAAACAATGGCTTGATAAACATTATCCAAACTCTGCTCCATCGAGACAAATGGTAGAGAAGTGGATGGCTGAATTTAAATGTGGTCGTACCAGCACAAAAGATGCAGAGCGCAGTGGACGCCCAAATGAGGCTGTTATTCCAGAAAACATAAAAAAAATCCACAAATTGGTTATGAACGATCGCAAATTGAAGGTGCACGAAATAGCTGACATTGTAAAGGTAGCAGATGGTAGTGTTTTTACCATTTTACATGAACATTTGGGTATGCGAAAGCTCTGTGCAAATTGGGTGCCGCGTGAGCTCACAGTCGACCAAAAACAACAACGAATCGATGCTTCGGAGGAGTCTTTGGCACTGTTAAACCGCAATAAAAGGGAATTCTATCGTAGATATGTGACAATGGATGAGACATGGCTTCACAATTACACACCAGAATCCAAAAGACAGTCAGCTGAGTGGACAGCAGTCGACGAACCGAATCCAAAGCGAGCAAAGACGCAACAGTCGGCCGGTAAGGTGATGGCGTCTGTATTTTGGGATACGAACGGAATAATATTCATCGACTATCTCCAAAAAGGAACCACCATCAACAGCGAGTATTACTGTGAACTTTTGGATCGATTGAAGGCTGAAATCGCAAAGAAACGGCCACATTTGCAAAAGAAAAAAGTGTTGTTTCACCAAGATAATGCACCGTGTCACAGATCGATGAAAACGATGGCAAAATTGAATGAATTGGGCTTTGAATTGCTTACCCACCCACCATATTCTCCAGATTTAGCCCCCAGCGACTTTTTCCTGTTTTCAGATCTCAAGAGAATGCTTGCTGGAAAGAAATTTAAGTCCAATGATGAAGTAATCGCTGAAACTGAGGCCTATTTTGACGAGAAAGAGAAATCGTACTATAAAAGTGGTATAGAAAAGTTGGAAAATCGCTATACTCGTTGTATCGCCCTCGAAGGCAACTATGTTGAATAAAAAAATCGAGTTTTGTCAAAATGTTGTTTTTTTCTTACTTATCCTACGGACTTATTGAACGACCTATTCGGTTTATAAATAGCCTTTGATAAATGAAAAATAAGGCTTCAAGTAGAATTTTTTTAAATATAAACCAAAATAGACCAAATTAAAAAGGGTCGAGTCAAAATGTCGCAAAATTTTGCTGAACTTGACTGAAATTGCTTTTTAAAAAGTTCATTTAATAATAAAATATTTGATATTTAACATAAAAAAAATCTGAATCTAAAAATCGCCATTTTTATAATTTTTCTTCAGAACAAAAAAAACTGATTCCCGACAGTCATATGCACAACGAATTTATCTCTAAAACAAAAATTGATACTAGTCCTAAACTTTCACAAGTTGTTAGATATAAAATAAGCTTCAATTTAGTTAAAAAAAAAAAAAAAAAGTTAGTGCCATCTTTTTTTCAATTACACCATTTTTTTCTTATGTTACACCGTTAAAAATTATTTCAAAAAATTAACAGTGTACATTTTTAAAAACTTTGTTCTAATACCTATTCAACGACATATCATTTATGAAAATCGATTGAGTAGTTTTTCTTCAATCGCTCGTCAAAATGCACTCACATCACAAAATAACAAAAATTGAGGGGCACCCTGTGAAGACCCCTGGTCGAAAAAAAAAATTCTAAGAGAACTTGTATTTTTTATTTATCAAAGACTATCTATAAACAAAAAATAATCAAAATTAAAAGGGGTCAAGTCAAAACGATGTTGAATCTTCGTGAAATTGCTCATATATGTATATATATATATATATATATATATATATATATATATATATATATATATATATATATATATATATATATATATATATATATATATATATATAATATATATATATATATATATATATATATATATATATATATATATATATATATATATATATATATATATATATATATATATATATATATATATATATATATATATATATATATATTTATAAATATATATATATATATATATATATATATATATATATATATATATATATATATATATATATATATATATATATATATATATATATATATATACATATATATATATATATATATATATCAGTGTTGCAAAACGAAAAAAAAAATCGTAAAACTAAATTATTAATTATTAATTAATTATTAATTACTAAATTATTTATTTTCTCTGTTATTAAATTACTAGCTTCTTTACATTCAATCTGTGATAAATAAGAGATTTCCAAGTGGAAATTTTGGTTGTTTTCTAAATTCAGTTATTCCGGTGCAATATAGAATATAATTTCTATAATTATATTTCAATAAAAAGTTCGATTGTTTCAATACTTTGGAAAAAATAAAACACTATCGGCTGCACACTGTCACCTTCGGAACAGCGTGCGCTCCTTATCTCGCAACAAATTAGGGTTATCCAACAAATTTCAAAGGATTCTCAAGATCAATATCCAGAAGTGGCTAAGATAATTGAGAAGGATTTTTATGTCGATGATCTTTTGTCTGGAGCTGAATCGGAAGAAAAGGCAATGAAAATTCAAAGTCAATTAATTGAAAATTTAAAGAAATCGGGATTTCGTTTAAGAAAATGGTCATCGAATTACAATTACAACAATTTACTCCAAAATATTCCTGAGTCAGATCGAGAATGTGGAAACATCGAACTAGGTGAAGAAAACTCTACAATAAAGGTGCTTGGATTAGAGTGGCAACCAGGGTCAGATGAATTTGCATTTAAGATAAGACTTGATGTTGAGGCTTCAGTTACAAAACGGACAATACTACCAGAAGCAGCATGGATTTTCGATCCTTTGGGATGGCGGTCTCCTACTACAATATTAATAAAAATCTTTTTCCAACAGTTATGGTTATTGAAGCTGGAATGGGATGAAGTATTGCCTGAGAAGACCCTTGATAATTGGATAAAATTGCGAAACCAGATTCCAGAGTTACAGGAAATTATTATACCACGATGGTTGAATACTAAAGACAAACCTATAGAACTGCATGGGTTTTCTGATGCATCGGAGAAGGCGTATGCGGCTGTTGTATATTGTAGGACGGAACAAGAAGATGGATCGTTTACTGTGAATTTTGCCGCGGCACAAAATATAGGTGACTCCACTACAGCAGGTATCACTTCTACGATTGGAATTATACGGAGCAGTTCTACTTGCAAGGCTGTTGTCAACAACGAAAGATGCTATGAACATACAAGAGAACAATATATATGCATGGACTGACTCAACTATAGTTCTATCATGGCTTTCATCACATCCACGCCGTTGGAAAACATATGTGGCAAATCGTGTTGGCGAAATTTTCAGATTAATGTCTCAAAATCAATGGAATCATGTGCGCTCATGCAATAATCCAGCCGATTGTGCGTCGCGCGGTGTATTTCCGTCGGGTCTTAAATCGTTCACGTTATGGTGGCATGGTCCGAATTGGCTTTCTGAATCTCAATCTACTTGGATAATTGAAGGACATCAAGAAGATGAACAGCAATGTTTGGAGGAAGTCAAAAATCCTGTATCACTACTGTCTAACGGAACAGAAAATATCGATTTATGACGAATTAGCATCAAGGGTGTCGTCATACAATAAAAAGCTGCGTATATTAGCATGGATACAGCTAATTTTACATAATTATTTCTGCAAAACGGAAGATCGAATAACTGATGAACTGGATTCTAAGGAGTTGCGAAGTGTTATAGAAGATTTGATGAAACATATCCAAAAACAATATTACTTTGAAGAATTAAAGATGTTAAAAACAAAAAAAATGGTTTCTTCGACCAGCAGCCAAATTCTGTAATTGTGAAGTGGTGAAGTGATAAGTTTTTTAATGAAAAGAAACGAAGAAATTTTTATCACTTCACCGCTTCACAGTTACAGAATTTGGCTGCAGTAGTCTCAAAATTTTATCACCAATAATTGATGAAAATGGTATTTTAAGATTCAAGGTTTTTTTTTTATTAAGAGTTTAACAATGGATCTAACCATTATGTAGTTTAGAATGCTAAGACACTAGAAATGAATGTATTCAATTGAATAGAATGAAAAATTGCTTTGAAAAGTGAAAGATCCGTAACAAAAGTTTTATCTCAATTCCGGAACCGAGCCGTCGTCCCTCTGATCAAAGTTTATATGGTTAACCATTTAACCAACTCGACCAGCGACGAGATAAAAATTTTTTGATCTTAATTGATGAAATTCCGCTTACGAAGAGTATTAGGAGATTCCATATTAACAGCTTTAAAGAGATGTCGACGTTATTGGAAAACTGAAACGTCCTGTAAACAAATTATGTTTTCTACCTATCCCAAGTAACAATTTCAGTTTTATATAAGCTCTCACAGTGCTCTAGAGCTAAACTATAGAGCTGATAGCTTTATATTTTGCTGAAGTAGCGCTGCCACCACAGCTCTAACAGAGCTGTTATGATGCAAAATTTGCTACTTTTACAGCTTATTTCTCCTTCAGATAACTCTAAACAAGTGGTTCAATAATATGTAATAGAGCTATTTTAGCTATATAACAGCTGTGTGTTAGAGTTTTTAAGAGTTACTATCAGGCTTAATTTTGACGTTTTCTTTTGAAAACAAATACAAATAGTTTCTTTTAATAAATTTTTTTAATTATAAAACTAATACATATTCGACATGGTTCCAAAATATGTTGGTGTTGAGTTTTCTCTCAACTTTTATATATTATATGTCGCGTAAATAAATTAAATAATATTTTAAATAAATAATATAATTATGATTTTTTGAATATGTATGGGAATTTTAGGTGGCAATTAATTTTTATGGTAAAACCTGATAATATAAGACCCACATTTCAATGCGCCCTTAGTAAATATTGTATAATTTCTGGAAAATAAAATAATTGTTATACAATTATGAATTTTTTGTAGCATTTTTGACAGTTTCAGGTTATGTCAAATGAATTTATTTTGGGGAATTTATTTTTAAAATTTAAAACTTATTCTAAGTTATAAATGGTCGTCAAAAAAAAAATCCAGTTATCGTAATACGTGATAAATTCAAAATACATAGTTATCAAAAATGGTTATTAAAACATTTTTGGTCATAATGGCGATACCTTTTCCACTCCATCTTTATAAAAACGAAGATGATGACAAGTTACACCAATACAGAGCTTCATGATACATATTAATCCTTTATAACGCTACTTGTAATAGAATATTTAAATATAGAGCTACCTCAATCATGCTACTTCTTTATAAAGCTATTTGCTTTGTAACAAAATAAGTTGATTATATACTAACGCATTTATGCAACAAAACATAGATAAAGCATCTCTCTCTCTCTCTATTTATATTAAAATGTCATGTCATGCGAAATGTTGCTGCAAGTTTTAGTAAAGATTCATATACTTGCAATAACTCTAAATTAACGTAAAAAGAAACAACGAGCTCTTTTGTTGCATTTTTTAATTATAAACAAACTGAATGTAAACATACGTTGACACTTTTTAGAGTTAGATTTAATAATGCTAAGAGCTTTAATAAAGCTTTATAATAGCTTGTTTTTCTGTTGCAAAGGTGAAATAGAGCTTATAGGTCTATAACAAGTAGTGCTGTACTACTTTGATTTTAAAGCTCTAAATAAGATTATTATGCTAATGTAAAGCTAATATAGTTAGTTCCTGCTCTACATTTTATTAGAGCTAAGAGTTTGTAGAAACTCCTTTATAAAGCAACATTAATTGTTTTTAGAGCTTCAAGTATCACTCTACAAAGTAAAAGAACCACTAGCAACATAGGTAATTTTTTAGAGCTTTATTACAGCGTCACGACACTTAAAGCTCTAAGAATTGTTACTTGGGATCCACTGAATTGAATACATTAAGGCGCCCGGAATGTTTGAGGTTAACTAAAATATAATATAAGATAAAGGATTTAATTTGGGAAATTACCTATTGTTTTAAATTTACTACCAAAATAATTATAACAGATTTGATTTTTGAATTTTGTAAGAGATGGCATTGATTTGATTTTGTTGATTTAATTTTTTTTGTAACTTTTTTTGTTGACTTGTATACTCATCCTTAGTAAAGTTTTTGGAAAATAAACATCAAATTTATAAAGTTGAAGAAAAATAAAGTATTTTATTAAAATTAAATTAAATTAAATGTTTTCTTTGGAGCTTGGTTTCATCAATCGATTTATTGAAAGAAATCCATAATTATCAACGTTAAAACATGGTATCTTCAGATATTCAGTAGCGTTAATTTATAATTTATTTAAATTAACACTAAACATGTCTAACTTAGTATAAAAAAAAAATTGTTTAATTATTGTTATTATTAAATGATAAAATGCATACTGGACGACTACAGAACAGTTTTCCGAAGTTGTACACGATACAATATTCCTCAAAATGTTTAAAGATAAACACATGTTAATTTGACCGTTTTCAAGAGCGACCCGTAAATATCTAAAAGTTACACACAAGTCGTCGCTAGCACATGTTCACATTAAGTGCGACGTGACAATTTTTTATTATTTGACATTTACGATTAAGTTATGAAGGTTATCAATTTTGGGTGAGTAGAAAAATTGCAAAATCAAGGCGCGGTAAATATTTATTTTCATATTTATCGAAATAAAAGCAAATTACTTCTACCTCTGAATCAAGAAATACGAAATACATTCACCGTTAGCCTGTCTTCGGCAACTACTCAAACTGGTAGAGCTATCAGACCTCCTATTCGCTTTCTTAATGCACTTTCACACTAATATCTCTCTACTTCCTTCTTTCTTTTATATCGTCCCATCTTCGATGGCACTAGAGAGGGAGTGTTGAGGCATGTTTACACACTCTTAGAAAACCTTTTCATTAAAGATAATATATTTGGATAACAAGTGTGTATGTACGTCAAAACCGCTTAACATAACCGCGAATCGAGCTAAGGTTCTCCATGTTGAAGTTGTTTAACCATTAGACCGCCCAACACCTCCGTTGACAGTTGCATTTTTCAATGATTCGATTAAAAAAAAAATATATATATATATATATATATATATATATATATATATATATATATATATATATATATATATATATATATATATATATATATATATATATATATATATATATATATATATATATATATATATATATATATATATATATATATATATATATATCAGTGTTGCAAAACGTTACTCGTAACGTAACGCAAAAACGAAATAACGAAATGAAATAGCGTTATTAGTAATAATTACGTTCATACCGTTTTAAAAATTAAACTACGTTACAATAACGTAAAACGTAACGATAACTCAATATTTTATTTCGTTTTTCGGGTGACTTTTTTTATAATCATGTATATGAAAATCAAAACGCAAAAACCGGTTGAATAAAATCCAACTTATCTGCTCTTTATCAATTTTTGCGGACGCTTAAACTACAGATTTTGGTAGTTCTAATGCCCGATTTATAGTCGGTAACGTTAACTTAACGTTAACTTTAACTTAACCGTAACTTAAGACATCTAAAAATTTTGATTTACAGTCGGTAAAAAATTACGTATTAATTGACGTTTGATCTGATATTAATTATGGTTTTGTAATCAATGTTACAAATCAATCAATTCTTCAAAAGTAATAAACTGATTTTAAATTCAAAATTTAGAATAATACAATTCGAAACATACATTTGATACAAAATTTAAAAATAAAATTTATTTTTCATATTAATTTTCTGCTAATATTTGGCTTTAAAGTCGCTCTTTTTATATCCTTTGCATTTTTTAAAAAATAAAATTTTATTTTTATGGACACTTGCAATTAAATATTACTTTTCTTCAGTTTTTATACCAAACGTCAAAAAATCCTTAACAAAATCTTTAAGATAGAATGAAATAAACTTTACGTTAAGTTAACGTTAAGTTTGCGTTAACGACTATAAATGCTCTAGTGCATTTTCATACATTTGTACTTTACGTTAAGTTAACGTTAAGTTAAAGTTACCGACTATAAATCGGGCATAAAATGTTGTACAATTTTAAGTTTATTTTAAATAATTTCAAGTCTGTAGTAGCCGTTTTGCATCACAGGTGTTTTGATAATTTTAAGAAAGAATATTTTTATGCTGGCCGAGAAATCAATCTGAAGATCTATTAAAAGCAACTCTAATAGTCATAAACAAACTATCAGATTTGTAAAACTCCTGATAAGATTGCTTAGTTTTGGTAAAAATTTATTATTTTTAATATGAAATGATTTCAAAATATTCGTCGGAGTGGCGTGAATAATCCATTGTATAATTCTTTAATTTTAATTACGTCAGTTACATATCTACGCCCGTCGATGATCTCCACGAGATCAAAACTATAGTAGTGTGAATTATAAAAAATATATATACTTAAAAATTTTAAAATTATTGTTTTTTAATTGTTTTTTATATATAACAATAGTAAATAATAAAAGGTGTCGTTATTAAAATTAAAGAATTTGAAATGAGTCAGATTTTATAGTTACGTTATTTTAAAATTAAATTATAATGTTTAAAACTAATCTGTTAAACATTACATTTAATTTTAAAATAACGTAATTATAACGTTATAACATAATAAAATATAATATTTTTCTGTTTCATAACGAAATAACGTACCGAAAAAATAAATATACTGTTACAAAAACGAAACGCATAACGTTACGATTTTTTTTTTCGTTTTGCAACACTGATATATATATATATATTTATATATATATATATATATATATATATATATATATATATATATATATATATATATATATATATATATATATATATATATATATATATATACATATATATATATAAAATATATATAATATATATATATATATATATATATATATATATATATATATATATATATATATATATATATATATATATATATATATATATATATATATATATATATATATATATATATATATATATTTATATATATATATATATATATATATATATATATATATATATATATATATATATATATATATATATATATATATATATAAATATATATATATATATATCAGTGTTGCAAAACGAAAAAAAAAATCGTAACGTTATGCGTTATGCGTTATAACGTTATAACATAATAAAATATAATATTTTTCTGTTTC